>CM024515.1:46569676-47017176 GCA_014182375.1 Eucalyptus virginea | reverse complement strand
TAAACCCTAAACCCTAAACCCTAAACCCTAAACCCTAAACCCTAAACCCTAAACCCTAAACCCTAAACCCTAAACCCTAAACCCTAAACCCTAAACCCTAAACCCTAAACCCTAAACCCTAAACCCTAAACCCTAAACCCTAAACCCTAAACCCTAAACCCTAAACCCTAAACCCTAAACCCTAAACCCTAAACCCTAAACCCTAAACCCTAAACCCTAAACCCTAAACCCTAAACCCTAAACCCTAAACCCTAAACCCTAAACCCTAAACCCTAAACCCTAAACCCTAAACCCTAAACCCTAAACCCTAAACCCTAAACCCTAAACCCTAAACCCTAAACCCTAAACCCTAAACCCTAAACCCTAAACCCTAAACCCTAAACCCTAAACCCTAAACCCTAAACCCTAAACCCTAAACCCTAAACCCTAAACCCTAAACCCTAAACCCTAAACCCTAAACCCTAAACCCTAAACCCTAAACCCTAAACCCTAAACCCTAAACCCTAAACCCTAAACCCTAAACCCTAAACCCTAAACCCTAAACCCTAAACCCTAAACCCTAAACCCTAAACCCTAAACCCTAAACCCTAAACCCTAAACCCTAAACCCTAAACCCTAAACCCTAAACCCTAAACCCTAAACCCTAAACCCTAAACCCTAAACCCTAAACCCTAAACCCTAAACCCTAAACCCTAAACCCTAAACCCTAAACCCTAAACCCTAAACCCTAAACCCTAAACCCTAAACCCTAAACCCTAAACCCTAAACCCTAAACCCTAAACCCTAAACCCTAAACCCTAAACCCTAAACCCTAAACCCTAAACCCTAAACCCTAAACCCTAAACCCTAAACCCTAAACCCTAAACCCTAAACCCTAAACCCTAAACCCTAAACCCTAAACCCTAAACCCTAAACCCTAAACCCTAAACCCTAAACCCTAAACCCTAAACCCTAAACCCTAAACCCTAAACCCTAAACCCTAAACCCTAAACCCTAAACCCTAAACCCTAAACCCTAAACCCTAAACCCTAAACCCTAAACCCTAAACCCTAAACCCTAAACCCTAAACCCTAAACCCTAAACCCTAAACCCTAAACCCTAAACCCTAAACCCTAAACCCTAAACCCTAAACCCTAAACCCTAAACCCTAAACCCTAAACCCTAAACCCTAAACCCTAAACCCTAAACCCTAAACCCTAAACCCTAAACCCTAAACCCTAAACCCTAAACCCTAAACCCTAAAACCCTAAACCCTAAACCCTAAACCCTAAACCCTAAACCCTAAACCCTAAACCCTAAACCCTAAACCCTAAACCCTAAACCCTAAACCCTAAACCCTAAACCCTAAACCCTAAACCCTAAACCCTAAACCCTAAACCCTAAACCCTAAACCCTAAACCCTAAACCCTAAACCCTAAACCCTAAACCCTAAACCCTAAACCCTAAACCCTAAACCCTAAACCCTAAACCCTAAACCCTAAACCCTAAACCCTAAACCCTAAACCCTAAACCCTAAACCCTAAACCCTAAACCCTAAACCCTAAACCCTAAACCCTAAACCCTAAACCCTAAACCCTAAACCCTAAACCCTAAACCCTAAACCCTAAACCCTAAACCCTAAACCCTAAACCCTAAACCCTAAACCCTAAACCCTAAACCCTAAACCCTAAACCCTAAACCCTAAACCCTAAACCCTAAACCCTAAACCCTAAACCCTAAACCCTAAACCCTAAACCCTAAACCCTAAACCCTAAACCCTAAACCCTAAACCCTAAACCCTAAACCCTAAACCCTAAACCCTAAACCCTAAACCCTAAACCCTAAACCCTAAACCCTAAACCCTAAACCCTAAACCCTAAACCCTAAACCCTAAACCCTAAACCCTAAACCCTAAACCCTAAACCCTAAACCCTAAACCCTAAACCCTAAACCCTAAACCCTAAACCCTAAACCCTAAACCCTAAACCCTAAACCCTAAACCCTAAACCCTAAACCCTAAACCCTAAACCCTAAACCCTAAACCCTAAACCCTAAACCCTAAACCCTAAACCCTAAACCCTAAACCCTAAACCCTAAACCCTAAACCCTAAACCCTAAACCCTAAACCCTAAACCCTAAACCCTAAACCCTAAACCCTAAACCCTAAACCCTAAACCCTAAACCCTAAACCCTAAACCCTAAACCCTAAACCCTAAACCCTAAACCCTAAACCCTAAACCCTAAACCCTAAACCCTAAACCCTAAACCCTAAACCCTAAACCCTAAACCCTAAACCCTAAACCCTAAACCCTAAACCCTAAACCCTAAACCCTAAACCCTAAACCCTAAACCCTAAACCCTAAACCCTAAACCCTAAACCCTAAACCCTAAACCCTAAACCCTAAACCCTAAACCCTAAACCCTAAACCCTAAACCCTAAACCCTAAACCCTAAACCCTAAACCCTAAACCCTAAACCCTAAACCCTAAACCCTAAACCCTAAACCCTAAACCCTAAACCCTAAACCCTAAACCCTAAACCCTAAACCCTAAACCCTAAACCCTAAACCCTAAACCCTAAACCCTAAACCCTAAACCCTAAACCCTAAACCCTAAACCCTAAACCCTAAACCCTAAACCCTAAACCCTAAACCCTAAACCCTAAACCCTAAACCCTAAACCCTAAACCCTAAACCCTAAACCCTAAACCCTAAACCCTAAACCCTAAACCCTAAACCCTAAACCCTAAACCCTAAACCCTAAACCCTAAACCCTAAACCCTAAACCCTAAACCCTAAACCCTAAACCCTAAACCCTAAACCCTAAACCCTAAACCCTAAACCCTAAACCCTAAACCCTAAACCCTAAACCCTAAACCCTAAACCCTAAACCCTAAACCCTAAACCCTAAACCCTAAACCCTAAACCCTAAACCCTAAACCCTAAACCCTAAACCCTAAACCCTAAACCCTAAACCCTAAACCCTAAACCCTAAACCCTAAACCCTAAACCCTAAACCCTAAACCCTAAACCCTAAACCCTAAACCCTAAACCCTAAACCCTAAACCCTAAACCCTAAACCCTAAACCCTAAACCCTAAACCCTAAACCCTAAACCCTAAACCCTAAACCCTAAACCCTAAACCCTAAACCCTAAACCCTAAACCCTAAACCCTAAAACCCTAAACCCTAAACCCTAAACCCTAAACCCTAAACCCTAAACCCTAAACCCTAAACCCTAAACCCTAAACCCTAAACCCTAAACCCTAAACCCTAAACCCTAAACCCTAAACCCTAAACCCTAAACCCTAAACCCTAAACCCTAAACCCTAAACCCTAAACCCTAAACCCTAAACCCTAAACCCTAAACCCTAAACCCTAAACCCTAAACCCTAAACCCTAAACCCTAAACCCTAAACCCTAAACCCTAAACCCTAAACCCTAAACCCTAAACCCTAAACCCTAAACCCTAAACCCTAAATTCACTTTATAACCATTTTTTGAATGAAAATCCCCGATTGTTAAAAATCTTGTGGGAAACATGGCTTCCAAAAGCTTTATTTCCGTACTACCCATCATTTTGGAGATCACAGCACCCTGAAGACCAGGCGAAAGCAGAGAACAAAGATTCGAAAGGGAAAATTTCCTTTTTCTTGATAGAAAATTCCATTTCCGACAATTTTTTGCCTGAAAAATCCATACATTTGGAAATCTACTAGGAAACATGGCTTCCAAAAGCTTTATTTCCATATGACCCATCATTTTGGAGAGCACAGCAACTTGAAGGCACGGCGAAACTAGAGAAAGAAGATTCGAAAGAGAAAATTCCTTTTTTCACCAAAGAAAATTCCCTTTCTGGCCATTTTTTACTTGAAAAACACCGACAGTTGGAAATCTGCTGGGAAACACAGCTTCCAAAAGCTTCATTTTCGTACAATCCATCATCTTGGAGATCACAACAACCTGAAGGCCAAGCAAAACCAAAGAATGAACATTCGACAAAGAAAATTCCCTTTTTCTCCTCAGAAAATTCATTTCCCGACCAGTTTTTGCCTGAAAACCCCGACAGATGGAAATTTGCTGGGAAACGTGGCTTCCAAAAGCTTTATTTCCGTACGACCAATCACTTCGGAGATCACAACACCCCGAAGGCCAAACAAAACCAAAGAATGAAGATTCGACAGAGAAAATCCCCTTTTTCTCCATAGAAAATTCCCTTTCTAGCCTTTTTTGCCCGAAAAACCCAAACAGTTGGAAATTTACTGGGAAACATAACCTCAAAAAGCTTCATTTCCGTACGACCCATCATTTTGGAGATCACAGCACATTGAAGGCCTGAGAAAACCAGAGAACGAAGATTCAACAGAAAAAATTACCTTTTTTTTCCATAGAAAATTCCCTTTCCGGCCTTTTACTGACTTAAAACTCCGACAATTGGAAATCGCTAGGAAACATGGCTTCCAAAAGCTTTATTTCATGTACGACCCATCATTTTGAAGATCACAAAGACCTTGAAGGCCGGGGAAACCAAAGAATGAAGATTCGAAAGAGAAAATTCCCTTTTCTTTATAGAAATTCCCTTCCGGCCATTTTTTGCCCGAAAAACCCAAACAATTGGAAATCTGTTGGGAAACATGGCTTTCGAAAGCTTTATTTCCGTACGACCCATCATTTTGGAGATCACAAAGACTTCGAAGGCCCGGCGAAACCAGAGATCGAAGATTCGACAGAGAAAATTCCCTTTTTATCCATAGAAAATTCCCATTCTAGCCATTTTTTGTATAAAAAAAAACCCCGACAGTTAGAAATCAGGTGGGAAACATGGCTTATAGAAGCTTTATTTCCGTCTGACATATTATTTTGGAGATCACAGCACCCTGAAGGCCCGGCAAAACCAGAGAACGAAGATTCAACAGAGAAAGTTTCCCTTTTCTCCATCGAAAATTCACTTTATAACCATTTTTTGCATGAAAATCCCCGATTGTTAAAAATCTTGTGGGAAACATGGCTTCCAAAAGCTTTATTTCCGTTCTACCCATCATTTTGGAGATCACAGCACCCTGAAGACCAGGCGAAAGCAGAGAACAAAGATTCGATAAAGAAAATTCCCTTTTTCTTGGTAGAAAATTCCGTTTCCGGCAACTTTTTGCCTGAAAAATCCAGACAGTTGGAAATCTGCTGGAAAACATGACTTCCGAAAGCTTTATTTCTGTACGACCCATCATTTTAGAGATCACAGCACCTTGAACCCCGGCAAAAGTAGAGATCGAAGATTCGCAGAGAAAATTCCCTTTTTCTCCATAGAAAATTCCCATTCTAGCCGCTTTTGCATAAAAACCCCGACAGCTTGAAATCTACTAGGAAACATGGCTTTCAAAAGCTTTTATTTCCGTACGACCCATCATTTTAGAGTTCACAAAACCCTAAAGGCCAACCGAAACCAAAGAACGAAGATTCGACAAAGAAAATTCTCTTTTTCTCGTCAGAAAATTCCCTTTCCGGCCATTTGTTGCCTGAAAAATACCGACAGTTGGAAATCTGCAGGGAAACATACCTTCCAAAAGCTTTCTTTCTGTATGACCGATCATTTTGGAGATCACAGTATCCCGAAGGCCAGGCGAAACCAGAGAACGAAGATTCGACGGAGAAAATTCCCTTTTTCTCAATAGAAAATTCCCTTTCCGACCATTCTCTACATTAAAAACCCCGAGAAACATATCTTCATAAACAGTTGGAAATTTGCTGAGAAACATGGCTTCCAAAAGCTTTATTTCCGTACGACCTATCATTTTAGAGATCACAACACCCTGAAGGCCAAGCGACATTAGAGAACGAAGATTCGAAAGAGAAACATGGAAATTTGCTGAGAAACATGGCTTCCAAAAGCTTTATTTCCGTACGACCTATCATTTTAGAGATCACAACACCCTGAAGGCCAAGCGACACTAGAGAACGAAGATTCGAAAGAGAAAAATCCCCCTTTCTCCGCAGAAAATTCGCTTTCCAGCCATTTTTTGCATGAAAAACCCCGACAATTAGAAATCTGCTGGGAAACATGGCTTACAAACACTTTATTTCAGTACGACCCATCATTTTGGAGACCACAGCACCCTAAAGCCCCAGCGAAACCAGAGACCGAAAATTCGACAGAGAAAATTCCCTTTTTCTCTATAGAAACTTCCCATTCTGCTCATTTTTGGCAAAAAAAAAAAAAAACCCGGCAGCTTGAAATCGGAAGGCCAAGCGAAACTAGAGAACGAAGATTCGAAAGAGAAAATTCCCTCTCCAACATTTTTTGCCCGAAAAGCCTGCATGCTTGAAATCCGCAAGAAACATGGCTTCCAAAAGATTTATTTCCGTACAACCCATCATTTTGGAGGTCACAGCACCCTGAAGGCTAGGCAACACCAGAGAACGAAGATTCGACAGAGAAAATTCCCCTTTTCTCCATAGAAAATTTGCTTTCCAGCCATTTTTTGCATGAAAAACCCCGACAATTAGAAATCTGCTGGGAAACATGGCTTCCAAAAGCTTTATTTCCATACGACCCATCTTTTTGAGATCACAAAGACACCCTAAAGTCCCAACGAAACCAGAGACCAAAGATTCGACAGAGAAAATTCCCTTTTTCTCTATAGAAACTTCCCATTCTGGTCATTTTTTGCCAAAAAAAAAAAACCCAACAGTTCGAAATCTGCTGGGAAACATGGCTTCCAAGAGCTTTATTTCCATACAAGCCATCCTTTTAGATTTCACAGCACCCTGAAGGCCAACCGAAACCAGAGACCGAAGATTCGACAAACAAAATTCCCTTTTTCTCCTTAGAAATTTCCCTTTCCGACCAGTTTTTGCCTGAAAAACCACAACAGTTGAAATCATTGGGAAACGTGGCTTACAAAAGCTTTACTTCCGTATGACCCATCATTTTGGAGATCACAAAGACCCTAAAGCCCGGGCAAAACCAGCGACCGAAGATTCGACAAAGAAAATTTCATTTTTCTCCATAGAAACTTCCCTTTCTAGCTATTTTTTGCCTGAAAAACCCCGACAATTGGAAATCTACTAGAAAACATGGCTTCTAAATGCTTCACTTCACTACTGGGAAGCCCCAGCGAAAAACCAGAGAACAAACATTCAAAAGAGAAAATTCCCTTTTTCTTGAGAGAAAATTCAATTTCCGACAATTTTTTGCTTGGAAAATCCACACAGTTGGAAATCTGCTGGGAAAATGGCTTCCAAAAGCTTTATTTCCATATGACCCAACATTTTGGAGATCACAGCAACCTAAAGACACGGCGAAACTAGAGAAAGAAGATTCAAAAGTGAAAATTCATTTTTTCACCATAGAAAATTCATTTACGGCCATTTTTTGCCTGAAAAACACCAACTGTTGGAAATCTGCTCGGAAACACAGCTTCCAAAAGCTTTATTTCAGTACAATCCATCATTTTAGAGATCACAAAGACCAAAGGCAAGGCGAAACCAAAGAATGAAGATTCAACAAAGAAAATTCCCTTTTTCTCCTCAGAAAATTCCCTTTCCGACCAGTTTTTGCATGAAAAATCCCGACAATTGTAAATCTGCTAGGAAACGTGGCTTCCAAAAGCTTTATTTCCATACGACCCATCATTTCGGAGATCACAAGACCACTCGAGGCCGAGCAAAACTAAAGAACGAAGATTCGATAGAGAAAATTCCCATTTTCTCCAGAAGAAAATTCCCTTTCAAGCCTTTTTTTTTGCCCGAAAAACTCGGACAGCTGAAATCTACTTTGGAAAACATGGCTTCTAAAACCTTAATTTCCGTACGACCCATCATTTTAGACATCACAGCACATTGAAGGCCCGACGAAACCAGAAAACAAAGATTCGACAGAGAAAATTGCCTTTTTCTCCATAGAAAATTCCCTTTCCGGCCTTTTTTTACCATAAAAACCCCGACAGTTGGAAATCTGCTGGGAAACATGGCTGTTGGAGAAATCTTTGTGGAGTGTTTTGAAGCTGACAAAACGTTTCCTTCAGTCTAGTCTGAAGATTTGCAGACTCTACTATTTAAAGTCTGAAGACCTCCAAACTGCCAGACTCAAGACTCAAAGTCTATCCTCATTGACAGTTTCTAGTTTGTCAAAGAAGGTCTATCCAGGACTGGATGTTTCGTTAAGGATTTGATCTTATCGACTGACGAAGATCTCTTGGCTGGATATGACATAACGGAATCCTTTATTCGAATCAAGATTGATTAAGGATCCGATGATTGGCGAAGTATACTTGGAAGGTTCTACTTATGGAAACCGAGATCCTGATTGTATGGGCGAACAGGATTGATGGGCTATTGACATGTTCTTTAAATAGCTCGAATGATCTTCCTAATTGATTCCGTCCAACGGGTAGATTGGAAGAATTCCTTTGGTAAGTGCCAACGGGTATGATGGCATAAAGGAGTATAAAAGGAAGACGTTCTAGTTGTTCGAGTGTGTGCGCGGTAGAAGAATTCCAAAGTCTGAAGCTCCTTGTTCTTAGTCAATTCATTTGCTGAGCGAAATCTTGTACACAAAAGAGAGTTTATATTCGTGAGAAACCTTGAGGAAGTGTGGTAGAATATCTACACTGTGGAATCAAGGGAGAACATTGCTGTAAAATCTCTTTTATTCATAGTGAAATCCAGCCGGTGGGCTGTTAGTGCGGAAGAGTGGACGTAGGCTTGGAATAAGCCGAACCACTATAAACCTTGTGTTCATTTTCTCTTCCCTACTCTCTTTTACTTTGATCATAATTACTTGTGATATCAAAAAGGCGAGCTTCATTTTTATTGTCTAATATTGTTCTCATATCACGAGAAATTATTTTTGCACCTATTCACCCCCCTCTAGGTGCTTATACTAGCTATCTCAATTGGTATCAGAGCCTATGTACTCACTTTGTTTGAAGTGTTTTACTTGAGTTAAAGATCCATGGCTAGTATGTTAGCTCCGGGATCGGTAGAAGGGCAAAGCAATACCAGACCGCCTTACTTTGATGGAAAGGACTACAACATATGAAAAAACAAGATGAAGGCGTTCCTAAGATCAAAGGATCCTCTGGAATGGGACGTTATAGAAAAGGGAATCATTCCTAAAGCTGCACCTGTCTCAGAAAGAGGAAAAGAAGCCGTTGAGTCTAGTGAAATGAATCAGGAAGAGATAATCAAGATATAAGCTCTTGATGCAAAAGCAATTTATTCTTTATATTGTGCTTTGTCACCTACTGAATATAACAGAATATCTTCTTGTGTTACAGCAAAAGAAGTCTGGGATAGATTACATATTACCTATGAAGGAACCGATCGAGTGAAAGAGACCAGAATCAACATTCTCCTTGGTCAATACGAAGCCTTCAAAATGAAATCAGGAGAATCTATAACCGACATGTTTAGTCGTTTTACAGAAATCGTGAATGGTCTTGAAAATCAAGGCCAACCAATTTCTGATCCCATGAAGGTAAACAAGCTACTGCGTGGACTCTCCAAGGATTGGAATCACATAAAGATCTCAATAAGAGAGACACAAAGAATCATGCCACTATCTGTCGATGAGTTGGTTGCGACTCTTTATTCTTATGAAGTGGAGCGAATCAATGAAGACGAAGATCCTAAAGGTAAGAAATCCATTGCATTAAAATCCAATGATGATTCTGATGTTACAAATTCTGAAGATGATATGGATGATGAGGAGCTTGCTCTCATGATAAGAAGATTCAAAAAGCTTAACAGAAAAGGAAGAAGATTCAATCCAAAGAAACAGAGTTTTCAAAAGCAACAGACTAAGTCTGTTGAGGATGATGAATCAAACAAAGATGTAGTCTGCTTTGAATGTAAGAAAAAGGGACACATCAGACCCAACTGTCCTCTTCTGAGGAAGAAGAAAGGAAAAGCTTAAAAGTATGGAAAGGCTCTTAAAGCAGAAACCTGGAGCGATACAAAGTGAAGAAAGTGATGATGATTATGCCAATATATGTTTGATGGCACAATCGGATTCAGATTCAAACTCCGAGACAAACTCAGATTCAGACAGTGAATTTGAGGTGAGTAACTTCAAAATCCCTATTAAAGTTTCTAAATACATTGATGAGTTGTGTTTTAGTCTTAAGACTTCTCTTAAAAGGATTTCCGAACTTAAAAAGGAAAACACTGCACTAAAACAACAGGAAAATGTTTTGAAAGAAAAGGTGAAATGTTTAGACATGAATGTTTCTACTCTCAAAGAAAGTGAAGACAATCTTTCGAAAGAAAATGTCTTTTTAAAAATGACATATCAAATATTTCAAAAGATTTTCAATAGGATCTGAAAACTTGAGAAAATTCTTTCAAGACAAAGACCTTATTTCAATAAATCTGGTATGGGCATGATTATGGAAACCATTCCTTTAATTGATTTTCCTAAAGTGAAGGAAAGAATTAAGCAAAGACCCTCAAGAGACGCTTACAAAAATCATTTTAAAAGATCTTTGTAAAACCAAAGGGTCGTAATGCTCTCGGATGTTCAAAGTGCAATAGTGCGGATCATTTTGAAAAAGAATGTCCTATGGTTTGGAAACCCGTTAAGAAAGAATGGGCAAAAACCGCATATCATACTAACAACAATGGACCCAAGAAAATATGGGTACCAAAGAAAGTTTGAGTTTCTTTTTTAAATGCAGGTCACTATCAAGAAAAAGGTAAAATGGTATCTGAATAGTGGATGCTCAAGACATATGACAGGAGATTCAAATTGCTTTATAAAGCTCGTTCAAGTAAATGGTGGAAAAGTCTCATTTGGAGGAAACAGCAAAGGAAAAATTGTGGGATTTGGAACTGTAAAGATTGGAAATCTCACAATAAGCAATGTTTCTTTAGTGGAAGGACTCAACTACAATCTGCTCAGTATCAGTCAGCTGTGTGATACCGGTTTCAAAATCAGCTTTTAAGAGGGAATATGTTCAGGAACCAGTAAAGATTCTACTCAGTCATCCATGGGTCGAAGACATGGAAATATCTACCTCTTGGATGTGAAACCAGATGAATCGCAATGTTTGATCTCAATTCAAGATGAAGCGAACTTATGGCACAGAAAGCTTGGGCACATCAATATAAAGCAGATAGCCAAAATTTCAGCAAATAAGCTTGTTCGTGGTTTACCCAAACTATCATACCAAAAGTCTGATCTATGTACACCATGCATATTGGGAAAACAGGTAAGAAATTCCTTTAAACCAATAAATCAAGTTTCCACTAATCGTGTACTCGCAGCTTCGCATATGGATCTCTTTGGACCAACCGTAACTCGTAGTATTGGAGGTAAGAAATATTGCCTAGTAATTGTGGATGACTACTCACGATTTACTTGGGTATATTTCCTGGCAAGTAAGTCTGAAACCTTTTCTTACTTTGAAAAGTTTGCTAAAAAGGTTCAAAATGAAAAAAGGTATGTTATTTCAAGCATAAGAACAGACCATGGAGGTGAATTTGAAAATCAAGATTTTACAAAATTCTGTGATGAATCTGGTTTTCAGCATGTGTTCTCCTCTCCATATACTCCAGAGCAAAACGGAGTTGTGGAAAGAAAGAATAGATCGCTTCAAGAAATGGCTAGAACTCTTTTAATTGAAAGTAACATCTCTTCACGTTTTTGGGCTGAAGCAGCTTTCTACAAAGATGTTATATCATTAATAGAGTTTTTCTAAGGCCTATTCTGAAAAAAACCCCTATGAGTTATTCAAAGAAAAGAAGCCTATTGTTTCATATTTTCATGTGTCTGGATGCAAATGTTTTATATTGAAAAATGCAAATGATCGAGTTGGCAAGTTTGAAGAAAAGTCAGATGAAGGCATCTTTCTTGGATATTCAACCTCAAGCAAAGCCTACAGAGTCTACAACAAGAAGACTCAATCTGTGGAGGAATCAATGAATGTCAAATTCCAAGACTCTATGCAAAATGAATCTATTCAGACTCTACAAAGTCTAAATTTCTGAAGCAATTCGCCTTCTAAAGACCAAAGAACAAATGATTGTTGAAGATTCAAATGAAGGAAGTGATCATCAACTCCGACAAATCAACCAAAGAATCGGAAGCATAAGTCCAAATCATCCCAAAAATCTTATTATTGGTGACATTAATGAAGGAATTCGCACAAGATCCAAAAGGCGCGAAGAGTCTAGTGCTGTGGCTCTTGTCTCTGAAATAGAACCCAAAAGCATAGAAGAAGCTTTATCTGATGAAAGCTGGATTGAAGCTATGCAAGAAGAGCTCAGGCAATTCAGTATTAATGATGTCTGGGAATTAACTCCTAAACCGAAAGGTAAGTCTGTTATTGGAGCTAAATGGGTTTTCAGAAACAAGATGGACGAGAAAGGAAAGGTCGTAAGAAACAAAGCAAGACTCGTGGCCAAGGGATATACGCAAGAAGAAGGGATAAACTATGACGAGACATATGCACCAGTAGCGAGGTTAGAAGCAATTCAATTATTACTTGCTTATGCTTGTTATAAGAATTTCAGGTTATTCCAAATGGACGTCAAAAGCGCTTTCCTAAATGGATTCATTCATGAGGAAGTCTATGTGGAACAACCACCTGGGTTTGAAGACTCAAGGAAACCAGACTCAGTATTCAGACTGAAAAATGCCTTATATGGTTTAAAGCAAGCACCTCGAGCTTGGTACGACAGGCTGAGTAAGTTTTTAATTCAAAACGGCTTTGTTAAAGGTAAAGTAGACACTACTCTATTTATTAAAAGAGAAAGCAAAAGTTTTCTGCTTGTTCAAATATATGTAGATGATATTATTTTTGGATCCTCTAATGAAAGTCTCAGGCAAGAAATTCTCTAAGTCAATGCAGGATGAATTTGAAATGAGCATGATGGGTGAACTAACCTTCTTTCTTGGGCTTCAAGTGAAACAATTGAAGGAAGGGACTTTTATTCATCAAGAAAAATATGCTAATGATCTTGTCAAAAAGTTTGACTGAAAATTGCAAAAAGACTGACATACCAATGTCAAGTTCCTTGAAGATAAACAAAGATGAAGGAGGAAAGAAAGTTGACTAGAAGCTATACAGGAGTATCATTGGCTCACTTATTTATCTCACTGCTTCTAGACCTGACATTTTGTTTAGTGTTTGCATTTGTACCAGATTTCAAGCAGACCCTAAAGAATCTCATCTAAGTGCTGCAAAGCGTATTATCAAATACATTGCATCTACTTCAAACTTTGGTCTTTGGTATCCTAAAAAGGGAGACTTTACTCTTCATGGATATTCAGACGCAGACCTAGCCGGATGCAGAGTTGATAGAAAGAGCACCTCGGGTACCTGTCAACTACTTGGAAGCAAGACAGTGTCTTAGTTTTCAAGGAAGCAAAATACAGTAGCTCTTTCTACAGCAGAAGCAGAGTATGTAGCTCTTGGAAGTTGTTGTTCACAAATTCTGTGGATAAAACAACAGCTAAGAGACTTTGGAATTGAAGATTCATGCACGGAGATTAAGTGTGACAACACCAAAGACAATCAATCGACCAAGAATCCAATTCTTCACTCAAGAGCAAAGCATATAGAGATTCGACATCACTTCATTAGAGATCATGTTCAGAATGGAGAAGTTTCAATTCAGTTTGTTGACTCAAAGAACCAACTGGCGGATATATTTACAAAACCTTTGGAGAAAAATCAATTTGAAGTTATTCGTTCCAAACTCAACATCTTGAAGTCTGAAGAAGTAAAAGTCTAGAGACTCTCAGACTCAGACAATCGAGATTTTTATTGTAAGTTATTTTATTCTCTCTCTCAGATTAAATCTCGAAAAGGTACGATTATCTGTCCATAATTGATTTTTGCTATTTCCATGATTATCGCAATCTTTTCGAAAATGAAGTTAATCTTAAATGGCAGTTATCTAATTTTTGAAAAAGGCAGTTATTTTTAAAAAGGCATCTTTTTACTTACTTTTATGACGTTCCGAATGCCTCTCTTCGACTGTCCTATATACAAACGGTTCTTCTTCGCTTTACTCCAAAAAAACCCTAAAAAGCATCGATCTTCCACTTCTGTCTGTCTTCTTCTCTTGTTTGATCTTCAAAAAGTTGTCATCTTTCTTGGGAAAAACAAGTTTGGAATCTTTCAAAGACTGTGAAAGATGTCGTCTCAAAGGAAGTCTTCGAGACTCGCAAGCAGGGGACCGCAAAAAATGCGTGAGGGGCCTACTCACTTTGATCTCACCGAGGAAGAAGAGACTCCTAGTCAGCAGCAGAGCCCACAACATTCTCAGAAGCGTCCATCTCCTCCATCTAGTCCACAGGATGTTGCTCATCGAGAAGAGGAAGAAATCGTCAAATGTGCAGATCCTGTAAGAATTCAAAAGCCCTCTTTTATTTATAAGCTTTACCGTGCTTTAAAGAGGACCGGTACTCCATTGAACTACATCGATGAGTTTCTTAAGGACAAAGGGTATGGTAATGAGTACATCTTCTTACGAAATATGGAACATTTGGGAATTGCACCTACGGGGTTGGCAGAAGAAACCCTTGCAAATATCCCAAGTGATCCGCATGTTGGAGGGATGAATCAGCCATATGGGAATGATGATGACAAATTGTACAGTCAATTTCAACCAAGAATGGGTGTTGCAGCAAGTATTTGGAGCAAAAGGACAGACTTGTTTCGTTCGGAGGAACACAAGCATCTTTACACTAAGTTGTTGAAGCGTGGGGTGATAAACCCTAGAAGTGTAGATTTTGATTTCCTTGACTCTGTGAACGTCAATTTGAGCGAAAAATTCAGTCTTCTTCAACTTGAGAAGTTTTGTTCTGAACCTACAGAAGCCTATGCTGAACTCACTGCATACTTCTATTCGAATCTCAGTTTCCTGGATGCGAATAAATTCTCTTTTAGTGTGCGAGATTAGGATTATGTGGTGGATGTAGATATGTTGGCTGATGTGATTGGGGTTGAAAGAGGGAGATATCAACCTATCAATGTGTCTGTTGCTCGTGCCACACTGGAACTTGTTAAGGATAGAAGGACAGAGGGAAGGATTTCCTACTCAAGGATGCGTGCGTTCAACATTCTGCTTCACAAGATTGTGATTAATTGCCTCAAACCAAAATCTACTTCAAAGACTGATGTTTCAAACTCAGAGGCAAAGCTGATGTACGCCATCAATGCTGGGAAAAAGTTTTCTCTTCCTCACACTATTATGTTCCACATATATAGAGTAGTGGTGAAAGACAAGGGTCAACTTCCTTATCCAGCTCTTGTGACAAAGTTATTCAGACATTTGAATGTTCAGCCTCCACGAATTCTTTGTGTTCGATCTTGTGATCACATGGTGGTAGGATTGAAAATGGTGTCTAAAATGCGTCTGAAGGAACTCAACAAGGTGTTGGAGAAATTCAAGGAGAAAACCCTATCAAAACTCATCAAGTCTCTTCGGCAGCAAAAAGAAAAGGGAAGGAGCCCATGGTTGCTCCATCCAAGGAAAGAAGAGCTCTCATCGTTGAGGATGAAGATGATGAGGAAGACATCACCATTTCTGCTATGGCATTGAAGAAGCTAAGTCGTTCTGTTCCATAATCAATGGATCGACAAGAGAAAGACTCAGAACAGAGGACTGGAGAAAGAGAAGATTTGGAAGCAGAAGAGAAAGAAACAGAGGAGAAAGAAGCAGAAGAAATAGATGTTGAGGAGGAAAGAATTGAAAAAGAAGAAGAAGAGGAGAAAAGAGATCAAGAGGAAGGAGAGCATGAGGAACACTTTTCTCCACCTGAAGGCATGGAAACAGGGGGAGACCATGAGAAAAGAGGAATGTCCTCATATCCTACCAACAGTGAAGGAGTAAGTCGATCTCCAGCAGATCCAGAGGACATCTATGCCTCTCAATTTCCTGAGGAGGGACATGGTGTTTCATCGCCCAATTTGCGTAACTATGCTGATTTGCCATCGTCTGCCTTTACTCCATCTGATCGTGCAGAAGCCAGTACGCAGACTGATAATTCAGCAGATTTTCGCAGAATTCTTGATGTTCTCTTGGAAATGCGGGGTCAGATATATGCTCTGGGATGCGAAGTTCAGAATTTGCAAAATGTAGGTCAAGCTTCTTCAGTTTCTTTGAATGATCAGATCCAAGCCCTTGCTCTTCATATTCAAGCAAATGCTAAGGGTGAAGATGTAGCTCAACTGAAGGAAGAATTGAGAAAGCTGGAAGGCATCGTCCAGTCAATGGGAGATTTTCAGCTTGTTCGTGTTCCCAAGCAATCTTGACTCTATTCTATTTCCATCTCAACCTTTTTTATGAAGACAAAAAGGGGGAGAGATGCGAGATTTGAAAACTTTGAACTTAAACTTGTTGAACTTTTAATTTGTTTTGATGTTTGACTTGACTTGACTTGTGTGTCGGGATGTGGACTGAATTTGGGATTTGGATTTGACTGCTTATATTAAGTACTATTGATATCTTATGAATGGCTTTACTCTCATGCAAGACTAACCTATTTTCTGTGATTGCAGATTCTAGTGTTATCATTAAGCCATTTATCTTTATGAGATATCCATATTTGCTTGAGTAATGTTTTGCAGGTCAAAGTTATCCAAATCTGCAAGAAAGTTTTGTCACCATCAAAAAGGGGGAGATTGTTGGAGAAATCTTCGTGGAGTGTTTTGAAGCTGACAAAACGTTTCCTTCAGTCTAGTCTGAAGATTTGCAGACTCTACTATTTAAAGTCTGAAGACCTCCAGACTGCTAGACTCAAGACTCAAAGTCTATCCTCATTGACAGTTTCTAGTTTGTCGAAGAAGGTCTATCCAAGACTGGATGTTTCGTTAAGGATTTGATCTTATCGACTGACGAAGATCTCTTGGCTGAATATGACATAACAGAATCCTTTATTCGAATCAAGATTGATTAAGGATCCGATGATTGGCGAAGTATACTTGGAAGGTTCTACTTATGGAAACCGAGATCTTGATTGTATGGGCGGACAGGATTGATGGGCTATTGACATGTTCTTTAAATAGCTCGAATGATCTTCCTAATTGATTCCATCCAACGGGTAGATTGGAGAAATTCCTTTGGTAAGTGCCAACGGGTATGATGGCATAAAGGAGTATAAAAGGAAGACGTTCCAGTTGTTCGAGTGTGTGCACGATAGAAGAATTCCAAAGTCTGAAGCTCCTTGTTCTTAGTCAATTCATTTGCTGAGCAAAATCTTGTACGCAAAATAGAGTCTATATTCGTGAGAAACCTTGAGGAAGTGTGATAGAATATCTACACTGTGGAATCAAGGGAGAACATTGCTGTAAAATCTCTTTTATTCATAGTGAAATCCAGCCGGTGGGCTGTCAGCGCGGAAGAGTGGACATAGGCTTGGAATAAGCCAAACCACTATAAACCTTGTGTTCATTTTCTCTTCCCTACTCTCTTTTACTTTGATCATAATTACTTGTGATATCAAAAAGGCGAGCTTCATTTTTATTGTCTAATATTGCTCTCATATCACGAGAAATTATTTTTGCACCTATTCACCCCCCTCTAGGTGCCAATTGAAACCAGAGACCGAAGATTCAACAAAGAAAATTCCCTTTTTCTCCTTAGAAATTTCCCTTTCCGCCAATTTTTGCCTAAAAAACCCCAACAGTTGGAAATCTGCTGGGAAATGTGGCTTCCAAAAGCTTTATTTCCGTACGACCCATCATTTTGGAGATCACAGCACCCTGAAGCCCCAGCGAAACCAAAGACTGAAGATTCGACAAAGAAAGTTTCCTTTTTCTCCATAGAAAAGTCCCTTTCTAGCCATTTTTTACCTGAAAAACCTCGACAGTTGAAAATCTACTAGGAAACATGGCTTCTAAAGGCTTCACTTCACTACTGGGAAGCCCCGGTGAAACCAGAGAACCAAAATTCGAAAGAGAAAATTCCCTTTTTCTTGAGAGAAAATTTCATTTCCGACAATTTTTTGCCTGAAAAATCCACACAGTTGGAAATCTGCTGGGAAACATGACTTCCAAAAGCTTTATTTCCATATGACCCATTATTTTGGAGATCACAGCACCCTCAAGGCACGGCAAAACCAGAGAAGGAAGATTGGAAAGAGAAAATTCCTTTTTTCACCATAGAAAATTCCCTTTCCGGCCTTTTTTTGAAAAAAACAAAAAAACCCCTGCAGTTCGAAATCTACTGGGAAACATGGCTTCCAAGAGCTTTATTTCCGTACGAACCATCATTTTAGATTTCACAACACCCTGAAGGCTAATCGAAACCAGAGACCGAAGATTCAACAAAGAAAATTCCCTTTTTCTCCTTAGAAATTTCCCTTTTCGACTAGTTTTTGCCTGAAAAATGCCAATAGTTGGAGATCTGCTGGAAAATGTGGCTTCCAAAAGCTTTATTTCCGTACGACCCATCATTTTGGAGATCACAACACCCTGAAGCCCCGGCGAAATCAGAGACTGATGATTCGACAAAAAAAAAATTCCCTTTCTAACCATTTTTTGCCTGAAAAACCCCGACAGTTGGAAATCTACTATGAAACATGGCTTCTAAAAGCTTCACTTCCGTATGACCCATCATTTTCGAGATCACAGCACCCTGAAGGCCAAGCGACACCTGAGAACAAAGATTCGATAGAGAAAATTCCCCTTTTCTCCATAGAAAATTCGCTTTCCAACCATTTTTTGCATGAAAAACCCCGACAATTAGAAATCTGCTTGGAAACATGGCTTCTAAAAGCTTTATTTCCGTACGACCTATCATTTTGGAGATCACAGTACCCTAAAGCCCCGACGACACCAGAGACCGAAGATTTGAAAAAGAAAATTCCCTTTTTCTCCATAGAATATTCTCATTCTAGCCATTTTTTGCAACAAAAAAAAAAAAACCTCGGCAATTCGAAATCTACTGGGAAACATGGATTCCAAGAGCTTTATTTCCGTACGAGCCACCATTTTAGATTTCACACCACCCTGAAGGACAACCAAAACCAGAGACCGAAGATTCGACAAAGAAAATTCCCTTTTTCTACTTAGAAATTTCCCTTTCCGACAAATTTTTGCCTGAAAAACCCCAACAGTTGGAAATCTGCTAAGAAACGTGGCTTCCAAAAGCTTCACTCCCGTACGACCCATCATTTTGGAGATCATAGCATCCTGAAGGCCAGCTGACACCAGAGTACGAAGATTTAAAAGAGAAAATTCCCCTCTTCTCCATAGAAAATTTGCTTTCCAGCAATTTTTTTCATGAAAAACCCCGACAATTAGGAATCTGCTTGGAAACATGGCTTTCAAAAGCTTCATTTCCGTACAACCCATCATTTTGAAGATCACAGCACCTTGAAGCCTCGGCAAAACCAGAGACCGAAGATTCGATAGAGAAAATTCACTTTTTCTCCATAGAAAATTATCATTCTAGCTATTTTTTGAAAAAAAAAAAAAAACCCCGGCAATTCAAAATCTGCTAGGAAACATGGCTTCCAAGAGCTTTATTTCCGTACGAGCCATCATTTTAGATTTTACAACACCCTTAAGGCCAACCGAAACTAGAGACCGAAGATTTGACAAAGAAAATTCCCTTTTTCTCCTTAGAAATTTCCCTTTCCGACCAGTTTTTGCCTGAAAAACCACAACAGTTGGAAATCTACTTAGAAACGTGGCTTCCAAGAGCTTTATTTCCATATGAGCCATCATTTTAGATTTTACAACACCCTGAAGGCCAACTGTAACCAGAGACCGAAGATTCGACAAAGAAAATTCCCTTTTTCTCTTTAGAAAATTCCCTTTCCGACCAGTTTTTGCCTAAAAAACCCCACCAATTGGAAATCTGCTGGGAAACGTAGCTTCCAAAAGCTTTATTTCCGTACAACCCATCATTTGGAAGATCACAGCACACTAAAGCCCTGGCGAAACCAGAGATCAAAGATTCGACAAAGAAAATTTCCTTTTTCTCCATAGAAAATTACCTTTCTAGCCATTTTTTGCCTGAAAAACCTCGACAGTTGGAAATCTTCGGGGAAACATGGCTTCTAAAAGCTTCACTTATGTACAACCCATCATTTTGGAGATTACAGCACCCTGAAGGCTAGGCGACACCAGAGAACGAAAATTCGATAGAGAAAATTCACTTTTTCTCCATAGACAATTCGCTTTCCAACCATTTTTTGCATGAAAAACACCCGACAATTAAAAAACTGTTGGGAAACATGGCTTCCAAAAGCTTTATTTCCGTACGACCCATCATTTTGGAGATCACAGTATCGTTAAGCCCCAGCGAAACCAAAGACCAAAGATTCGACAGAGAAAATTCCCTTTTTCTCCATAGAAAATTCCCATTCTTGCCATTTTCTGCAAAAAAAAAAAAAACTCGGCAGTTCAAAATCTGCTGGGAAACATGGCTTCCAAGAGCTTTATTTCCGTACGAGCCATCATTTTAGATTTCACAACACCCTGAAGGCCAACCGAAACCAGAGACCGAAGATTCGACAAAGAAAATTTCCTTTTTCTCTATAAAAAATTCCCTTTTAGCCATTTTTTGCCTGAAAAACCACGACAATTGGAAATCTACTGGGAAACATGGTCTCTAAAAGCTTCACTTCCATACGACCCATCATTTTGGAGATCACAGCACATTGAAGCCCCGGCAAAACCAGAGAACGAAGATTCGACACAGAAAATTCCCTTTTTTTCCATAGAAAATTCCACTTCCGACCTTTTTTTGCCTTAAAATCCCCGACAGTTGGACATCTGTTGGGAAACATGGCTTCCAAAAGCTGTATTTCCATACGACCCATCATTTTGGAGATCACAGCACATTGAAGGCCCGAGGAAACCAGAGAATGAAGATTCAACAGAGAAAATTGCCCTTTTTTTCCATAGAAAATTCCCTTTCCGGCCTTTTACTGACTTAAAAACCCCAATAATTGGAAATCTGCTAGGAAACATGGCTTCCAAAAGCTTTATTTCCGTACAACTCATCATTTTGAAGATCAAAGCACCCTGAAGGCTAGACAAAACCAGAGAATGAAGTTTCCACAGAGAAAATCCCCTTTTTCTCCATAGAAAATTCCCTTTCTAGCCTTTTTTTGCCTGAAAAACCAAGACAATTGGAAATCTACTGGGAAACATGGCTTCTAAAAGCTTCATTTCTGTACGACCCATCATTTTGGAGTTCACAACACATTGAAGGCCCGAGCAAACCAGAGAACAAAGATTCAACAAAGAAAATTGCCTTTTTTTTCCATAGAATATTCCCTTTTCGACCTTTTACTAACTTAAAAACCCCGACAATTGGAAATCTGCTAGGAAACATGGCTTCCAAAAGCTTTATTTCCGTACGACCCATCATTTTGAAGATCACTGCACCTTGAAGGCCAGGCGAAACCAGAGAATGAAGATTCGAAAGAGAAAATTCCCTTTTTCTTTATAGAAAATTCCCTTTCCGACCATTTTTTGCCTGAACAACCCAAACAGATGGAAATCTACTGGGAAACATGGCTTTCGAAAGCTTTATTTTCCGTACGACCCATAATTTTGGAGATCAAAGCACCTTGAAGCCCCGGCGAAACCAGAGATCGAAGATTCGACAGAGAAAATTCCCTTTTTTCGTAGAAAATTCCCATTCTAGCCTCTTTTTTGTTTTTGCATAAAAACCCCGATAGTTGGAAATCCGCCGGGAAACATGGCTTCCAAAAGCTTTATTTCCGTACGACCCATCATTTTGGAGACCACAGCACCTTGAAGGCTAGGCGAAACAAGAGAACGAAGATTTGAAAATGAAAATTCCCTTTTTTCTTTATAGAAAATTCCATTTCCGACCATTTTTTGCTTGAAAAAAACCGAAACAGTTGGAAATTTGCAGAGAAACATGGCTTTCAAAAGCTTTATTTCCATACGACACATCATTTTGGGGATCACAGCACCCTGAAGCCCCGGCGAAACCAGAGATCGAAGATTTGACAGAGAAAATTCCCTTTTTCTCCATAGAAAATTCCCATTCTAGCCATTTTTTGCATAAAAAACCCCGACAGTTAGATATCTGGTGGGAAACATGGCTTACAGAATCTTTATTTCCGTCTGACCCATCAATTTGGAGATCACAGCACCCTGAAGGCCCGGTGAAACTAGAGAACGAAGATTCGCCAGAGAAAATTTCCCTTTTCTCCATTGAAAATTCGCTTTATAACCATTTTTTGCATGAAAAACCCCGACTGTTAGAAATCTTGTGGGAAACATGGCTTCCAAAAGCTTTATTTCTGTATTACCCATCATTTTGGAGATCAAAGCACCCTGAAGGCCAGGCAAAAGCAGAGAACAAAGATTCGACAGAGAAAATTCCCTTTTTCCTCGTAGAAAATTCCGTTTCCGGCATTTTTTTGCCTGAAAAATCCAGACAGTCGGAAATCTGCTGGGAAACATGGCTTCTGAAAGCTTTATTTCCGTACGACCCATCATTTTGGAAATCACAGCACCCTGAACCCTGGCAAAAGTAGAGATCGAAGATTCGCAGAGAAAATTCCCTTTTTCTCCATAGAAAATTCCCATTCTAGCCATTTTTTGCATAAAAAACCCCGACAGTTGGCAATCTGCTGGGAAACATGGCTTCCAAAAGCTTTTATTTCCGTACGACCCATCATTTTAGAGTTCACAAAACCCTAAAGGCCAACCGAAACCAAAGAACGAAGATTCGACAAAGAAAATTCTCTTTTTCTCGTCAAAAAATTCCCTTTCAGGCCATTTTTTGCCTGAAAAATACCGACAATTGGAAATTTGCAAGGAAACATATCTTCCAAAAGCTTTCTTTTCGTATGACCCATCATTTTGGAGATCACAGCACCCTGAAGGCTAGGCGAAACCAGAGACCGAAGATTCGACGGAGAAAATTCCCTTTTTCTCCATAAAAAATTCCCTTTCTGGCCATTCTCTACATTAAAAACCCCAAGAAACATATCTTCATAGACAGTGCAAATTTGCAGAGAAACATGGCTTCCAAGAGCTTTATTTCCGTATGATCTATCATTTTGAAGATCACAACACCCTGAAGGCAAAGCGACACTAGAGAATGAAGATTCGAAAGAGAAAAATCCCCCTTTCTCCATAGAAAATTCGCTTTCCAGCCTTTTTTGCATGAAAAAACCCCGACAATTAGAAATCTGCTGGGAAACATGGCTTCCAAAAACTTTATTTCAGTACGACCCATCATTTTGGAGACCACAAGACACCCTAAAGCCCCAAATAAAACCAGAGACCGAAGATTCGACAAAGAAAATTCCCTTTTTCTCTATAGAAACTTCCCATTCTGGTCATTTTTTGCAAAAAAAAAAAACCCGGCCGTTGGAAATCTGCTGAGAAACATCGCTACTAAAAGCTTCATTTCCGTACGACCCATCACTTTGGAGATCACAGAACCTTGAAAGCCCGATGAAACCAGAGAACGAAGATTCAACAAAGAAAATACCCTTTTTCCCTATAGAAAATTTCCTTTTTCCCCATAGAAAATTCCCTTTCCGGCTTTTTTTTCTTTTAAAAACCCCGACAGTTAGAAATCTGTTGGAAAACATGGCTTCGAAATGCTTTATTTCCGTACCACCAATCATTTTCGAGAACACAGCACCCTGAAGGCCAAGCGAAACTAGAGAACGAAGATTCTAAAGAGAAAATTCCCTTTTTTTTTATAGAAAATTCCCTTTCCAGCCATTCTTTGCCTGAAAAACCCAAATAGTTGGAAATCTGCTAGGAAACATGGCTTCCAAAAGATTTATTTCCGTACGACCCATCATTTTGGAGATCACAAAGACACCACGAAGGCCGGGCGACACCGAGAACGAAGATTCGACAGAGAAAATTCCCATTTTCTCCATAGAAAATTTACTTTCCAGCCATTTTTTGCATGAAAAACCCCAACAATTAGAAATCTGCTGGGAAACATGGCTTCCAAAAGCTTTATTTCCGTAGCCCATCATTTTGAGATCACAACACTTTGAAGCCCCAGCGAAACCAAAGACCAAAGATTCGACAGAGAAAATTCCCTTTTTCTCCATAGAAAATTCCCATTCTAGCCATTTTTTGTATAAAAAAAAACCCCGGCAGTTCGAAATCTGCTGAGAAACATGGCTTCCAAGAGCTTTATTTCTGTACAAGCCATCATTTTAGATTTCACAACACCCTGAAGGCCAACCGAAACTAGGGACCGAAGATTCGACAAAGAAAATTCCATTTTTCTTCTTAGAAATTTCCCTTTCCGACCAGTTTTTGCCTAAAAAAACCCCAACAGTTGGAAATCTACTGGGAAACGTGGCTTCCAAAAGCTTTATTTCCATATGACCCATCATTTTGGAGATGATAGCACCCTGAAGCCCCGGCGAAACCAAAGACCGAAGATTCCACAAAGAAAATTTCCTTTTTCTCCATAGAAAATTCCCTTTCTAGCCATTTTTTGCCGGAAAAACCACAACAGTTGGAAATCTACTGGGAAACATGGTCTCTAAAAGCTTCACTTCCATACGGCCCATCATTTTGGAGATCACAGCACATTGAAGCCCCGGCGAAACCAGAGAACAAAGATTCGACACAGAAAATTCCCTTTTTTTCCATAGAAAATTCCCCTTCCGACTTTTTTTTGCCTTAAAATCCCCGATAGTTGGACATCTGTTGGGAAACATGGCTTCCAAAAGCTGTATTTCCATACGACCCATCATTTTGGAGATCACAGCACATTGAAGGCCCCGAGGAAACCAGAGAACGAAGATTCAACAGAGAAAATTGCCTTTTTTTCCCATAGAAAATTCCCTTTCTGGCCTTTTACTAACTTAAAAACCCCGATAATTGGAAATCTGCTAGGAAACATGGCTTCCAAAAGCTTTATTTCAGTACGACCCATCATTTTGAAGATCACAGCACCCTGAAGACCCAGCAAAACTAGAGTTCGAAGATTCGACAGAGAAAATTCCCTTTTTTTCATAGAAAATTCCCATTCTAGCCTTTTTTTTGCATAAAAAACCCCGACAGTTAGAAATCTGGTGGGAAACATGGCTTACAGAAGCTTTATTTCCGTCCGACCCATCATTTTGGAGATTATAGCACCCTGAAGGCCCGGCGAAACTAGAGAACGAAGATTTGACAAAGAAAATTTCCTTTTTCTCCATAGAAAATTCCATTTCTAGCCATTTTTTGCCTAATAAACCCCGATAGTTGGAAATCTACTGGGAAACATGGCTTCTAAAAGCATCATTTCCGTATGATCCATCATTTTGGAGATCACAGCACATTGAAGGCCCGGCGAAACCAGAGAACAAAGAGACGACCAAGAAACTTCCCTTTATCTCCATGAAAAATTCCCTTTCCGGCCATTTTTTGCCTGAAAAACACCAACAATTGGAAATCTAATGGGAAACACAGCTTCCAAAAGCTTTATTTACATACAATCCATTATTTTGGAGATCACAGCACCCTGAAACCTAGGCGAAACCAAAGATCGAAGATTCGACAAAGAAAATTCCCTTTTTCTCCTCAAAAAATTCCCTCTCTGACCAATTTTTGCCTGAAAAACCCCCCACAATTGGAAATCTGCTGGGAAACGTGGCTTCCAAAAGCTTTATTTCCATAGGACCAATCATTTCGGAGATCACAGCACCCTGAACTCTAGGCAAAACCAGAGAACGAAGATTCGACAGAGAAAATTCCCTTTTTCTCCATAGAAAATTCCCTTTTCTAGCCTTTTTTTTTTGCCTGAAAAAACCCGGACAGTTGGAAATCTACTGGAAACATGGCTTCTAAAACCTTCATTTCCGTAGGACCCATCATTTTGGAGATCACAGCACATTGAAGGCCCAACAAAACCAAAGAACGAAGATTTGACAGAGAAAATTGCCTTTTTTCTCCATAGAAAATTCCCTTTCCGGCTATTTTTTGCCTTAAAAACCCCGACAGTTGGAAATCTATTGGGAAACATGGCTTCCAAAAGCTTTATTTCCATACGACCCATCATTTTGGAGAGCACAGCACCTTGAAGGCCAGGCGAAACAAGAGAACGAAGATTTGAAAGAGAAAATTCCCTTTTTTCTTTATAGAAAATTCCCTTTCCGGCCATTTTTTGCATGAAAAAACCCAAACAGTTGGAAATTTGCAAAGAAACATGGCTTCCGAAAACTTTATTTCCGTCCGACCCATCATTTTGGGGATCACAAAGACCACTGAAGCCCCGGCGAAACCAGAGATCGAAGATTCAACAGAGAAAATTCCCTTTCTAGCCATTTTTTGCATAAAAAAACCCTGACAGTTAGAAATCTGGTGGGAACATGGCTTACAGAAGCTTTATTTCCGTCTGACCCATCATTTTGGAGATCACAGCACCCTGAAGGCCAGGTGAAACCAGAAAACGAAGATTCAACAGAGAAAATTTCCCTTTTCTCCATCGAAAATTCGCTTTATAACCATTTTTTGCATGAAAAACCCCAACTGTTAGAAATCTGTTGGGAAACATGGCTTCCAAAAGCTTTATTTCCGTACTACCCATCATTTTGGAGATCACAGCACCCTGAAGGCCAGGCGAAAGCAGAGAACAAAGATTCGACAAAGAAAATTCCCTTTTTCTTGGTAGAAAATTCCGTTTCCGGCAATTTTTTGCTTGAAAAATCCAAACAGTTGGACATCTGCGGGGAAACATCGCTTCCAAAAGCTTTATTTCCATACGACCTATCACTTTGGAGATCACAGCACATTGAAGTCCCAGCGAAACCAATGAACAGAGATTCGATAAAGAAAATTCCCCTTTTCTCCATAGAAAATTCGCTTTCCAGCCATTTTTTGCATGAAAAACCCCGACTGTTAGAAATTTGCCGGTAAACATGGCTTCCAAAAGCTTTATTTCCGTACGACCCATCATTTTCGAGATCACAGCACCTTGAGGGCTAGGCGAAACCAGAGAATGAAGATTTATCAAAGAAAATTCCCTTTTTCTCCATAGAAAATTTCCTTTACGGCCATTTTTTGCCGGAAAAACCCAGACAGTTGGAAATCTGTTGGGAAACATGGCTTCCAAAAGCTTTATTTCCATACGACTCATCATTTTGGACATCACAGCACCCTGAGGGCTAGGCGAAACCAGAGAACAGAGATTCGTCAGAGAAAATTCCTTTTTTCTCTATAGAAAATTCTCTTTCCGGCCATTTTTTGCGTGAAAAATAACGACTATTGGAAATCTGCTGGAAAACATGGCTTCCAAAAGCATTATTTCCGCACGACCCATCATTTTGGAGATCACACAGCACCACGAAGGCCAGGGGACAACAAAGAACAAAGATTCGAAAGAGAAAATTGCCTTTTTCTTGATATAAAATTCCCTTTCCGGCAATTTTTTGCCTGAAAAATCTAGACAGTTGGAAATTTGCTGGGAAACATGGCTTCTAAAAGCTTCATTTTCGAATGACCCATCATTTTGGAGATCACAGCACATTGAAGGCCCGGCGAAACCAGAGAACGAAGATTCGCCAAAGAAAATTCCCTTTTTCTCCATAAAAACTTCACCTTTTGGCCTTTTTTTGCCTTAAAAACCCCAATAATTGGAAATCTGCTGGGAAACATGGCTTCCGAAAGCTTTATTTCCGTACGACCCATCATTTTGGAGATCACAGCACCCTGAACCCCGGCAAAAGTAGAGATCGAAGATTCACAGAGAAAATTCCCTTTTTCTCCATGCAAAATTCCCATTCTAGCCATTTTTTTGCATAAAACCCGACAGTTGGAAATCTACTGGGAAACATGGCTTCCAAAAGCTTTCCATACGACCCATCATTTTAGAGTTCACAAAACCCTAAAGGCCAACCAAAACCAAAGAACGAAGATTCAACAAAGAAAATTCTCTTTTTCTCGTCAGAAAATTCCCTTTCCGGCCATTTTTTGCCTGAAAAATATCGACAGTTGGAAATCTGCAGGGAAACATATCTTCCAAAAGCTTTCTTTCCGTATGACCCATCATTTTGGAGATCACAGCACCCTGAAGGCTAGGTAAAACCAGAGAACGAAGATTCGATGGAGAAAATTCCCTTTTTTCTCCATAGAAAATTCCCTTTCCGGCCATTCTCTGCATTAAAAACCCCGAGAAACATATCTTCATAGACAATTGGAAATTTGCTAAGAAACATGGCTTCCAAAAGCTTTATTTCCGTACGACTTATCATTTTGGAGATCACAACGCCCTGAAGGCCAAGCGACACAAGAGAACGAAGATTCGAAAGAGAAAAATCCCCCTTTCTCCACAAAAGATTCGCTTTCCAGCCATTTTTTACATGAAAAACCTCGACAATTAGAAATCTGCTGGGAAACATGGCTTCCAAAAGCTTTATTTCCGTACGACCCTTCATTTTGGAGATCACAGCACTCTGAAGGCCCGGCGAAACCAGAGAGCAAAGATTCGATAGAGAAAATTCATTTTTTCTCCATAAAAAATTCCATTTTCGGCCATTTTTTGGCGAAAAATACCGACAGTTGGAAATCTGCTAGGAAACATCGCCACTAAAAGCTTCATTTACGTACGACCCATCATTTTAGAAATCACAAAACCTTGAAAGCCCGACGAAAGCAGAGAACGAAGATTCAACAAAGAAAATACCCTTTTTCCCCATAGAAAATTTCCTTTTTCCCCATAGAAAATTCCCTTTCCGATTTTTTTTTGCCTTAAAAACCCCAACAGTTGGAAATCTGTTGGGAAACATGGCTTCGAAACGCTTTATTTCTGTACCACCCATCATTTTCGAGATCACAGCACCCTGAAGGCCAAGCGAAACTAGAGAACGAAGATTCTAAAAAGAAAATTCTCTTTTTCTTTATAGAAAATTCCCATTCCAGCCATTTTTTGCCTGAAAAGCCCAGACCGTTGGAAATCTGCTAGGAAACATGGCTTCGAAAAGATTTATTTCCGTACGACCCATCATTTTGGAGATTCAGCACCCTGAAGGCCAGGCGACACCAGAGAACGAAGATTCGACAGAGAAAATTCCCCTTTTCTCCATAAAAAATTTGCTTTCCAACCATTTTTTGCATGAAAAACCCCGACAATTAGAAATCTGCTGGGAAACATGGCTTCCAAAAGCTTTATTTCCGTACAACCCATCATTTTGGAGATCATAGCACCCTAAAGCCCCAGCGAAACCAGAGACCAAAGATTCGACAGAGAAAATTCCCTTTTTCTCTATAGAAACTTCCCCATTCTGGTCATTTTTTGCAAAAAAAAAAAAAAAAAAAACCCAGCAGTTCGAAATCTGCTGGGAAACATGGCTTCCAAGAGCTTTATTTCCATACAAGCCATCCTTTTAGATTTCACAGCACCCTGAAGGCCAACCGAAACCAGAGACCGAAGATTCGACAATGAAAATTTCCTTTTTCTCCTTAGAAATTTCCCCTTCCAACCAGTTTTTGCCTGAAAAACCCCAACAGTTGGAAATGCTGGGAAACGTGGCTTCCAAAAGCTTTATTTTCGTACAACCCATCATTTTGGAGATCACAGAGACTGAAGATTTGACAAAGAAAATTTCCTTTTTCTACATAGAAAATTCCCTTTCTAGCCATCTTTTGCCTGAAAAACCCCGACAGTTGGAAATCTACTGGGAAACATGGCTTCTAAAAGCTTCACTTCACTACTGGGAAACCCCAGTGAAACCAGAGAACAAAGATTCAAAAGAGAAAATTCCCTTTTTCTTAAGAGAAAATTCCATTTCCAGCAATTTTTTGCTTGGAAAATCCACACAGCTGGAAATCTGCTGGGAAACATGGCTTCTAAAAGCTTTATTTCCATATGACCCATCATTTTGGAGATCACAGCACCCTGAAGGCGCGGTGAAACCAGAGAAAGAAGATTCAAAAGAGAAAATTCCTTTTTTCACCATAGAAAATTCATTTCCGGCCATCTTTTGCTTGAAAAACACTGACTGTTGGAAATCTGCTGGGAAACACAGCTTCCAAAAGCTTTATTTCCGTACAATCCATCATTTTGGAGATCACAGCACCCTGAAGGAGAGGCGAAACCAGAGAATGAAGATTCGACAAAGAAAATTCCCTTTTTCACCTCAGAAAATGCCCTTTCCGACCAGTTTTTGCATGAAAAATCCCGACAGTTGTAAATCTGCTGGGAAACGTGGCTTCCAAAAGCTTTATTTTTGTACGACCCATCATTTCGAAGATCACAGCACCCTGAAGGCCAGGCAAAACTAGAGAACGAAGATTCGACAGAGAAAATTCCCTTTCAAGCCTTTTTTTGCTTGAAAAACTCGGACAGTTCGAAATCTACTGGGAAACATGGCTTCTAATACCTTAATTTCCGTACGACCCATCATTTTAGACATCACAGCACATTGAAGGCCTGACGGAACCAGAAAACAAAGATTTCACAGAGAAAATTGCCTTTTTCTCCATAGAAAATTCCCTTTCCGGCCTTTTTTTGCCTTAAAAACCCCGACAGTTGGAAATCTGCTGGGAAACATGGCTTCCAAAAGCTTTATTTCCGTACGACCCATCATTTTGGAGATCACAGCACCCTAAAGCCCCGGTGAAACCAGAGACCGAAGATTCGACAAAGAAAATTCCCTTTTTCTCGATAGAAAATTCCCATTCTAGCCATTTTTTGCAAAAAAAAAAAAAAACCCCCGCAGTTCGAAATTATGCTGGGAAACATGGCTTCCAAGAGCTTTACTTCGGTACAAGCCATCATTTTGGAGATCACAGCACCCTGAAGGCCAACCGAAACCAGAGACCGAAGATTCGCCAAAGAAAATTCCATTTTTCTGCTTAGAAATTTCCCTTTCCGACCAGTTTTTGCCTGAAAAACCCCAACAGTTGGAAATCTACTGGGAAACGTGGCTTCCAAAAGCTTTATTTCCATATGATCCATCATTTTGGAGATCATAGTACCCTGAAGCCCCGGCGAAACCGAAGACCGAAGATTCGACAAAGAAAATTTCCTTTTTCTCCATAGAAAATTCCCTTTCTAGCCATTTTTTGCCTGAAAGACCACGACAGTTGGAAATCTACTGGGAAACATGGTCTCTAAAAGCTTCACTTCCATACAGACCATCATTTTGGAGATCACAGCACATTTGAAGCCCCGGCGAAACCAGAGAACGAAGATTCGACACAGAAAATTCCCTTTTTTTCCATAGAAAATTCTCCTTCCGACCTTTTTTTGCCTTAAAATCCCCGACAGTTGGACATCTGTTGGGAAACATGGCTTCCAAAAGATGTATTTCCATACAACCCATCATTTTGGAGATCACAGCACCCTGAAGGCCAGGCGAAACCAAAGAACAAAGATTCGAAAGAGAAAATTCTCGTTTTCTTTATACAAAATTCCATTTCCGGCCATTTTTTGTCTGAAAAACCCAGACAGTTGGAAATCTGTTGGGAAACATGGCTTCCAAAAGCTTTATTTCCGTACAACCCATCATTTTGGAGATCACAACACCCTGAAGCCCCGGCAAAATCAGAGTTCAAAGATTCGACAGAGAAAATTCCCTTTTTCGCCATAGAAAATTCCCATTCTAGTCATTTTTTGCATAAAAAACCCCGACAGTTGGAAATCTGCTGGGAAATATGGCTTCTAAAATCTTTAGTTCCGTACGACCCGTCATTTTAGAGTTCACAACACCCTGAAGGCCAACCGAAACCAGAGAACAAAGATTCATCAAAGCAAATATCATTTTTCTCCTTAGAAAATTTCCTTTCCGGCCAGTTTTTGCTTGAAAAACCCCGACAGTTGGAAATCTGCTGGGAAACATGACTTCCAAAAGCTTTATTTTCGTACGACCTATCATTTTGGAGATTACAGCACCCTAAACGCCAAGCAACACCAGAGAACGAAGATTCGATAGAGAAAATTTCCCTTTTTCTTTATAGAAAATTCCCTTTTCAGCCATTTTTTGCCTAAAAAACCCAGACAGTTGGAAATCTGCTAGAAAACATGGCCTCCAAAAGATTTATTTTCGTACGACCCATCATTTTGGAGATCACAGCACCCTAAAGCCCCGGCGAAACCAGAGACCGAAGATTCGACAGAGAAAATTCCCTTTTTCTCCATAGAAAGTTCTCATTCTAGCTATTTCTTGAAAAAAAAAAAAAAAAAAAAAAAACCCCCGGCAGTTCAAAATCTGCTAGGAAACATGGCTTCCAAGAGCTTTCTTTCCGTACGAGCCATCATTTTAGATTTTACAACACCCTTAAGGCCAACCGAAACCAAAGACCGAAGATTTGACAAAGAAAATTCCCTTTTTCTCCTTAGAAATTTCCCTTTCCGACCAGTTTTTGCCTGAAAAACCACAACAATTGGAAATCTTCTTAGAAACGTGGCTTCCAAGAGCTTTATTTCCGTACGAGACATCATTTTAGATTTTACAACACCCTGAAGGCCAACTGTAACCAGAGACCGAAGATTCGACAAAGAAAATTCCTTTTTTCTCCTTAGAAATTTCCCTTTCCGACCAGTTTTTGCCTGAAAAACCGCAACAATTGGAAATCTGCTGGGAAACATGGCTTCCAAAAGCTTTATTTCCGTACGACCCATCATTTTGGAGATCACAAGCACCACAAGCCCCGGCAAAACCAGAGACCGAAGATTCGACAAAGAAAATTTCCTTTTTCTCCATAGAAAATTCCCTTTCTAGCCATTTTTTGCCTGAAAAACCCCGACAGTTGGAAATCTACTGGGAAACATGCCTTCTAAAAGCTTCACTTATGTACAACCCATCATTTTAGAGATTACAGCACCCTGAAGGCCAGGCGACACTAGAGAACAAAAATTCGACAGAGAAAATTCCCTTTTTCTCCATAGACAATTCGCTTTCCAACCATTTTTTGCATGAAAAACACCCGACAATTAGAAAACTGCTGGGAAACATGGCTTCCAAAAGCTTTATTTCCGTACGACCCATCATTTTGGAGATCACAGCACCCTGAAGCCCCGACGAAACCAGAGACCGAAGATTCGACAAAGAAAATTTCCTTTTTCTCCATAGAAAATTCCCTTTCTAGCCATTTTTTGCCTGAAAAACCCTGACAGTTGGAAATCACTAGGAAACATGCCTTCTAAAAGCTTCACTTATGTACAACCCATCATTTTAGAGATTACAACACCCTGAAGGCCAGGCGACACTAGAGAATGAAAATTCGACAGAGAAAATTCCCTTTTTCTCCATAGACAATTCGCTTTCCAACCATTTTTTGCATGAAAAACACCCGACAATTAGAAAACTACTGGGAAACATGGCTTCCAAAAGCTTTATTTCCGTACGACCCATCATTTTAGAGATCACAGCACCGTGAAGCCCCAGCGAAACCAAAGACCGAAGATTCGACAGAGAAAATTCCCTTTTTTCTCCATAGAAAATTCTCATTCTAGCTATTTTTGAAAAAAAAAAAAAAAAAAAACCCCGACAATTCAAAATCTGTTGGGAAACATGGCTTCCAAAAGCTTTATTTCCGTACAAGCCATCATTTTAGAGTTCACAACATGCTGAAGGCCAACCGAAACCAGAGACCGAAGATTCGCCAAAGAAAATTCCCTTTTTTTTCCCTCGAAATTTCCTTTTCCGACCAGTTTTTGCCTGAAAAACCTCCACAATTGGAAATCTACTGGGAAACGTGGCTTCCAAAAGCTTTATTTTCGTACGGCCCATCATTTTGGAGATCACAGCACCCTAAAGCCTTGGTGAAACTAGAGACCAAAGATTCGACAGAGAAAATTCCCTTTTTCTCCATGGAAAATTCCCATTCTAGCCATTTTTTGCCTGAAAAGCCCCGACATTTGGAAATCTACTGGGAAACATGGCTTCTAAAAGCTTCATTTCCGTACAACCCATCATTTTGGTGATCACAGCACATTAAAGGCCCGGTGAAACCAGAGAACGAAGATTCGACAGAGAAAATTCCTTTTTTCTCCATAAAAATTCCATTTCCGGCCTTTTTTGCCTTAAAAACCCCGACAGTTGGAAATCTGCTGGGAAACATGGCTTCCAAAAGCTTTATTTCCGTATGACCCATCATTTTGGTGATCATAGCACATTGAAGGCCCGGCAAAACCAGAGAACAAAGATTCGACAGAAAAAATTCCATTTTTCTCCATAGAAAATTCCCTTTCCGGCCTTTTTTTGCCTTAAAAACCTCGACATTTGAAAATCTACTAGGAAACATGGCTTCTAAAAGCTTCATTTCCGTACGACCTATCATTTTAGAGATCACAGCACATTGAAGACTCGGCGAAACCAGAGAACAAAGATTCGACAGAGAAAATTCCCTTTTTCTCCATAAAAAATTCCCTTTCCGACCTTTTTTTGCCTTAAAAACCCCGACATTTGAAAATCTACTAGGAAACATGGCTTCTAAAAGCTTCATTTCCGTACGACCCATCATTTTGTTGATCACAGCACATTGAAGTCCCGGCGAAACCAAAGAACGAAGATTCGACAGAGAAAATTCCCTTTTTCTCCATAAAAAATTCCCTTTCTGGCCTTTTTTTGCCTTAAAAACCCCGACAGTTGGAAATCTGCTAGGAAACATGGCTTCCAAAAGCTTTATTTCCGTACTACCCATCATTTTGGTGATCACAGCACATTGAAGGCTCGGCGAAACCAGAGAACAAAGATTCAACAGAGAAAATTCCCTTTTTCTCCATAGAAAATTCTCTTTCCGTCCTTTTTTTGCCTTAAAAACCCCGACAGTTGGAATTCTGCTAGGAAACATGACTTCTAAAAGCTTTATTTCCATACAACCCATCATTTTGGAGATCACAGCACATTAAAGGCCCGGCGAAACCAGAGAATGAAGATTCGACAGAGAAAATTCCCTTTTTCTTCCCAGAAAAATTCCCTTTCCAGCCATTTTTTTGCCTAACAAACCCAGACAGTTGGAAATCTGCTAGGAAACATGGCTTCCGAAAGCTTTATTTCCGTATGACCCATCATTTTGGAGATCACAGCACCCTGAAACCCCAATGGAACCAGAGACTGAAGATTCAAAAAAGAAAATTCCCTTTTTCTCAATAGAAAATTCGATTTCCGGCCATTTTTTGTGTGAAAAACCCCAACAGTTGGAAATCTGCTGGGAAACATGGCTTCCAAAAGCTTTATTTCTATACGACCCATCATTTTGGAGATAACAGTACCCTGAAGGCCACGCAAAGCCATAGAATGAAGATTCGACCAAGAAAATTCCCTCTTTCTCCCTAGAAAATTCGCTTTCTAGCCACTTTTTGCCTGAAAAACCCCGATTGTTGGAAATCAACTAGGAAACATGGCTTCCAAAAGCTTTATTTCCATACGACCCATCATTATGGAGATCATAGAACCTTGAAGGCCAGGCAAAACCAGAGAATGAAGATTTGACAGAGAAAATTCCTTTTTTCTCCATAGAAAATTCGTTTTGCAGCCAGTTTTTGCTTGAAAAACCTCAATAGTTGGAAATTTGCTGCGAAACATGGCTTCCAAAGGCTTTATTTCCGTACGACCCATCATTTTGGAGATGACAGCACCCTAAAGGTTAGGCGAAATCAGCGAACGCAGATTCGACAGAGAAAATTCCTCTTTTCTCCATAGAAAATTCCCTTTCCATCCATTTTTTGCATGAAAAACCCCAATAGTTGTAAATCTGCTTGAAAACTTGCCTTCCAAAAGCCTTATTTCCATACAACCCATCATTTTGGAGATCACATCACCCTGAAGGCTCGGCGAAACCAGAGAACGAAGATTCGACAAAGAAAATTCCCTTTCTCTCTTTAGAAAATTCGCTTTCTGGCCACTTTTTGCCTGAAAAACCCCTACAGTTGGAAATCTGCTGGAAAGCATGGCTTCCAGAAGCTTTCTTTCCGTACTGAGATAGCTAGTATAAGCACCTAGAGGGGAGTGAATAAGTGCAAAAATAATTTCTCGTGATATGTGAGCAATATTAGATAATAACAATGAAGCTCGCCTTTTTGTAATCACAAGTAATTATGATCAAGGTAAAACAGAGTAGGGGGAAGAGAAATGAACACAAGGTTTATAGTGGTTCGACTTCTTCCAAGCCTACATCCACTCTTCCGCACCGACAGCCCCACCGGCTGGATTTCACTATGAACAAAAGAGATTTTACAGCAATGTTCTCCCTTGATTCCACAAAGGTAGATATTCTACCACACTTCCTCAAGGTTTCTCACGAATATAGACTCTCTTTTGCGTACAAGATTTCGCTCAGCAAATGCATTGATTAAGAACAAGGAGCTTCAGACTTTGGAATTCTTCTATCGTGCACACACTCGAACAACTGGAACATCTTCCTTTTATACTCCTTTATGCCATCATACCCGTTGGCACTTACCAAAGGAATTCCTCCAATCTACCCGTTGGACGGAATCAATTAGGAAGATCATTCGAGCTATTTAAGGAACATGTCGATAACCCATCAATCATGTTCGCCCATACAATCAGGATCTCGGTTTTCATAAGTAGAACCTTCCAAGTATACTTCACCAATCATCGGATCCTTAATCAATTTTAATTCGAATAAAGGATTCCATTATGTCATATCTAGCCAAGAGATCTTCTCCAGTTGATAAGGTCAAATCCTTAACGAAACATCCAGTTCTGGATAGCCTTTCTTCAACGGATTAGAAACTGACAATGAGGATAGACTTTGGATCTTGAGCCTGGCAGTCCGGAGGTCTTCAGACTTTAAATAGTAGAGTCTGCAAATCTTCAGACTAGACTGATGGAAACGTTTTGTCAGCTTCAAAACACTCCACAAAGATTTCTCCAACAATCTCCCCCTTTTTGATGGTGACAAAACTTTCCTGCAGATTTGAATAACTTTGACCTGCAAAAAATTACTCGGGCAAATATGGATATCTTATAAAGATTAATGGCTTAATGATAACACTAGAATTTGCAACCAAAGAAAATAGGTTAGTCTTGCATGAGAGTAAAGCCATTCATAAGATATCAATAGTACTCAATATAAGCAGTCAAATCCAAATCCCAAATTCAGTCCACATCCAGACACAAGTCAAGTCAAGTCAAACATCAAAACAAACTAAAAGTTCAACAAGTTTAAGTTCAAAGTTTTCAAATCTCGCATCTCTCCCCCTTTTTGTCATCATAAAAAAAGGTTGAGATGGAAATAGAACAGAGTCAAGATTGCTTGGGAACACGAACAAGCTGGAAATCTCCCATTGACAGGACGATGCCTTCCTGCTTTCTCAAGTCTTCCTTCAGTTGAGCTACACTTCACCCTTAGCATTTACTTGAATCTGAAGAGCAAGGGCTTGGATCTGACCATTCAAAGAAACTGAAGAAGCTTAGCTTGCAGTCTGCAAATTCTGTACTTCATATCCCAAAGCATATATCTGACCCAGCAACTCTAAGAGAACATCGAGAATTCTCGTGAAAATCTGCTGAATTATCGATGCAACTGCGCTCAAGCTTCGCTCGATCAGACGGAGTAAAGGCAGACGATGGCAAATCAGCATAGTTACGCAGATTGGGCGATGAAACACCATGTCCCTCCTCAGGAAATTGAGAGGCAAAAATATCCTCTGGATCTGCTGGAGAGCGACTAACTCCTTCACTGGTAGCAGGATATGAGGACATATCTCTTTTCTCTCGGTCTCCCCCTGTTTCCATGCCTTCAGGTGGAGAAGAGTGTTCCTCATGCTCTTCTTCCTCTTGATCTCCTTTCTCTCCTTTCTCTCTTTCTTCTTCTTCTTCTTCTTCTTCTTCTGCTTCAATTCTTTCCTCCTCAGCATCTCTTTCTTCTGCTTCTCTCTCCTCTATTTCTTTTTCCTCTACTTCTTCTCGTTCTCCAGTCCTCTGTTCTGAGTCTTTCTCTTGATGTTCTGTTGATTCTGGAACAGAACGACTCAAGTTCTTCAATACCATAGCAGAAATGGTGATGTCATCCTCATCATCTTCATCCTCAACGATGAGAGCTCTTCTTTTCTTGGATGAACCATGGGCTCCTTCCCTTTTCTTTTTGCTGCAGAAGAGATTTGATGAGGCTTGGCAGGGGTTGTCTCCTTGAATTTCTCCAACGCCTTGTTAAGTTCCTTCGTACGCATTTTAGACACCATTTTCAACCCTACCACCATGTGATCACAAGATCGAACACAGAGAATTCGTGGAGGCTGAACATTCAAATGTCTGAATAACTTCGTCACAAGAGCTAGATAAGGAAGTTGACCCCTGTCCTTCACCACTGCTCTATACATGTGGAACAAAATAGTGTGAGGGAGAGAAAACTTTTTCCCAGCATTGATGGCATACATCAACTTTGCCTCTGAATTTGAAACATCAGTTTTTGAAGTAGATTTCGGTCTGAGGCAATTAATCACAATCTTGTGAAGCAGAATGTTGAACGCACGCATCCTTGAGTATGAAATCCTTCCCTCTGTCCTTCTATCCTTAACAAGTTCCAATGTGGCACAAGCAATAGACACATTGATAGGTTGATATCTTCCTCTCTCAACCCCAATCACATCAGCCAACATATCTACATCCACCACATAATCCTGATCTCGGACACTAAAAGAAAATCCATTCGCATCCAGGAAACTGAGATTCGAATAGAAGTATGCAGTGAGTTCAAGATAGGCTTCGTAGGTTCGAACAAAACTGCTCAAGTTGAAGAAGACTGAATTTTTCCCTCAAATTGACGTTCACGAGTCAAGGAAATCAAAATCTATACTTCTAGGGTTTATCACCCCACGCTTCAACAACTTAGTGTAAAGATGCTTGTGTTCCTCCGAACGGAACAACTCGTCCTTTTGCTCCGAATACTTGCTGCAACACCCATTCTCGGTTGAAATTGACTGTACAACTTGTCATCATCATTTCCATCTGGCTGATTCACTCCTCCAACACGCGGATCACTTGGGATGTTTGCAAGGGTTTCTTCTGCCAACCCCTTAGGGGCAATTCCTAAACGCTCCATATTTCGTAAAAAGATGTACTCATTACCATACCCTTTGTCCTTGAGAAACTCATCGATGTAGTTCAATGGAGTACCAGTCCTCTTTAAAGCACGGTAAAGCTTATAAATAAAAGAAGGCCTTTTGGATTCTTACAGGATCTGCGCCTTCAACGATCTCTTCCTCTTCTCAATGACCAACATCCTGTGGGCCATACGGTGGAGAATGACGCGGCTGAGAATGTTGTGGGCTCTGCTGCTGACTGGGAGACTCTTCTTCCTCGGTGAGATCAAAGTGAGTAGGCCCCTCACTCATTTTCTGCGATCCCCTGCTTGCGATTCTCGAAGACTTCCTTTGAGACGACATCTTTCACAGTCTTCGGAAGATTCCAAACTTGTTTTTCCCAAGAAAGATGACAACTTTTTGAAGATTAAACAAGAGAAGAAGACGCAAGTGGGAGATCGATGCTTTTTAGGGTTTTTGGAGTAAAACGAAGAGGAACCGTTTGTTTATAGGACAGTCAAAGAGAGGCATACCAAGCGTCATAAAAGAAGCTAAAAATATGCCTTTTTAAAATTAACTGCCTTTTTCAAAAATTAGATAACTGCCATTTAAGATTAACTTCATTTTCGAAAAAGAAAGATTGCGATAATCACGGAATAATAGCAAAAATCAATTAAGAACAGATGATCGTACCTTTTCGAGATTTATTCTGAGAAAGAATAAAATAACTTACAGTCAAAAATTTTGTTTGTCTGAGTCTGAGAGTCTCTAGACTTTAACTTCTTCAAACTTCAAGATATTGAGTCTGGAACGAATAACTTCAAATTGATTTTTCTCCAAAGGCTTTGTAAATATATCCGCCAGTTGGTTCTTTGAGTCAACAAACTGAATCGAAATTTCTCCATTTTGAACATGATCTCTAATGAAGTGATGACGAATCTCTATATGCTTTGCTCTTGAGTGAAGAATTGGATTCTTGGTCAGATTGATTGCGCTGGTGTTGTCAAACTTAATCTCCGTGCATGAATCTTCAATTCCAAAGTCTCTTAGCTGTTGTTTTATCCACAAAATTTGTGAACAACAACTTCCAAGAGCTACATACTCGCTTCGTAGAAAGAGCTACTTGTATTTTGCTTCCTTCAAAACCAAGACACCGTCCCCGCTTCCAAGTAGTTGACAGTACCCGAGGTGTGCTCTTTCTATCAACTCTGCAACCGGCTAGGTCTGCGTCTGAATATCCATGAAGAGTAAAGTCTCCCTTTTTAGGATACCAAAGACCAAGACTTGAAGTTGAAGCAATGTATTTGATAATACGTTTTGCAGCACTTAGATGAGATTCTTTAGGGTCTGCTTGAAATCTAGCACAAATGCAAACACTAAACAAAATGTCAGGTCTAAAAGCAGTAAAATAAAGAAGTGAACGAATGATACTCCTGTATAGCTTCTGGTCAACTTTCTTTCCTCCTTCATCTTTGTCTATCTTCAAGGAACTTGACATTGGTATGTCAGTCTTTTTGCAATTTTTCAGTCCAAACTTTTTAACAAGATCATTAGCATATTTTTCTTGATGAATAAAAGTCCCTTCCTTCAATTGTTTCACTTGAAGTCCAAGAAAGAAGGTTAGCTCACCCATCATGCTCATTTCAAATTCATCCTGCATAGACTTAGAGAATTTCTTGCACAAACTTTCATTAGAGGATCCAAAAATAATATCATCAACATATATTTGAACAAGCAGAAAACTTTTGTTTTTCTCTTTTGATAAACAGAGTAGTGTCTACTTTACCTTTTACAAATCCGTTTTGAATTAAAAACTTACTCAGCCTGTCGTACCAAGCTCGAGGTGCTTGTTTTAAACCATATAAGGCCTTTTTCGGTCTAAATACTAAGAGTCCGGTTTCCTTGGGTCTTCAAACCCGGTGGTTGTTCCACATAGACTTCCTCATGAATGAATCCATTCAGGAAAGTGCTTTTGACGTCCATTTGGAATAACCTGAAATTCTTATAACAAGCATAAGCAAGTAATAATCGAATTGCTTCTAACCTTGCTACTGGTACGTATGTCTCGTCATAGTCTATCCCTTCTTCTTGCGTATATCCCTTGGCCACGAGTCTTGCTTTGTTTCTTACGACCTTTCCTTTCTCGTCCATCTTGTTCCTGAAAACCCATTTAGCTCCAATAATAGATTTACCTTTTGGTTTGGGAGTCAATTCCCAGACATCATTAATGCTGAATTGCCTCGAGTTCTTCTTGCATAGCTTCAATCCACTTTCATCGATAAAGCTTCTTCTATGCTTTTGGGTTCTATTTCGGAGACAAGAGCCACAAAGACTAGACTCTTCGCGCCTTTTGGATCTTGTACGAATTCCTTCATTAATGTCGCCAATAATGAGATCTTTGGGATGACCGGACTTATGCTTCCAGTTGCTGGTTGATTTGTCAGGTTGATGATCACTTCCTTCATTTGAATCTTCAACAATCATTTGTTGCTTTGGTCTTTAGAAGTCTCGAGCCGCTTCTTGAGATTTAGACTTTGTAGAGTCTCGGAGAGCAGTTCGATTCTTCAAGATGAGTCTCGAATAGATTCATTTTGCATAGAATCTTGGAATTTGACATTCATTGATTCCTCCACAGATTGAGTCTTCTTGTTGTAGACTATGTAGGCTTTGCTTGAGGTTGAATATCCAAGGAAGATGCCTTCATCTGACTTTTCTTCAAACTTGCCAACTCGATCATTTGCATTTTTCAATATAAAACATTTACATCCAAACACATGAAAATATGAAACAATAGGCTTCTTTTCTTTGAATAACTCATAGGGGGTTTTTTCTAGAATAGGCCTTAGAAAAACTCTATTAATAATGTAACATGCTGTAGAAACTGCTTCAGCCCAAAAACGTGAAGACATGTTACTTTCAATTAAGAGAGTTCTAGCCATTTCCTGAAGCGACCTATTCTTTCTTTCCACAACTCTGTTTTGCTCTGGAGTATATGGAGAGGAGAACACATGCTGAAAACCAGATTCATCACAGAATTTTGTAAAATCTTGATTTTCAAATTCGCCTCCATGGTCTGTTCTTATACTTTAAATAACATACCTTTTTTTTTCATTTTGAACCTTTTTAGCAAACTTTTCAAAGTAAGAAAATGTTTTAGACTTACTTGCCAGGAAATATACCCAAGTAAATCGTGAGTAGTCATCCACAATTACTAGGCAATATTTCTTACCTCCAATACTCGAGTTCGGTTGGTCCAAAGAGATCCATATGCGGAAGCTGCAGTACACGGTTAGTGGAAACTTGATTTATTGGTTTAAAGGAATTTCTTACCTGTTTTCCTAATATGCATGGTGTACATAGATCAGACTTTTGGTATAATAGATTGGGTAGATCACGAACAAGCATCTTTGCTGAAATTTTGGCTCTCTGCTTCATATTGATGTGCCCAAGTTTTCTGTGCCATAAGTTCGCTTCATCTTGAATTGAGATCAAACATTGCGATTCATCTGGTTTCACATCTAAGAGGTAGATATTTCCATGTCTTCGACCCATGAATGACTGAGTAGAATCTTTACTAGTTCCTGAACATATTCCCTCTTGAAAGCTGATTTTAAAACCGGTATCACACAGCTGACTAATACTGAGCAGATTGTAGTTAAGTCCTTCCACTAAAGAAACATTGCTTATTGTGAGGTTTCCAATCTTTACAGTTCCAAGTCCCACAATTCTTCCTTTGATGTTTCCTCCAAATGAGACTTTTCCACCATTTACATGAACGAGCTTTATGAAGCAATTTGAATCTCCTGTCATATGTCTTGAGCATCCACTATCCGGATACCATTTTACCTTTTTCTTGATAGTGACCTCGCATTTAAAAAAGAGACTTAAGCTTTCTTTGGTACCCATATTTTCTTGGGTCCATTGGTGTTAGTATGATATGCGGTTTTTGCCCATACTTTCTTAACAGGTTTCCAAACCATAGGACATTCTTTCTCAAAATGATCTAAACTATTGCACTTAGAACATCGGAGAGCATTACGACCTACTTTGGTTTTACAAAAACCTTTTAAAATGATTTTTGTAAGCATCTCTTGAGGGTCTTTGCTTAATTCTTTCCTTCACTTTAGGAAAATCAATTAAAGGAATGGTTTCTTTGTCATTCCCAAACCAGATTTATTGAAATAAGATCTTTGTACTGAAAGAATTTTCTCAAGTTTCTCAGATCCTGTTGAAAATCTTTTTGTAATATCTGATATGTCCTTTTTTAAAAATAGATTTTCTTTTAAAAGATTATCTTCACTTTCTTTAAGAGAAGAAACATTTATGTCTAAACATTTAACCTTTTCTTTCAAAACATTTTCCTGTTGTTTCAGTGTAGAATTTTCCTTTTTGAGTTCAAAAATCCTTTTAAGAGAAATCTTAAGACTAAAACACAACTCATCAATGTATTTAGAAACTTTAATAGGGATTTTGAAGTTACTCACCTCAAATTCACTGTCTAAATCTGAGTCTGTCTCGGAGTTTGAATCTGAATCCGATTGTGCTATTAAACATATATTGGCATAATCATCATCACTCTCTTCACACTCTGTATCACTCCAGGTTTCTGCTTTAAGAGCCTTTCGATACTTTTCAGCTTTTCCTTTCTTCTTCCTCGAAGAGGACAGGTTGGGTCGATGTGTCCCTTTTTTTCTTACATTCAAAGCGGATTACATCTTTGTTTGATTCATCATCCTCAACAGACTTAGTCTGTTGCTTTTGAAAACTCTGTTTCTTTGGATTGAATCTTCTTCATTTTCTGTTCAACTTTCTGAATCTTCTTATCATGAGAGCAAGCTCCTCATCATCCATATCGTCTTCAGAATCTGTAACATCAGAATCATCATTGGATTTTAATGTAATGGATTTCTTACCTCTAGGATCTTCGCCTTCATTGATTCGCTCCACTTCATAAGACTGAAGAGTCCCAACCAACTCATCAACAGATAGTGGCATGATTCTTTGTGTCTCTCTTATTAAGGTCTTTATGTGATTCCAATCCTTGGAGAGTCCACGCAGTAGCTTGTTCACCTTCATGGGATCAAAAATTGGTTGACCTTGATTTTCAAGACCATTCACGATTTCTTTAAAACGACTAAACATGTCAGTTATAGATTCTCCCGATTTCATTTTGAACGCTTCGTATTGACCGAGGAGAATGTTGATTCAGGTCTCTTTCACTCGATTTGTTCCTTCATAGGTAATATGTAATCTATCCCAGACTTCTTTTGCTGTAACACAAGAAGATATTCTGTTATATTCAGTAGGTGACAAAGCACAATATAAAGAATAGATTGTTTTTGCATCAAGAGCTTGTCTCTTGATTATCTCTTCCTGAGTCATTTCACTAGACTCAATAGCTTCTTTTCCTCTCTCTGAGACAGGTGCGGCTTTAGGAATGATTCCCTTTTCTACAACGTCCCATTCCAGAGGATCCTTTGATCTTAGGAACGCCTTCATTTTGTTTTTTCATATGTTGTATTCCTTTCCATCAAAGTAAGGCGGTCTGGTATTGCTTTGCCCTTCTACCAGCCCTGGAGCTAACATACTAGCCATGGATCTTTAATTCTGAAGTAAAATACTTCAAACAAAGTGAGTACACAGGCTCTGATACCAATTGAGATAGCTAGTATAAGCACCTAGAGGGGAGTGAATAGGTGCAAAAACAATTTCTCGTGATATGTGAGCAATATTAGATAATAACAATGAAGCTCGCCTTTTTGTAATCACAAGTAATTATGATCAAGGTAAAACAGAGAGTAGGGAAGAGAAATGAACACAAGGTTTATAGTGGTTCGGCTTCTTCCAAGCCTACATCCACTCTTCCGCACTGACAGTCCACCGGCTGGATTTCACTATGAACAAAAAAGATTTTACAGCAATGTTCTCCCTTGATTCCACAATGTAGATATTCTACCACACTTCCTCAAGGTTTCTCACGAATATAGACTCTCTTTTGCGTACAAGATTTCGCTCAAAGAAATGAATTGACTAAGAACAAGGAGTTTCAGACTTTGGAATTCTTCTATCGTGCTCACACTCGAACAACTGGAACGTCTTCCTTTTATACTCCTTTATGCCATCATACCCGTTGGCACTTACCAAAGGAATTCCTCCAATCTACTCGTTGGACGGAATCAATTAGGAAGATCATTCGAGCTATTTAAGGAACATGTCGATAGCCCATCAATCATGTTCGCCCATACAATCAGGATCTCGGTTTCCATAAGTAGAACCTTCCAAGTATACTTCGCCAATCATCGGATTCTTAATCAATCTTGATTTGAATAAAGGATTCCGTTATGTCATATCCAGCCAAGAGATCTTCTCCAGTTGATAAGGTCAAATCCTTAACGAAACATCCAGTTACGGATAGCCTTTCTTCAACGGATTAGAAACTGACAATGAGGATAGACTTTGAGTCTTGAGTCTGGCAGTCCGGAGGTCTTCAGACTTTAAATAGTAGAGTCTGCAAATCTTCAGACTAGACTGATGGAAACGTTTTGTCAGCTTCAAAACACTCCACGAAGATTTCTCCAACACGTACGACCCATCGTTTTGGAGATCACAGCACCCTGAAGGTCAGGCAAAACCAGAGAACGAAGATTCGATAGAGAAAATTCCCTCTTTCTCCCTAGAAAATTCGCTTTCCAGCCACTTTTTGCTTGAAAAACCCCGATTGTTGGAAATCTGCTGGGAAACATGGTTTCCAAAAGCTTTATTTTCGTACGACCCATTATTTTGGAGATCATAGTACCCTGAAGGCCAAGCGAAACTAGAGAACGAAGATTCGACACAGAAATTTCGTTTTTTCTCCATAGAAAATTTACTTTCCGGCCAGTGTTTACCTTAAAAACCCCGATAGTTGGAAATCTACTGAGAAACATGGCTTCCAATTGCTTTATTTTCATACAACCCATCATTTTGGAGATCACAACACCCCGAAGGCCAAGCAAAACCAGAGAATGAAGATTCAACATAGAAAATTCATTTTTTCTCCATAGAAAATTCGCTTTCCAATCAATTTTTGCCTTAAAAACCCCGAGAGTTAGAAATCTGCTGGGAAACATGGCTTCCAAAAACTTTATTCCTGTACTACCAATCATTTTGGAGATCACAGCACTCATAAGGCTATGCGAAACCAGAGAACAAAGATTCAACAGAGAAAATTCGCTTTCTGGCCATTTTTTGCCTGAAAAACCCCGACAGTTAGAAATCTGCTGGGAAACATGACTTCCAAAAGCCTTATTTCCATACGACCCATCATTTTGGAGATCAAAGCACCCTGAAGGCTAAGCGAATTAGAGAATGAAGATTCGACAGAGAAAATTCCTTTTTTCTCCATAGAAAATTCGCTTTCTAGTCAATTTTTTCCTTAAAAACCCTGAGAGTTGGAAATCTGCTGGGAAACATGGCTTCCAAAAGCTTTATTTCCGTACGACCCATATTTTTGGAGATTACAGTGCCCTAAAGGCTTGGTGAAACCAAAAAACGAAGATTCGACAGAGAAAATTCTATTTTTCTCCATAGAAAATTTGCTTTCCGGCCACTTTTTCCCAAAAAAAAACCTCGACAGTTGGAAGTATGCTGGGAAACATGGCTTCCAAAAGCTTTATTTCCATACGACCCATCATTTTAGAGATCACAGCACCCTGAAGGCTAGGCGAAACCAGAGAATGAAGATTCAACAGAGAAAATTCCCTTTTTCTCCATAGAAAATTCGCTTTCCGACCATTTTTTACGTGAAAAACCCCAACAATTGGAAATCTGCTGGGAAACATGGCTTCCAAAAGTTTTATTTTCGTACGACCCATCATTTTAGAGATCATGGCACCCTGAAGGCCAGGCGAAACCAGAGAACGAAGATTCGACAGAGAAAATTTCCTTTTTCTCCATAGAAAATTCGTTTTCCGACATTTTTTGCCTGAAAAACCTCGATAGTTGGAAATCTGCTGGGAAACATGGCTTCCAAAAGCTTTATTTCTGTAAGACCCATCATTGTGGAGATCACAGCACCCTGAAGGCCAAGCGAAACCAAAGAACGAAGATTCAACAGAGAAAATTCCCTTTTTCTCCATAAAAAATTCCATTTCCGGCCATTTTTTGCGTGAAAAACCCCGACTGTTGGAAATCTGCTGGGAAACATGGCTTCCAAAAGCTTTATTTTTGTACGACCCATCATTTTGGAAATCACAGCACCCTGAAGGCCAGGCAAAACCAAAGAACGAATATTCGACAAAGAAAATTTCCTTTTTTTCCATAGAAAATTCCCTTTCCGGCTATTTTTTACCTGAAAAACCCCCTCGGTTCAAAATATGCTGGGAAACATGTCTTCCAAAAGTTTTATTTCTGTATGATCCATAATTTTGGATATTACAGCACAATCGAGGCTAGGCGTAACCAGAGAACGGAGATTCGACAGAGAAAATTTCTTCCCGTGGAGTAGGCGCATTGTCAAATCACGTAAATTCACAATGTTTATGGGTTATTTTTGCAATTTATTTCTTGCTTGAATTGTTTCGTTTATTCACCTTCCACATTAAGTGTGACATGTACAATGGAGAAAGAACAAACTTTGCCATAAACTGATACAGAAGTTACTAAAGGGAAGGGGAAAGTTGCTTTCGGATACAACAAGAAACCGTATAGTGGGCTTACGGGTGAGAAAAAACCATCTCTGGGAGGGATCAATCTCGAGATAGCTTGGTGACGGAGAGTTCGACCCCGTGTTCAGGTTCAATAACCAACCTAAGAGCAGGGGAGTGGATGTAGTTGGGAGAAAGGGTGAAGGAGAAGTTGGAGAGAAGCTGGGCAATGAGAATCTTGAGCTCCACCATGGCCAGGTTCTGCCCGAGGCACACGCGAGGTCCTACTCCGAAGGGCATGTACAAGTGCGGCAGCTTACAGGCTCCCGTGATCCCATTGGCGAATCTCCCCGGGTTGAAAGAGTAGGAGTCTGGCCCCCATATCTCAGGGTCCGTGTGCAGTGTTAACACCATCGTCCACACGTTCACTCCCTCCGGCACTTGCAGGTCCCCGAATTTCATATCCGTCAAGGCCTCCCTCGACACCACTGGCACGGGGGAGTATAGCCGCAGCGACTCGTTTATCACCATTGTGAGCTGCACCCAGGACAGAAAGGTTAACACATGCCGATGATCAGGAAATCAAAACGTTATATTATGTGCACTCTGTCTTAAAGGTATGGGGAAGGCGCACCAGTTTCATCTTACGGATCACATCGGCATCAGGAAGACGGTCCCCACAAACCTCAAGAACCTCGGCACGCACACAATTTTGCCACTCTTGACTGGAAGCCAACAGCATGAGGCACCATGTCGCAGAAACGGCAGTGGTCTCGTACCCAGCCAAGTAAATGTTTTTGCAGTTGTCGACAATGAAGCGGTCCATGGCCTCCTGGCTCAAGTCGCTGTTTTTGGCACCCTCGAGAAGCATCTGCAGAAGGTCCTTCTCATATGCAGCTTCCATCCTCTCCTTCACCACCTGCAGTATCAAACTGCGGACTTCCTTCTCCAGTGCCCAGGCTTCTCTGTTAGTCTTGGTGGGGAGGTATCTGCGTCATTGCATGAACAGAATTGATTAAAGCAGCTAAGCGACAGTGGATTTTTTTGTTTCCCCTTTCTTTTCAAGGGGGCGGTATGGAAGGGAAGGCTTAATTGGAGGTTTTTCGGGAGAAAGAGATATTTAACTTCGCACCTCATGCCAGGAATCCCAATGGAAAGACCTTTCTTGGACATGGCCTCTTGGAGAGCCCTCAACTTGTGGAAGATCTCCTCTCCTTTGGCAAAATTGCTGCCGAAGCAGGCCCTGGAGATGACATCTCCGGAGAAACTTCTCATGTGCTGGTCGATGTTAATGCTGGCTACTCCACCGGCTGCGTCCACTTTGTTCTTCCAGGACTTCAACAGTGTCTCTGTGGACTCGTTAATGAGGTTTATCATTCCCTGCGAGCGGGCAAACTCAGAAATGTTAATTTTAAAAAGAAAAAATTGGTGGGGGTGATGGTGATACTGAAAGACATCAATTAAGATAACATACCTTGACCTTCTTCATGTAGAGCTCAGGAGCGAGGATCTTGCGCTGATGGGCCCAATGGGGGCCGTTGGAAGTTAAGATGCCTTGACCCATCAAGGGACCCCTCTCCTTGAACTGGTATGAGGGCTTACCCAAGTCCAAGGATGTGCAGGTGGTAATCTCCCTCACCACGTCTGGTCGGTTCACAAAGATTATCTGCGTGTTCCCCAGCGAGAACGTATATGTATCTCCTGTAAAAATCATGAGACATCAGCGCATGACATCAGCCTGATCTGATTGTCCATGTCCGAACCACAAACGATCAATCCAATTCATTTAAGAGTGGGGGAAGGAGAAATGATCTGATTCAAGAGTAGTGAATTACTCCTGTTTTATTAATGAGTGAGAACGTGTCAAATGATATTTAGCGCGAATGTGAGAAGTGATTTCGGGGCGCTGGAGTCATTTTGGTTGAGTCGAATCCTGATCCAGCTCCAGTGGAGCTACCCAGCGCCCGCATCGGTCATTATCAAAGAACTACCAATAACCCCAGAAAAGAAAGAGCAGACATTGGTAGGGGTTGCAAGTTCTAAAAAATGGAAACGGGCAGTGAAAGAACCTTCAACGTCTACCGCCTGCGGTGTGTCGACCGACATGGGCCGTTCGGTTCGGCATTTGAAATGGGCTTTGGGACTCTAAAGTCCTTTGGCCAAATGCAAACCCGTTTGGTTCGTGTTTTTGCTCAACTTCGGAAAAATACAATTGCATCTCCAAGGTCGAGCTACCCCAAGCGATGGCTACCTAAGGTCACACAATCCCAGGCAACGCGTGGGGTCACGCGACAGCCGACCCCCACCAGGCGTCGCCCGCCTAGGTTTGGCCGACCTGGGGTCGCGAGACCTCAGGCAACAGCATCTGAGAGCCAGATCTAGCGGTCCGGCAACCAAATCTTGTGGTCCGGCAGCAGCTAGATCTGGCCGATTGGTGGCCAAACTTCAAAAAAAAAAAAAATACAAATTCTTTTTGTTTTTTAATTTAATAAAAATCCTTTACAAATGCAATTTTTACCAAACAGTATTTTGTCCGAAGTTGTTTTTCAATACAATTTAAAATTATAATTCACCAAACGTTATTTATATTTCGGAAAACTCCCTTCACCCAAAGGTATTTGCATTTTTGCAAAGACATTTCCCCAAAGCCAAACCAAATGGGGCCATGATAGGCTTCAAGTTCTGCCTTAAGGTAGAGAAAACATATGTCACGGCGATGCACGTGGTCATCTAGATCTGCCTAGGAAATCTAAGTAGCACCGATCTCTAAGTTTCATAAACTCTCTTATGATTGTACGAAAATCTTGCGTCTAATTTATGTAGTTTGGAACATGGAAAATCGAAACACGTGAATATTGTTAGATTAATTGTGGAAAAGAGATGAAATTGTGAGTTAGGGCAACCAGGAGGTGAACTACCATATTGTTTTCTCCACTTGTCAAAGAAGGGGAAAAGGACCGCAGCGCAATCATGGCGGGCAGGGGGCTGGCCGAGCAGAGTCATGGGAACGGAGGAGGAGGAGGAGGATCTCGCCTTTTTGATCTCCATGATGTTGCCAAGCACGAAGGCGGGGGGCGGTCCATTGATGCCTTGTTTCCTCAGCAAGGACCTCGACTTTTCCAATTTCACCACCAGCGTGTTGTACAGCCTCAGCAACACTCCTATTACGCCCACCACGGCTATGGATATCAGTGCCTTTGCGTTCAAGTACTGCAGATATTCCATTGATGATGATCCTCCCTAGTCCTAATGGGAACTGTCACTCCGGAGGTCACAGCACCACTTGGGAGGTTGCTAATGGGTTTTGGTCGGATAGATCGGGAGGTTGTGATGTTGTTGCCAAATGCTAGCAAGGCTCACTTATAATGTGACGTCCCCCTTCTCCCCCTCTCTTTTGTCTTCTTCCTCTCTCTCTCCTCTTTTCTCCTCTCCCTCACGTTTCCTCCCCCTCTTCTGCCATCCATCCACCATTTTCCTCTCTCTCTCTCTCTCTCTCTCTCTCTCTCTCTCCCCTTCTTTCTCTCCTTCCTCACGCCACCCCTGCAGCCTCTCTTTTTCTTTATGTCTTTTTCTTCTCTCTCTCTCTTTCTCCCTCTCCCCCTCTCTCTTCTTTTCCTTTCCCCCCCTCTCAATCGAATGACCATGTTGCTTATGCTTTATCTGATCCTGGAGCCATGCATTCATTTATTGCTAAGCAGTTCATTAAGTTAGTAGGGTTAAGTCCAGAACCGTTAGAAGCAGTCATTAGTATATCCACTCCGTTAAAGGATAAAGTGTTTGTTTGCGATAGGGTGTCCTGGTTGCAAGTTAGTAATTAGTGATCAAGAGAAAAGAATAGATTTGATTGTGCTGGTGATATTTGATTTTGATGTTATTGTTGGTATGGATTGGCTCACCAAGCAACAAGCTACCATAGACTGTTATCGTAAAGCGATTTAATTTAACCCATTAGTGGGTATAAGTTTTGAGTTTGTTGAAAATCAAGAAGAACCCTGGATTACGTTAATTTCGTCACTTGAGGCAACCCGGTAGTTGGATGTGGATTGCCAAGGTTATTTGGCAGTCGTGGTTGATACGTCGGTTGAAGAGCCAAGAATAGAGGACATTGTCGTAGTGCGGGAATTTTCTAACGTTTTTCCTAAGGAGTTGCCTAGTTTGCCCCCATAAAGGGAGATAGGGTTCGTGATTAAGTTGGCCCCTAGGACAGAGCCAATTTTTAAGGCTCCTTACCGTATGGCACTATCAGAATTAAAAAAGTTAAAGGTTCGGATGCAGGAGTTGTTGGACAAAGGATTTATTCGTCCTAATGCATTGCCTTGGGGAGCGCCAATTCTGTTTATAATGAAGAAGGATGGTTCGTTGTGTCTTTGCATCAACTATCGGCAACTCAATCAAGTGATGATCAAAAACAGTATCCATTGCCAAGGTCGATGACTTATTTGATCAGCTTTAGGGAGTTTCGATATTTTCCAAGATTGACCTAAGGACAAGTTACCATCAGCTAAGGATTAAGAAGGAGGATATGCCAAAAACCACTTTTCGTTTGCGTTATGGCCATTATGAGTTCACTGTAATGCCGTTTGGTCTTACTAATGCCCCAGCTGCTTTCATGGATTTGATGAATCGAGTGTTCAAGGAGTACCTAGACCAATTCGTGATCATGTTCATCAACGACATCTTGGTGTATTCGAAGAATCTTGAGGAGCGTGAACAACACTTAAGGCGGTGCTTCAGACTCTGCGGAAACACGAGCTATACGCCAAGTTCAGTAAGTGTGAGTTTTGGCTAACTCATGTAACTTTTTTGGGTCACATGATTTCCGGCGAAGGGATCTTCGTGGACCCGACCAAGATTGAAGCTGTGATGAACTAGCCGAGACCAACAACGGTTATGGAGATCCAAAGTTTCTTGGGATTGGTAGGTTATTATAGATGGTTCGTGGAAAGATTTTCTACAATAGTCATGCCCTTGACAAGATTGCGAAAGAAGGAAGAGAAGTTCAAATGGACAGATAAGTGCGAGCTTAGTTTCCAAGAACTTAAGCATAAGCTGACTACCGCGTGTTGATAATTCTGTCTGGTATTGGAGGATATGAGATTTATAGCGATGCGCCGTATAAAAGATTAGGTTGCGTTTAAATGCAACATGAGAGAGTTGTTGCATACGCGTCTCGCCAGTTGAGGTCTCATGAGTTGAATTATCCGACGCATGACTTAGAACTAGCGGTGATCATCTTTGCCCTGAAGATTTGGAGGCATGACTTATGCGGAGAAAAGTTCCAAATTTTTACGAACCATCAAAGCTTGAAGTATTTGTTCTTTCAGAAGGAGCTGAACATGAGGCAACGTCTTTGGATGGAGCTTCTTAAGGAATACGACTACGACATCTTATAAGGTCGCCGATGTGTTAAGTCGGAAATCATCGATTGCACGGATGATGATTCAGGAGTGGATTCTACTCGAAGGAGTTTGAGATTCAAATTTCATGTTTGAAGTATGCCACCTTTCAACCTCAGAATTGAACCGAAAGTACATGTAAAGATTAAGACATTGCAGTTAACAGACCCTAAAATCCAAAAAGTTCTGCAGGAGGAAGCGGAAAAGAGGAAAGCTGATTTTCAAGTTACTGAGGACGAAATACTAAAGTTTCGTGGATGATTATGCTTACCCAACGATATGGAGCTTAAAGAAGAAATTTTGTTAGAAGCTCATCGTAGTCATTATAGTATTCATCCAGGCAGCATAAAGATGTATCAAAATATGTGCCAGTATTATTGGTGAAATGGTATGAAGGCAAATATCACTAAGCATGTCGCCAAGTGTTTGATATGCCAACAAGTGAAGGCACGGCATTGCAAACCTGGTGGACTTTTGCAACCCCTGGAGATTCCCGAGTGGAAATGGGAACATATCACAATGAATTTTGTGATGGGATTACCGAGGAGTCAGAGAGGTAATGATTCCATCTGGGTTGTGGTTGATAATTTGACAAAGTCTACGCAGTTTATCACTGTACGAAAGGACTTTGCATTAAACAGATATGCCGATTTGTACGTGCGACAGATAGTTTGTCTTCATGGAGTGTCAGTGATAATCACGTCAGATCGAGACCCAAAGTTTATGACAGCTTTTTGGAAGAGTTTACAAACTACCTTGAGAACGAAGCTGCAGTACGACATATGGCCTATCATCTGCAGACGGATGGCCAATCTAAGAGGATCATTCATACGCTCGAGGATATGTTGTAAGCTTGCGTGTTGGATTTCAAAGGAAGCTGGGAGAGACAGTTTCATCTGGTTGAGTTCGCCTACAACAATAGCTATCAGCATGCACCATTTGAAGCATTGTATGGCAAGGCCTACAGAACTCTTATCTGTTGGGACGAAGTTGGAGAGCATAAGATTACGGGCCCTGAGTTAGTTCGGCAGTCCGTGAACGCCATCAAAGTCATTCGAGAAAGGCTTAAGACCGCCCAGAGCCGTCAGAAAAACTATGTAGATAAACAGCGTAGGCCTTTGGAGTTCCAAGTAGGTGAACACGTATTCCTCAAAGTGTCACCAATGAGGGGTACTTCGCGTTTTGGCAAGAAAGAGAAGTTGAGTCCGAGGTACGTTGGTCCCTTTGAGATTTTGGAGCAGATTGGGACTTTGGCTTATCGTCTTGCATTGCCACCGAGACTTGCTCAAGTGCATGACGTCTTCCACATGTCGATGTTGAGAAAGTATAAATCTAATCCAACCCACGTGCTAAATTTCAAGGAAATAGATGTGGACGAGCGAGTGTCATACGTGGAGAGACTGGTTCGGATAGTGGACTGAAAGGAGCAAGTGCTACGTAGCAAGACGATTCCCTTAGTCAAAGTAGTTTGGCAACACCATGAAACGGAGGGAGTCACGTGGGAATACGAAAAGTCGATGAGACGTCAACACCCTCACCTTTTTGTTGAAGAGTTATAATGGTTCAAATCTTGAAAACGAAATTTTTGTTAGAGGGGAAGAGTTGTGACGTCCCCTTCTCCCCCCCTCTCTTTTGTCTTCTTCCTCTCTCTCCCTCTCTCCTCTTTCTCCTCTTCCTCACGTTTCCTTCCCCACTTCTGCCATCCATACCCCCTTTCCTCTCTCTCTCTCTCTCTCTCCTTCCTCATGCCACCCCTCTCTCTCTCCTCTTTCTCCTGTCCCTCACGTTTCCTCCCCCTTCTACCATCCATCTCCCATTTCTTCTCTCTCTCTCTCTCTCTCTCTCTCCTCTTTCTCCTCTCCCTCACGTTTCCTCCCCCTTCTACCATCCATCCCCCTTTCCTCTCTCTCTCTCTCTCTCTTCCTTCCTCACACCACCCCTGTAGCCCCTCTTTTTCTCTTTGTCTTTTTCTTTTCTCTCTCTTTCTCCCTCTCTCTTCTTTTTCATTTCCCCCTCTCAGCCAAACCCCTTCTTCTTCTTCTTCTTCTTCCTTTCCCTTGCTGCTGCTTCACCCACCACCACACCGCCGCCCACGCCCCCAACTCACCACCACGCCACCTTCATCCACCGCTTGGAGCCGTGTCGTTCGCTGTCTGCACCGCCGAACCACCATCTCCACCACCAAGCTCCCAAATCGCCGATGCTCGCCGCCGTAAGTCATTACCGCCGTCACCGCCTCTTATTGCCGCTCGGTCGGCCATCCGTGCCGTCGTTGCTTCGAGCCGCACGCCACCGCTCGAACCAAGCCCCACCTTTGGCCGTGAGCTTCAAGAGCCGCCGCCGCCTCCGTCGAGCCTCTGCTTGAGCCGCAAGCGTTGCGTTCTCAATTAAGGAATTACGATTAGATTAATTAATCGTGGTTAGATTAATTAATTGAGTTTAATTTATTTCATCGTTATTTATCTAATTAATAGTAATTTATTTAATTAATCGTAATTATTTTAGTTAACGTCAATTAATTTTTAATTAATTAAATTTAGGCTAATTAATCGAGTTTAGTTTAATTAATTATAATTAGCCTAATTAATTGTGATTAGCTTAATTAATCGCGATTAGTGTAATTAATGACAGATTAACCGTTGAGTAGAATTTGAAATTGTGCTTAATTCCGATTGTTTGCACGTACGATGACATGTTATTGATTGCTCTATGATAAGTTTCACTTATTATTACAAAAGAAGGTTTATAGGCAATTAAATGGCAAAGTTTGAGGTGTCAGGTTTGGACGCCAAATTTTACGTACTAAATAAAATAATGGGGTTTTAAAATAGAAGTGTACAAAGTTTGACGGGTTGATTTCAAATACGTGATCACATATGAATATTTTACTGGGATTTTTAAATGTGAAAAATTTCCAAAGTGAGTATTTGAAAACGACATCTTTTGTTATTGACTAATTAATGGCAACAAAAATTAGTTTGATTGATGATGTACTTGAGCGGTCATTTAATTGAACTCGTCACCCAACGAGAGTTTGGAGGCGATGCCTAATTTTTATCGGATGCCCGATGGGGATCCGAATGCCGAGTCACGGTTGAGGCCGGACCAATGCTCCTTTATGAAATGCTATCTAGACAGGGATTCTAGACGATGCCGTGCCCAATGGGGCGGGACGATACCCGGTTATGCCAGAAGACCGCCGACTCTTGTGTTGGCCGTGGCCCAAGGGGTCGTAATAATTGGAACACGTATGTTTGACAATGCGTTTGGCTATAATGGATTGTGTTCTGATTATTATTTATGTGTGTTGCACTATTATTGTCATGTGAGATGTGCTAATATGCAGGGGTATGCCAAGGCGAGGTAAGATTGTATGTCATTGTGTGTTTAGGCTACCTCCGAAAGGAATTTACATCCTAATTGAGGTTTAGACTGTTAACTCACTGAGATTTTATCTCACTCCATTGTTGTTAACTATTTTCAGGGCTGTAGCATGGGGAACTACTAAGTGCGGCTATGGTGGGGGCCAGATGCGACACTTTTTAGCTGGTCCTACCGTAAGTGAAGCTAGAGTTAACTGTGACATTTCTAACCCTTTTTGCTCGTAGGTCAAATAGGAGTTGTATTTTGTTGTAAGCATGTAAATGTTAAACCCCTTGAGTTAACAAGTGGATAAATAAAGGTGCGGCTTTTGGAAATCATTTGTTGTGTTTTACTATCCCTATTTTGTTGATTGATTGGGTGTTTATTTAATTCGCTTCCGCATGCGTTTAATCGAAAGATAAAAACAATGGGTCGGCAACGCGTCTTGGGACATCGCATTTTTAATCGACCGTCAAGAGATGTTCACACGCTCGGACAATGCTGTCATAAGAAATGTTGGAAGTATAACAATTCTGCTTTATTACTCGGTCACGCTGACCATATGGCCATAAAAAGAAAGCAATAACTTAAAGATCGTAGCACGCCGAGCCAGTCCCATCAAAGTGGAGTAAGAAAGTGGAAATCACACTCGCGACTGGCATGGTTAGTTCGAGAGTGAGGACAACCAAGCACTCATTTGCTTCATGGACTTTGAAATCTTTGGAGATAGACACCGGAGCTCATTACGCTGACGGGGTGGGCTCTTTTTCTTACCTCTCGAGTCGCCACCAAGGAGTCGCCAAGCTACCGGCCAAGTCTAGGTGCCCGAACAAAGCTAGTCAGGCTCTCTATTGACACATAAATTTTGGCGACCCGGTCATTCATTTATTTCATACAAAATTAGAGATTAAAGATTAATCCCTAAACAAAAATATTTTAATTAAATTGCATGACATATAATTTTAGGAGCATTTTTATTTAGTTTATTGCATATGCTACGCATGTGGATTGTTCTGAAATTGGAAAGATCATGAGCAGTAGGGCTATTATTCCATTAAAATCTCTTATATATGGAGAATTGGTGTCGTGGTCTACATATAGGAAAGGGTTTTCTCTTAAAGATGAGAAAGACTAGTCATCTACGCAGACACACTTTCCTCTGGCAATTGCACGTGGTCTTCACATCATGGCTTTTCCTCATGCCATTGTGCACCTTTTGTCATCAAGCTCACTTATTCCGAAGACCCAGCCCTGACAACCAACGAAGCATCAGCACTCACTAATTTCCCAACGTGTCAGAGATTGTCCTTGTCATGTCATTGCTTTAGCTCCACCTGAATTTCTTGCTGCAGGTTTTCTTAAGTCAAATTGCAGTCCAATCTCGACGCTACCTTCAACGTTTGTTCAGCAACTTCCGCAGTGACTTAATGCCATTCCAGGCGAAATTTTTAGACGATCTCAACGACTCCTTCCTGCACCTCAATTGTGAACGACCCACCTTCTGACACTAGCCGCCGTTCTTGTTCGTATCCGGACCGAGTCGATTCTGCGGAGTTCTTATTTTTGCAAGTTCGTTGACTGTGAGCCCACGGTCATCCTTTACCGAGCACCACTATGCTGAGCTTCATCCATAGGCCATTACCAATCATCCGTTGAGCCAATTCCGTTGAGTTCAAATTTGGCAATATTACTTGCGAAATTAGATAATTATCTTATCTAAATTTGATTTAAATATTTTATAGCCTAATATATATCTATTAATATCTAACATGCATATCATGAGTGATAGACATATCTCTCAATTAGGACTTATTTTCTAATTCGCAACCACATATAATCTTCGTTCTCATCTATAAAGCTTTAAATGGAATTATTGATTCCGCGGGAATCTTTAAAATTAATATTTTGATCTTTAAAGCTTAAGATCAACTCATCGATTTTATTCACGAAATTTCAAGTTGGTTGGATATTATTTCATTATCACATTGATTGGATGATATATGATCTTGAGTGATTCAGTGATTATATTACTTTAATTGCTTTATTTACCCAAAAATACAAAAAAGATTACATTTGCATATCATGTAAATTAGAATTGATTTCCTAGATAGAATTGCATGATAGAATAGTTAGATACATTACTAATTATATTAGAATGCATGTTTAGATGATATCTAGGTTAGATAACATCTTGAAATTAAACGACACCTGAACCCCTGGAGTGCCAAAAGTTGGCATAAAGAGACACTTAAGTGCCAAAAGTTACGAAAGTAACACTTAAGTGCCAAAATCAGAGCAAAATTGATCACTTAAGTGCCAATCCAACCAAAATCCGGTCAAAACACCGATGTGTCAATTTTCCGGCGAAGCGAGTGCAAAACGGCGTCGTTTTGGTGCGACGTGGTAAAAAATTAATTAAATTAAATTTATTTAAAACATTTAAAAATAAATATAAATATATTAAAAAATTTATTAAAACAAATGGAGGCGGCCGAGGGCCCGACGACGGAGGGGGAGGGTCGACCGAGGTCGCCGGGCCCTTGCCGGGGCCGGCGACCCCGGCCGACCGACGACGAGGGCCCGCGAGCCCTTGCCCCAATCTAAGGCGAGGGTCGGCGGCCCCTCTCGGCGAGCCAAGGGCCGCCGCCCGCCGAGGCAACCCCGGCGGGCGGTGGCCCTTGGCCTAGCCAAGCAAGGGCTCATGGGCCCTTGCCGTCGGGCCGGCCGGGTCGTTGGCCCTTGGCCGGGGCTCGGCAACCCCGACCGACCCTCCCCCTCCGTTGCCAACCCTTCCCCGCAGCGATGGGGAGGTAGCGGCGGCTAAGGGCTCAACCCTCCCCCTCCGTCGCCTCCCCCTTTTTTTTTTAATTTTTAAATTTCTTTTTAATTTTTTATTTTTTTTTATTTTTTTTAATATTTGTATTTGTATTTTTAAATGTTTTAAATAAATTTAGTTTTAAATTCAATTTAATTAATTTTTATATTAATTTTTACCACGTCAACACCAAAACGACATCATTTCGCATTATCTAGCCACATCGGCGTGCAAAACAACGTCGTTTTGCACTCGTTTTGCCGAAAGATTGACATGTTAGCATTTTGGCCGGATTTTGGCCGAAGTAGTACTTAAGTGATCCATTTCTCTCCGATTTTGGCACTTAGGGTCTGTTCATTTCACGAAAAATGACTTTCGGAAAACGTTTTCCGAATTTTCCGGTGTTCGTTTCACGGAAAATAAACTACTCAAGGAAAATGTTTTCTATTATTGGAAAAAACAATCTTCAAAGATGAGGAAAATGTTTTCCACTTTTCAAGAGTGGAAAACATTTTCCACGACTTCTTCTTCTTTTTATTAACACATTTTTGTTTTCTTTTTATGTTTTCTTTTTTCTTTTTTTCTTTTTTTTCCTTTTATTTTTTTCTTTTCATCTTTCTTCCTTAGCCTTGGCCGGTTGCCAGCCACGACGACGGCCAGCGACCGGCTGTGGCCACTAGCCAACAACCGGTCGCGACCGCAAGCTAGCTCGAGCCTCGCCCTAGGCCGGCGAGGCTCCGCCTAGCCCGATCTGGCGAAGCCGAGCTCAGGCCTCGCCAGATCGGGCGAGGTGGAGCTCTCGCCGGCTTAGGGCGAAGCTCGGGCCTCGCCAGATCCAGCGAGCTGGGCGGGGCTCGAGCCTCGCCCAAGCTTGCCGAGGTTTGCCGGGCTCGGCGAGCTACAAGCTCGCCGGATCTGGCAGCGGAGCTCGGGCTCCCGATCCAAGCGAGCCCGCCGACCGTGAGCTCCGACGCGGAGAGGAGGGAGGGAGAGAGAGGGGTAGGTGCAGCCCACGAAGACGGAGGATCAACCACCGCGACGCAAAAACTGACCGACTCCCTGCCGGCGAGTGGCCGTCTCGCCAATGGACCCGATTGCCAATCCCCCGAGTCAACCCCCGAGGCCGGACGGGGGGATGGAGGAAGAAAGGGAAGGAGGGAGACGGCGATTGGGGGAAAACGAAAAGCGCCCTACGCGACGACCACCGCCGATCAGTGCGAGGAAGTCTTCGCCGCCGCCGTCAACGCCGCCACCGCCGCAAGCCGGCCGATCGTCATGGATTGAGAATCGCCAGCAGAGGAAGGAGGAGGTAGAAGGAGGAGGAAGGAGGAAGGAAAAGAAAAATGAAAAAAGAAAAAGAAATAAATAAATAATAAATAATAAAAATTTTGATTTTTTAAAAATACAAATAATTAAAAATTTATTTTTTAAAAAATATAAAAAAAAATAAAACTAATTTTTTGGTCAATTAAAATATAATAAAATTCAATTTTTGATAATTTTTCTCAAATAATTAAATTAGCTAACGAACGGTGGAAAATATTTTCCACTCAAAGTTTAGGTTTCAACCGAACACCGGAAAATAGAGTCATTTTCCTAGAAAATGACTTCCCGAAAAATATTTTCCGGAAGCATGATATTTTTCGCGAAACGAACGGACCCTTAAGTGTCATTTTCGTAACTTTTGACACTTAAGTGTCCCTTTGTCTTGCAACTTTTGGACTTGAAGCGTACTTTTTTTGCCAAATTAAACTGCAAGAGAATTCAATTTTGTCCTTTTCTTGGCAACTTGGCAATCATGAAGAATTAGGCCATTGAAAATGTAACCAGGACCGAGTAAGGGCTTTTTGTATACATCCCCTAACAATCATTTTAACACATCTGAGGTTCGTGGCTAAGCCTCTCTCGGTGTAGTTGTCATAGGTCAAGTTGCCTTTGTTGGCTAAATTAGCAACCTAAGACGCGGGCTCAACGACCGGCCTTTAGATCGACATCGATCGATCAGACTTAATTATGGATCAGCTATAGGCTTCACCCAAGCTGACTCCCTATAGTCAAGTGACTATTCAAGATTGGTCAGATTTATGCCTAACACACAACTGTATCGAGTCGAATCATGGTCATTCACGATCAGTGCATGGCCAGCGGAATCACCCGCAATCGGCGCATGACCGTTTGGACCGATCCATTATCACTGACTGATCCGTGGTGGTTGTGACCATCTCTCGATCAACCCTGACGGTTGGATGGTCGTCCATTGACCAAACCGCTCAGGTCCATGATCGTGGTCATGGGATTGGTCAATGAACGTTCCTTTGATCGTTACATGACCAAATCTTGGAACGATCCATGACCTATCCTTTTCACTAGCATACCAGATTCACAATCATTTCTCATTAGTCAAAACCAGGATGTCACACCTTAAGTCAAATCATTATAAGTTCGAAGTGCATTGTTCTCTATCTTCATATGAAGTCAGACTCTTGTCAGGCTGGAGATTTGTTGATTATGGCTAGAAGTTCATTCCGATTTATTTGGAATTAGACACGGGCTCATGATTTTTGGACACTGGGGTGTTTGTGAGGGCATGACAATGGAGGCGGACGATTGGATATGGAAGGAAAGGGCCCCCTGGCAGGCGGACGAACTTGGCCACCGGGCGAGCACCGAGCCAAGGAGTGATTAGGCTAACGGCCAGGTCCAAGTAGGCCAGGCCTTCGGACAGCACCTAATGACTATTATGTTTTCCAGAACGATCGTCAACAGCTTGGGCCTATTTTGGCAAGCACTCGGCCCAAGGCAGCCACAATTCAGACTTGTTAAGAAAAAACCCTTAATTTCAAAGTTTGTTTAAGATTAGAAACTTGCAACACCACGAGAGTTTCCGCAATCCAAGAGAGTTCAAAGTATGAGAAAATTCCTTTATTGTGATTGATTGTTGTGATTTAGGGTGTTGCTAAAAATTGGAATCACTTGGATGTGGGCATTCCAAGCTATTGTAATCTTCATTCTACCAATTATAGTGAAACAACCTTATAGATCTCTTCAAGTGGAGTAGGCGCATTGTCAAATCACGTAAATTCACAATGTTTATGGGTTATTTTTGCAATTTATTTCTTGCTTGAATTGTTTCGTTTATTCACCTTCCACATTAATTGTGACATGTACAATGGAGAAAGAACAAACTTTGCCATAAACTGATACAGAAGTTACTAAAGGGAAGGGGAAAGTTGCTTTCGGATACAACAAGAAACCGTATAGTGGGCTTACGGGTGAGAAAAAACCATCTCTGGGAGGGATCAATCTCGAGATAGCTTGGTGACGGAGAGTTCGACCCCGTGTTCAGGTTCAATAACCAACCTAAGAGCAGGGGAGTGGATGTAGTTGGGAGAAAGGGTGAAGGAGAAGTTGGAGAGAAGCTGGGCAATGAGAATCTTGAGCTCCACCATGGCCAGGTTCTGCCCGAGGCACACGCGAGGTCCTACTCCGAAGGGCATGTACAAGTGCGGCAGCTTACAGGCTCCCGTGATCCCATTGGCGAATCTCCCCGGGTTGAAAGAGTAGGAGTCTGGCCCCCATATCTCAGGGTCCGTGTGCAGTGTTAACACCATCGTCCACACGTTCACTCCCTCCGGCACTTGCAGGTCCCCGAATTTCATATCCGTCAAGGCCTCCCTCGACACCACTGGCACGGGGGAGTATAGCCGCAGCGACTCGTTTATCACCATTGTGAGCTGCACCCAGGACAGAAAGGTTAACACATGCCGATGATCAGGAAATCAAAACTTTATATTATGTGCACTCTGTCTTAAAGGTATGGGGAAGGCGCACCAGTTTCATCTTACGGATCACATCGGCATCAGGAAGACGGTCCCCACAAACCTCAAGAACCTCGGCACGCACACGATTTTGCCACTCTTGACTGGAAGCCAACAGCATGAGGCACCATGTCGCAGAGACGGCAGTGGTCTCGTACCCAGCCAAGTAAATGTTTTTGCAGTTGTCGACAATGAAGCGGTCCATGGCCTCCTGGCTCAAGTCGCTGTTTTTGGCACCCTCGAGAAGCATCTGCAGAAGGTCCTTCTCATATGCAGCTCCCATCCTCTCCTTCACCACCTGCAGTATCAAACTGCGGACCTCCTTCTCCAGTGCCCAGGCTTCTCTGTTAGTCTTGGTGGGGAGGTATCTGCGTCATTGCATGAACAGAATTGATTAAAGTAGCTAAGCGACAGTGGATTTTTTCTTTTTCCCCTTTCTTTTCAAGGGGGTGGTATGGAAGGGGAGGCTTAATTGGAGGATTTTCGGGAGAAAGAGAGATTTAACTTCGCACCTCATGCCAGGAATCCCAGTGGAAAGAACTTTCTTGGACATGGCCTCTTGGAGAGCCCTCAACTTGTGGAAGATCTCCTCTCCTTTGGCAAAATTGCTGCCAAAGCAGGCCCTGGAGATGACATCTCCGGAGAAACTTCTCATGTGCTGGTCGATGTTAATGCTGGCTACTCCACCGGCTGCGTCCACTTTGTTCTTCCAGGACTTCAACAGTGTCTCTGTGGACTCGTTAATGAGGTTTATCATTCCCTGCGAGCGGGCAAACTCAGAAATGTTAATTTAAGAAAAAATTGGTTGTGGTGATGATATTGAAAGACATCAATTAAGATAACATACCTTGACCTTCTCCATATAGAGCTCGGGAGCGAGGATCCTGCGCTGATGGGCCCAGTGGGGGCCGTTGGAAGTTAAGATGCCTTGACCCATCAAGGGACCCCTCTCCTTGAACTGGTATGAGGGCTTCCCCAAGTCCAAAGATGTGCAGGTGGTAATCTCCCTCACCACGTCTGGTTGGTTCACATAGATTATCTGTGTGTTCCCCAGCGAGAACGCAAATATATCTCCTGTAACAATCGTGAGACATCAGCGCATGAGATCAGCCTGATCTGATTGTCCATGTCTGAACCACAAACGACCAATCCAAGTCATTTAAGAGAGGGGGAAGAAGAAATGATCTGATTCAGGAGTGGTGAATTATTCATTTATTTTACTGAGTGACAACGCGACAAATCAAATTTAGTGTGAATGTGAGAAGCGACCCTGGGGCGCTGGAGGCGTTTTTGTTGGGTCCAATCCAGATCCAGCGCCAGAGGAGCCACCCAGCGCATGCATCATACATCGGTCATTAACAAAGACCTAACAATAACCCCATAAAAGAAAGAGCAGCCATTGGTAGGGGTTGCAAGTTTGAAAAAATGGAAACGGGCAGTGAAGGAATCTTCAACATCTACCACCGTATGCCATGCGGTGCGCCAAACGACATGACAGGCTTCAAACAACATCAACCTTGAAGTACAGAAAACGTGTGTCACGGTGATGCACGTTATCTGTCTATATCTAACTACGAAATCTAAGTAGCACCAACCTCTGAGTTTCATAAACTCTCTAATAATTGTAGGAAAATCTTGCGTTTAGTTTCTGTAGTTTGGAACATGGAAAATCGAAACACGTGAATATTGTTAGATTAATCGTAGAAAAGAGATGAAGATCCCAGTTAGGGCGGTAGGTAGGTGACCTACCGTATTGTTTTCTCCACTTGTCAAAGAAGGGAAAGAGGACTGCACAATCATGGCGGGCAGGGGGCTGCCCAGGCAGAGTCTTGGGAGCGGAGGAGGAGGAGGATCTCGCCTTCTTGATCTCCATGATGTTGCCGAGCAAGAAGGCGGGGGGTGGTCCATTGATGCCTTGTTTCCTCAGCAAGGACCTCAACTTTTCTGGCTTCACCACCAGCGCGTTGTACAGCCTCAGAAACACTCCTATTACGCCCACCACGGCTATGGATATCAGCACCTTTGCGTTCAACAACTGCAGATATTCCATTGCTGATGATTCTCCAAGTCCTAATGTGAACGTAACTCCGGAGTACTGGAGACTTGGAGATGACAGCACTGGTTGGGAGGTGGCCGATGGGTTTTGGTGGGATATATTGGGGGGGGAGGATTGTGATGCTGTTGCCAGATGCTACCGAGGCACACTTATATATACCTACAAAAGGGTGACCAGGACAAGGTCCCCGTGAAAGATGCTGGAAGCGCGATAATTCTGCTTTATTAAAAGAAAACGATATTTTAAGGTTGTCGCCCGCCAAATTGGTCCCGTCAAAGTGGAATATCGAATGTGGAAATCACCCTCCCAATCTAGAAGCCTGACGACGACCGGCATGATTTTTCGGGGAGTGTAAACAACCGAGCACTACTTTGCTCCATGGACTTTAAAGCTGATTTCATTGACGGGGTGGGCTCTCTCTCCACCTCTCTAAGTCCCCACCAGCACAAAGGGACGGGAATAAGTGTACCGAAAAATCTTTAAACTTACGATGAAAGTATAATTGAATCTTAAAACTTGTAAAATATATAATTAAGTTATAAAACTTGTCAAATTAATAAATCAAGTCCTTCCGTTAAATTCTATTTAACCTGACTAATGGAAAATACTAATGTAATTTTTTTTTTTTCTTTCCTACGTGACAATAAGTGATTAAAGCATGAAACATAAGATCAAAATGATGTCATTTCAATTCAAATAAGTCTTTTCAATACAATTCTTATTTAAATTATATTAGAAATAAGCAAGCCCCCACCATCACCAACCTTGGCCCAGCAATCCTCGTCAACCATTCCCCACCTTCATCGACACTTCTCGACGATGGTGGAGCAACTACAGCAAGCTTGCCTCGGTTTTCCCTTTTTTCTGTTTTTCTTTTTTTTTTAAGTTTGCTTTTTTTTATATAAGTTAAAAAAATTTATATTAGGAAATCATATATGTACTAAAATGACGTTGTTTTAGCCACGTCAATGCTAGTACAATAGAGAAAACAATATGTATAAGAAAAATCAAGTCAACATTTTCTATTAATCAAATTGGACGAAATTAACGGAAAGAGCTTGATTGTAATAATTTGACAAGTTTGAGGAATTAATTGCACTTTTTAAAGTTTTAGAACTTAATTACATTTTCGTGATAAATTTTTAGGATTTCTAGTACAATTATTCCAGGGGAAAAGAGAAAGCGATGACCTCAAGTCACAACAATTTACACAACCTTCAATGTGCTTAATGTGTCTCCTTTTTCTCTTATGGATGTCGAATTAAACAAGCATGTGGAACGACAACACCCACGCCAGGACACTAATGGACCTCTATATGTGGTCACGTTCTCAGTCTGCTTTTTAGTTGTTTAGGTAAGCGAATGATATTATAAACTCTAAGGATCCATTCGTGATGCTCTTTTTTGCTTTGATTTTTTGCGGATTTTTAAAAATGAACGAAATCCAATTTTTATTCACAACAGCTGAAACAAATGGATTTGGTTTTTAGGTCATAGTCTTTTAAAGGTTTCGTTGGCTCGTTTTGCTGACAGTATAAATTTTTTACGGAAAAAGAAGGGCTTATTTTTTATTGTCGGAGAGTCATTGTTGAGTTGAAATGGGCACGTACAATTAGGAGTGTGCAATCGGACTGAATTTACCCAAGAACCATACTAGACCACCTAAAAAACAGGTTCAGGAACAGGTTCTTGTTTGAATCAGTCTGAGAACAAGTTCCATTTTTTTGGGGAACCGGTTGAAATCGCTCGGGTTCTCGATTGGACCCTTTTTGGAACCGGTTTTTACTTGTATTAAAAACAAAAACAAAAACCTAGTCTCCTCTCTCTCTCTCTCTCTCTTTCTCTCTCTCTCCTCTCTCTCTCTCTCTCTCTCTCTCTCCACCCAACCACCATTGTAGTCACCGCGATTGGCACTGCAGCTTGCAGGAATGCAACCGCCTCTCATCCCATTGTCATGAGGCTTGCCACCATTACCGACGGAACAATAACTTGATCGAGGTGAGTCCGAAATTGATTTTTCTTTTTATTTTTTGGTAGCATTGTGCATCCTTAGTTTTTCATTAGTCAAAAAGTTCATATACTTATTAATTATATGTGCTTAATGTTTCAATATAAATTAAGAGAATTATGTTATTGTTTTCTCGTGTATTTACATAAAATTCGAAACTACATAAAATATCAAGTGATTGCAAAACAGGTTCTGGTGCAAATAAGGTAGACCCTAAAATCAGATTGGAAAAATATGATAAGTTCCAAATAGGTTTCAATGCAAACAGGGTCCAAAAAAAGGGAACTGATTATAACAGTATATATATGGGATACAAGTCTAGAAGTTACTAAGTCATTGTACTCATCTGTCAAAGACAAAGCCACACGATTCGAGTTTTCAGATCATTTTGCTCCTTTTGATTTCGGCCGGACCTCAACCCAATGAAGGCGCAAATGGTGGATAGAGACTTTTGGGGAGAAGAGACAAACATGGAGGAGGGCCCCGTGTTAGGTTGGCGGTCCCCAATGGACGAAGTTCGGTCAATATCGGCCAGCGCCCCGTTATGATAACTCCACAGACCAAGACCCGTTTCCATCACTCTTTACCTTGACCAATTTATCCTCTTCTCTCCCTTGTCTGATCTCGAAATTTCTCTTTATCCCCTCTAAGTTTCTCCACGAAGCTCATGACTTTCTCCGATAAGCAGTATCATATTGTATATTCCTGGCGAATTGTATCTACTCTGTTGTATAAAACAGACTTCTTATAGGATCTCAATCTTTTTTTTCCCTCCCTTCCTTCAATGTCCTCCATGATTATTTTAGAAATATTATGCACATAGATAAATGTATGAGTTTCTAATCCTATATTATCTCTCACAAATTTTCGCTATTAAAATCGAAATCTTTAAATACATTCAAAAGATAGCTTGAGTCTTGAATTATATTACTCTTTTGTGCTCATTTGCACTCCATTTATATGTGCATTTTTATCACTCTCTTTTCATTCAGTACTTTCAATTTTATTATTTATTTTTATCAGGTTCGTTGATTCAAACATGTTTTCCATAGAATCGTTTTTGCCTAATCTTTCGTGGGTTGATTTCTTACGCACATGCATCGCAAGTGCCATACTCACTAGTGAATTTTTTATATATGAACCTCACTCGCTAGTTAACATTGCATGTAAACAATGTTCAAATTATTTAAGAAATAAACCACCAAAAATTTTAAATTGGGTTCAATGTGATATATTTATCCCAATTTTTTTGTGATACCAAAAATCCCAAATTATGTCAGTTGTGATATATTTACCTTTCGTTAAAAATCTAACCAAAATCACCATTAAAATGCTTTTGTGAATCCAATGTGGCACTTTTAAGGACAAATGGCTCTGATGTGTCACCACGCAAGCGTCGTACTGGAAAAAGAAAATAAAAAAGCAAAAGTCAAAAAAGAAAAAAGTGTCACAATTGGCATAATTTAGGATTTTTTTATTACAAAAAATTTGTGATAAATGTATTAAAGTAGGCATAGATTGAAATTTTTTATGATTTATTTTCAAATTATTTACTACCAATCAGAGTTATGATTAAGACTAATTTCCGGGGGGAAAAATACGGAACCCTTATTTAAGCAATGGCCAAACAGCACTTTGCTTCCCTGCTGTACATGTTGACTTGTCAACGATTTGATTTTCTGTTTGTTAAAAGAAATAGGCGTTTCATAAAATTTTCTTTCTTTCTAATTCTTTCTTGCTTACAAAGTTAGCGGTGGAATGCAGCTCTACATAAGTTCATTATCAAACCAATCACGTGGAATATAAATAAACAACAAGATCATATGTCTCAAGCACAGGTTATACTAGCATAATAGTTTTTGGATTATTGTGAAAATAACAGTTTATTGTAAAGCACAAATTTTTTAAAATGAATAGACCCCACAACAATTTATAATTATTTGTTATTTGATTTTTCGTTATCCGAAATATATTGTTATTATCACAATAAATTAAAGAATGTTACATAATTATTTTTGCATGACAAATATAACATAATTAAGGACGTGCTTTTAGTGCGCTTGTTACCCAACTGTATGCCTCAAATGCATAGAGATACAACATCTTATTTCAACAAGTATGTTTGGTTGACTATTTTAGGGATACTCTTCTGGATGACGCTTGATATAATTGACACTTGACTGTCCTGAGTATGAATTTGTTGAATGGAGAACGCAAACTTTACTGTGAAGCTGATAGGAAAGAAAAACTTTTGACGTCACTCCTCTGTGCTCGGCTGTTCAAACCCTCTTCGGATCCCACCGTTCTACGAAAGGAGAGGCTGCTAAGTCCGCCATCCATATTTTGCTGGAATATGACCAGAAGAAGAGTGGAATTTGGACGCCCCTCTGGACCGGGGCACCTCCTCCCTCCCCAGACCGCAATCTGTAAAGGGAAGAAGGTCAGCAGCCCCCCCCAAAAATCTAGTCAAAATTGTCTCCTCCTGCGTCACGTTATTTTCAATTTAAATTGGGTAAATGCGGAGCTTTGATGATTTTCCTGGACTTACTATTCCCATCCAATCTTGATACTCTTTAATATTATACGATGCAGTATAGTGCCAATCAAACATTCAAAATCTCGTACAAGCGTCATCAGCCGTGGTGGCTCCGCTGGATAAGGCCCTACTGATCCTCAGCCCACAGGTGAGGGGTTCGAAACCCAATGAAGACGCTAGGTGTCTTAAGCGTGATCCTGCCGTCTCAAAAAAAACAAAAAAGTTCGTGTTATTTAATGGGGCTTTAAAGTACCCAAAGGGTGTCCCGATCCATCAATCGAAGGGAGAGACCACAGCATAAATACGGAGACGCAGAAACAAAGCGTGCCTGCTTCTCAAATACAATCAACATCATCATAATCAGATCCGACCGGTTCTGTAAGAAAATTTCGAGACAAGGACGCTTTTTTCACGTCCCAACTTCTGCACAAGGACGAAAGCCCAGTCAAGCCGTCCCCAGATTTCGCGATTTAGGATGCTACTGATCAAACCCCCCCACGGTACGATACACTTCACTCGCGTTCCCAGAGGAGCACGCACGTCAGCAAAATATGCTGACGGGAAATTCATTGTGTCCATTTCTCCCGTAAGAAGAGAACCATATCTCTCTCTCTCAATCTGAGACGTTTTCCGCATATCCCTAGTTTCGAAACTGAGATGCCGTTAACTAGGAGTGCAAATAGTAATATTTCTATTTTGAAACATAATTTTTTTTTAGAATTATTTTTTTTTTTGTTTCTACTTTCAAAAATAATTTTTAAGTAAAATAACGTGTTTGATAACTATACAATTTATATTTTCAAAATAGAAAAAGAATAAAAATGCATTTAGTATGATGCACAAAAAGAATAAGAACGTGTTTGACCACCGCCCACTGCCACAGACCACCAACTAGTCGACGGTAGAGGCAACAAGTGGCAGCTATCGACAATGGGTGACGATGGGAGGCCAGTGGCAATAGTCAATTGGCAATAGCGGTTGGCGATGGTGAGCAGCAGTCGATGGTCGTTGGCGGTGGGTGGTGACAATGGGCAGTTGACAAACGGCAGCCCGCAAGGAGCGGCAAAGAAAAAAATAAAATAAAATAATAATTTATTTCTAGAAATTATTCCTGATAATAGAAAAAAATTACTTCTTATTTTTATTTCAAATCTATGTCCCAGCTACTTTTATATTCTGAGAAATAAAAAAATTGATTGATATTATTAAAGGCATTTCTATTCTTCTTTTTTTATTTCGGAGAGTGAAAGAACAAAGAATAGATAAACAGACATGTCCCCATGCACTACCTAGGTGTCCCACAAATTTTTTGTACGAGACTGGGGACGCTTCACTTGCGTCTCCAAAAGAGCAAGGGCATTGAATCACCGAAAGAGCATGTGCATTTTTTTGTACGAGACTAGGGACGCTTCACTTGTGTCCCCAAAAGAGCATGTGCATTGCATCCTCGACAGAGCATGTGCATTACCTCGAAAAGAGCATCTGCTAATGCACATGCCGTTAACGAAAAAAGTGTTAAAAAATTATAAACTTATTACATTAGTACTAATTTAACTTCAAACATTTTATTGATGTTAATTTAATCATTCTGATTAATTTTGGCAAGAGAGTATTAACGTGGACACCGATCGGCTTATGTGACATAATCAGCATTCACGTCAATCATATCTTGTCAATATTAGCCAAAATGACTAATTGGGTACAAGGTCAAAAAGTTTATGAATGAATTAAGATTCAAAATTAAATCGGTACTATTAAAATGTTTAGAATTAAATTAGTATCAATATAATAAGTTTAAGACTTGTCTAACACTTTTCCCTGTCGTTAATAGTGGCACAAAGTTGTGGTTGCTTTTCACGTGGATAACGGATTCCTCTCTCTCATAAGCATAAATCTCCTAGGCTCCTGAAAAGATTTTTACTTTTTTATTTCAGCGAAACTATAAATGAAAGATGTTATTTTCTAGAAAAACATGTTTAATTTGTAAAACAAACGATTTTCAATAAGAATGGAAATGTTGAAAACATGTTTGGTGTGTCATTGTAATCGGTCCCTATAAAATCTGTAGGTAGGCAAAATCCCGTGAAATGGTGATTGTTCCTCACTTACTTTCTTATGTATTGTTAGAATTCAAATCGGCGGAAGACGACTTGAGATAGCTAGAATAAGCACCTAGAGGGGGGTGAATAGGTGAAAAAAATAATTTCTCGAGATCAAAGAGCAATACTAAGTAGACAATAGAAAGGAAGTTCTCCTTTGGTTAACAAAACGAATTATGATCAAAGTAAAGCAAAAAGTAAGGAAGAGAAAATTGAACACAAGGTTTATAGTGGTTCGGCTTATTTCAAGCCTACGTCCACTCTTCCGCACTGACAGCCCACCGGCTGGATTTCACTATGAACAAAAGAGATGTTACAGCAATGTTCTCCCTTGATCCACAGTGTAGATACTCTACCACACTTCCTCAAGGTTTCTCACGAATATACTCTCTTTTGCGTACAAGATTTCGCTCAGCAAATGAATTGACTAAGAATAAAGAGCTTCAGACTTTGGAATTCTTCTATCGCGCACCCACTCGAACAACGGGAACGTCTTCCTTATATACTCATTTATGCCATCATACCCGTTGGCACTTACCAAAGGAATTCTTCCAACCTTCCCGTTAGACAGAATCAATTAGGAATATCATTCGAGCTATTTAAGGAACATGTCGATAGCCCATCAATCATGCTCGCCCATACAATCAGGATCTCGGTTTCCATAAGTAGAACCTTCCAAGTATACTTCGCCAATCATCGGATCCTTAATCTCTGAATCAATCATGATCAAATAAAAGATTCTGTTATGTCATATCCAGCCAAGAGATCTTCTCCAGTCAATAAGGTCAAATCCTTAATGAAACACCCAGTTCAGGATAGCCTTTCTTCAACGGATTAGAAACTGTCAATGAGAATAGACTTTGAGTCTTGAGTCTGGCAGTCCGGAGGTCTTCAGACTTTAAATAGTAGAGTCTCGCAAATCTTCGACTAGACCGATGGAAACGTTTTGTCGGCTTCAAAACACTTCACGAAGATTTCTCCAACAATCTCCCCATTTTTTATGGTGACAAAACTTTCCTGCAGATTTAGATAACTTTGACCTGCAAAATATTACTCAAATAAATATGGATATCTTATAAAGATAAATGGCTTAATGATAACACTAGAATCTGCAACCACAGAAAATATGTTAGTCTTGCATGTGAGTAAAGCCATTCATAAGATATCAATAATACTCAATATAAGCAGTCAAACCAGTCAAACCCAAATCCAAAATTCAGTCCACATCCAGACACAAAAGACAAGTCAAACATCAACACAAACATCAAAAGTTCAAGTTCAAAGTTTCAAATCTTGCATCTCTCCCCCTTTTTGTCATCATAAAAAAGGTTGAGATGGAAAGAGAATGGAATCAAGATTGCTTGGGAACACGAACAAGCTGGAAATCTCCCATTGACTGGACAATGCCTTCCAGCTTTTTCAAATCTTCCTTCAGTTGAGCCACCTCTTCACCTTTAGCATTTGCTTGAATCTGAAGAGCAATGGCTTGAATCTGATCATTCAAAGAAACTGAAGAAGCTTGACCTGCAGTCTACAAATTCTGAATTTCGCATCCCAGAGCATATATCTGACCCCGCATTTCCAAGAGAACATCAAGAATTATGCAAAAATCTGCTGAATTATCAGTCTGCGTACTGGCTTCTGCACGATCAGATAGAGTAAAGGCAGACGATGGCAAATCAGCATAGTTACGCAGATTGGGCGATGAAACATCATGTCCCTCCTCAGGAAATTGAGAGGCATAGATGTCCTCTGGATCTGCTGGAGAGCGACTGACTCTTTCACTGGTAGCAGGATATGAGGACATTCATCTTTTCTCATGGTCTCCCCATATTTCCATGCCTTCAGGTGGAGAAGAGAATTCCTTATGCTCTCCTTCCTCTTGATCTCCTTTCTTCTCTTCTTCTTCTTCTTCAATTCTTTCCTCCTTAGCATTTCTTTCTTCTGCTTCTCTCTCCTCTGTTTCTTTCTCATCTGCTTCCAAATCTTCTCTTTCTCCAGTCCTCTATTCTGTGTCTTTCTCTTGTCGTTCCATTGATTCTGGAACAGAACGACTCAGGTTCCTCAATGCCATAGCAGAAATGGTGATGTCTTCCTCATCATCTTCATCCTCAACGATGAGAGCTCTTCTTTTCTTAGATGGAGCAACCATGGGCTCCTTCCCTTTTCTTTTTGTTGTCGAAGAGACTTGATGAGTTTTGACAGGGGTTTTCTCCTTGAATTTCTCCAACGCCTTGTTGAGTCCTTCAGACGCATTTTAGACACCATTTTTAGTCCTACCACCATGTGATCACAAGATCGAACACAGAGAATTCGTGGAGGCTGAACATTCACATGTCTGAATAACTTTGTCACAAGAGCTGGATAAGGAAGTTGACCCTTGTCCTTCACCACTGCTCTATACATGTAGAACATAATAGTGTGAGAAAGAGAAAACTTTTTCCCAAAGCATTGATGGCATACATTAGCTTTGCCTCCGAGTTTGAAACATCGCTTTTGAAGTAGACTTTGGTCTCGAGGCAATTAATCACAATCTTGTGAAGCGTAATGTTGAACGCACGCATCCTTGAGTAGGAAATCCTTCCCTCTCGTCCTTCTATTCTTAACAAGTTCCAATGTAACACGAGCAATAGACACATTGATAGGTTGATACCTCCCTCTCTCAACCCCAATCACATCGGCCAACATATCTACATCCACCACATAATCCTGATCTCGGACACTAAAAGAGCATTTATTCGCATCCAGGAAACTGAGATTCGAATAGAAGTATGCAGTGAGTTCAGCATAGGCTTCTGTAGAGTCAGAACAAAACTGTTCAAGTTGAAGAAAACTGAATTTTTCCCTCAAATTGACGTTCACAGAGTCAAGGAAATCAAAATCTACACTTTTAGGGTTTATCACCCCATGCTTCAACAACTTAGAGTATAGATGCTTTTGTTCCTCCGATCGAAACAAGTCGGTCCTTTTTCCCCGAATTTTTGCCGCAACACCCATTCTTGGTTGAAACTGATTGTACAACTTGTCATCATCATTCCCATCTGGCTGATTCAGCCCTCCAACACGCGGATCACTTGGGATATTAGCAAGGGTTTCTTCTGCCGACCCCGCAGGGGCAATTCCCAAACGTTTCATATTTCGTAAGAAGATGTACTCATTTCCATACTCTTTATCCTTAAGAAACTCATCGATGTAGTTCAATGGAGTACCGCTTCTCTTTAGAGCACGATAAAGCTTATACGTAAAAGAGGGCTTAATTCTTACAGGTTCTGTGCCTTCGATGATTTCTTCATTTTCTCGATGAGCAACATCCTATGGACTAGATGGAGGAGAATGACGCTGCTGAGAATGTTGTGGGCTCTGCTGCTGACTGGGAGACTCTTCTTCCTCGGTGAGATCAAAGTGCGTAGGCCCCTCACGCATTTGCGGTCCCCTGTTTGCGATCCTCGAAGACTTCCTTTAAGACGACATCTTTTACAGTCTTTGAAAGATTCCAAACTTGACTTTCCCAAGAAAGATGACAACTTTTTCGAAGATTAAACAAGAGAAGAAGATAGGAGTGGAAGATCGATGCTTTTTAGGGTTTTTGGAGTAAAACGAAGATGAACGGACAATATATAAGTCAGTCGAAGAGAGGCATACAAAGCGTCGTAATGGAAAGTAAAAAGATGCCCTTTAAAAATAACTGCCCTTTTCAAAAGAAAAAGATAACTGCCATTTTTAAGAAATTAACTCCTTTTTGAAAATAAAGATTGCGATAATCACGGAATAATAAACAATTATGGATAGATGATCGTACATTTTCGAGATTTAATCTAAGAAAGAATAAAATAACTTACAGTCGAAAATTTTGATGGTCTGAGTCTGAGAGTCTCTAGACTTTAACTTCTTCAAACCTCAAGATGTTGAGTCTGGAACGAATAACTTCAAATTGATTTTTCTCCAAGGCTTTGTAAATATATCCGCCAGTTGGTTCTTTGAGTCAACAAACTGAATCGAAACTTATCCATTTTAAACATGATCTCTAATGAAGTGATGTCGAATCTCTATATGCTTTGCTCTTGAGTGAAGAATTGGATTTTTGGTGAGATTGATTGCGCTGGTGTTGTCACAGTTAATCTCCGTGCATGAATCTTCAATTCCAAAGTCTCTTAGCTGTTGTTTTATCCACAGAATTTGTGAACAACAACTTTCAAGAGCTACATACTCTGCTTCTGCTGTAGAAAGAGCTACTGTATTTTGCTTCCTTGAAAACCAAGATACTGTCCTACTTCCAAGTAGTTGACAGGTACCCGAGGTGCTCTTTCTATCAACTCTGCAACCAGCTAGATCTGCGTCTGAGTATCCAAGAAGAGTAAAGTCTCCCTTTTTAGGATACCAAAGACCAAGACTTGAAGTTGAAGCAATGTATTTGATAATACGCTTTGCAACACTTAGATGAGATTCTTTAGGGTCTGCTTGAAATCTAGAACAAATGCAAACACTAAACAAAATGTCAGGTCTAGAAGCGTAAGATAGAGAAGTGAACCAATGATACTCCCGTATAGCTTCGGTCAACTTTCTTTCCTCCTTCATCTTTGTCTATCTTCAAAGAACTTGACATTGGTATATCGCCTTTTTGCAATTTCCAGTCAAACTTTTTGACAAGATCATTAGCATATTTTTCTTGATGAATAAAAGTCCCTTCCTTCAATTGTTTCACTTGAAGTCCAAGAAAGAAGGTTAGTTCACCCATCATGCTCATTTCAAATTCATCCTGCATAGACTTAGAGAATTTCTTGCACAAACTTTCATTAGAGGATCCAAAAATAATATAATCTACATATATTTGAACAAGCAGAAAACTTTTGCTTTCTTTTTTAATAAATAGAGTAGTGTCTACTTTACCTTTAACAAAGCCGTTTTGAATTAAAAACTTACTCAGCCTATCGTACCAAGCTCGAGGTGCTTGCTTTAAACCATATAAGGCATTTTTCAATCTGAATACTAAGTCTGGTTTCCTTGGGTCTTCAAACCCAGGTGGTTGTTCCACATAGACTTCCTCATGGATGAATCCATTCAGAAAGCGCTTTTGACGTCCATTTGGAATAACCTGAAATTCTTATAACAAGCAAAAGCAAGTAATAATCGAATTGCTTCTAACCTTGCTACTGGTGCGTAAGTCTCGTCATAGTCTATCCCTTCTTCTTGCATATATCCCTTGGCTACGAGTCTTGCTTTGTTTCTTACGACCTTTCCTTTTTCGTCCATCTTGTTCCTGAAAACCCATTTAGCTCAAATAATAGATTTACCTTTCGGTTTATGAGTCAACTCCCAGACACCATTAATGCTGAATTGCCTGAGTTCTTCTTGCATAGCTTCAATCCAGCTTTCATAAGATAAAGCTTCCTCTATGCTTTTGGGTTCTATTTCAGAAATAAGAGCCACAGCACTAAACTCTTCGCGCCTTTTGGATCTTGTGCGAATTCCTTCATTAATGTCGCCAATAATGAGATCTTTGGGATGACTGGACTTATGCTTCCGATTCTTGGTTGATTTGTCGTCGTTGATGATCACTTCCTTCATTTGAATCTTCAATAATCACTTGTTGCTTTGTCTTTCAAAGTCTCGAGCCGCTTCTTGAGATTTAGACTTTGTAGAGTCTGGAGCAGTTCGATTCTTCAAGATGAGTCTGAATAGATTCATTTTGCATAGAATCTTGGAATTTGACATTCATTGATTCCTCCACAGATTGAGTCTTCTTGTTGTAGACTCTGTAGGCTTTGCTTGAGGTTGAATATCCAAGGAAGATGCCTTCATCTGACTTTTCTTCAAACTTGCCAACTCGATCATTTGCATTTTTCAATATAAAGCATTTGCATCCAAACACATGAAAATATGAAACAATAGGCTTCTTTTCTTTGAATAACTCATAAGGGGTTTTTTCCAGAATAGGCCTTAGAAAAACTCTATTGATGATATAACATGCTGTAGAAACTGCTTCAGCCCAAAATCGTGAAGAGATGTTACTTTCAATTAAAAGAGTTCTAGCCATTTCTTGAAGTGACCTATTCTTTCTATCCACAACTCCGTTTTGCTCTGGAGTATATGGAAATGAGAACATATGCTGAAAACCAGATTCATCACAAAATTTTGTAAAATCTTGATTTTCAAATTCACCTCCATGGTCTGTTCTTATACTTGAAATAACATACCATTTTTCATTTTGAACCTTTTTAGCAAACTTTTCAAAGTAAGAGAAGGTTTCGGACTTACTTGCCAGAAATATACCCAAGTAAATCGTGAGTAGTCATCCACAATTACTAGGCAATATTTCTTACCTCCAATGCTCTGAGTTCTGGTTAGTCCAAAGAGATCCATATGCAGAAGTTACAGTACACGATTAGTGGAAACTTGATTTATTAGTTTAAAGGAATTTCTTACCTGCTTTCCCAATATGCACGGTGTACATAGATCAGACTTTTGGTATGATAGATTGGGTAGACCACGAACAAGCTTCTTTGCTGAAATTTTGGCTATCTGCTTCATATTGATGTGCCCAAGCTTTATGTGCCATAAGTTCGCTTCGTCTTGAATTGATATTAGACATTGCGATTCATCTGGTTTAACATCCAAGAGGTAGATATTTCCATGTCTTCGACCCATGAATGACTGAGTAGAATCTTTACTAATTCCTGAACATATTCCCTCTTAAAAGTTGATTTTGAAACCGGTATCACACAGCTGACTAATACTGAGCAGATTGTAGTTGAGTCCTTCCACTAAGGAAACATTGCTTATTGTGAGGTTTCCAATCTTTACAGTTCCAAATCTCACAATTTCCTTTGTTGTTTCCTCCAAATGAGACTTTTCCACCATTTACTTGAACGAGCTTTATGAAGCAATTTGAATCTCCTGTCATATGTCTTGAGCATCCACTATCCAGATACTATTTTACCTTTTTCTTGATAGTGACCTGCATTTAAAAAAGAGACTCAAACTTTCTTTGGTACCCATATTTTCTTGGGTCCATTGGTGTTAGTATGATATGTGGTTTTTGTCCAAACTTTCTTAACAGGTTTCCAAACCATAGGACATTCTTTTTCAAAATGATCTGCACTATTGCACTTTAAACATCTGAGAGCATTGTGATATACTGGTTTTACAAAGATCTTTTTAAAATGATTTTTGTAAGCGTCTCTTGTGGGTCTTTGCTTAATTCTTTCTTTTACTTTAGGAAAATCAATTAAAGGAATGGTTTCCACAGTCATTCCCAAACCAGATTTATTGAAATAAGGTTTTTGTGCTGAAAGAATTTTCTCAAGTTTCTCAGATCCTATAGAAAATCTTTTGGAGACATTTGATAAGTCTTTTTTTAAAAATGCATTTTCTTTCGAAAGATTGTCTTCACTTTCTTTAAGAGTAGAAACATTCATGTCTAAACATTTCACCTTTTCTTTCAAAATATTTTCCTGTTGTTTTAGTGCAGTGTTTTCCTTTTTAAGTTCGGAAATCCTTTTAAGAGAAGTCTTAAGACTAAAACACAACTCATCAATGTATTTAGAAACTTTAATAGGGATTTTAAAGTTACTCGCCTCAAATTCACCGTCTCGAATCTGAGTTTGTCTCGGAGTTTGAATCTGAATCCGATTGTGCCATCGGACATATATTGGCATAATCATCATCACTTTCTTCACACTCGTATCACTCCCGTGTTTCGCTTTAAGAGCCTTTCGATACTTTTCAACTTTTCCTTTCTTCTTCCTCGAAGAGGACAGGTTGGGTCGATGTGTCCCTTTTTCTTACATTCAAAGCAGACTACATCTTTGTTTGATTCATCATCCTCAACAGACTTAGTATGTTGCTTTTGAAAACTATGTTTCTTTGGATTGATTCTTCTTCCTTTTCTATTCAGCTTTCTGAATCTTCTTATCATGAGAGCAAGCTCCTCATCATCCATATCGTCTTCGAAATCTGTAACATCAGAATCATCATTGGATTTTAATGCAATAGATTTCTTACCTTTAGGATCTTCGTCTTCATTGATTCGCTCCACTTCATAAGACTGAAGAGTCCCAACCAACTCATCGACAGATAGTGGCATGATTCTTTGTGTCTCTCTTATTGAGGTCTTTATGTGATTCCAATCCTTGGAGAGTCCACGCAGTAGCTTGTTTACCTTCATGGGATCAGAAATTGGTTAACCTTGATTTTCAAGACCATTCACGATTTCTGTAAAACGACTAAACATGTCAGTTATAGATTCTCTCGATTTCATTTTGAAGGCTTCATATTGACCGAGGAGAATGTTGATTCTGGTCTCTTTCACTCGATCGGTTCCTTCATATGTAATATGTAATCTATCCCAAACTTCTTTCGCTGTAACACAAGAAGATATTCTGTTATATTCAGTAGGTGACAAAGCATAATATAAAGAATAAATTGATTTTGCATCAAGAGCTTGTCTCTTGATTATCTCTTCCTGAGTCATTTCACTAGACTCAACAACGGCTTCTTTTCCTCTTTCGAGACAGTGCAGCTTTAGGAATGATTCCCTTTTCTACAACGTCCCATTCTAGAGGATCCTTTGATCTTAGGAACGCCTGCATTTTGTTTTTCCATATGTTGTATTCATTTCCATCAAAGTAAGGCGGTCTGGTATTGCTTTGCCCTTCTACCAGCCTTGGAGCTAACATACTAGTCATGGATCTTTAACTCTGAAGTAAAACACTTCAAACAAAGTGAGTATACAGGCTCTGATACCAATTGAGATAGCTAGAATAAGCACCTAGAGGGGGTGAATAGGTGAAAAAAATAATTTCTCGAGATCAGAGAGCAATACTAAGCAGACAATAGAAAGGAAGTTCTCCTTTGGTTAACAAAACGAATTATGATCAAAGTAAAGCAAAGAGTAGGGAAGAGAAAATTGAACACAAGGTTTATAGTGGTTCGGCTTATTCCAAGCCTACATCCACTCTTCCGCACTGACAGCCCACCGGCTGGATTTCACTATGAACAAAAGAGATGTTACAAAGAATGTTCTCCCTTGATTCCACAGTGTAGATACTCTACCAAACTTCCTCAAGGTTTCTCACGAATATAGACTCTCTTTTGCGTACAAGATTTCGCTCAGCAAATGAATTGACTAAGAACAAAGAGCTTCAGACTTTGGAATTCTTCTATCACGCACCCACTCGAACAACTGGAACGTCTTCCTTATATACTCCTTTATGCCATCATACCCGTTGGCACTTATCAAAGGAATTCTTCCAACCTTCCCGTTGGACAAAATCAATTAGGAAGACCATTCGAGCTATTTAAGAAACATGTCGATAGCCCATTAATCATGATCGCCCATACAATCAGGATCTCGGTTTCCATAAGTAGAACCTTCCAAGTATACTTCGCCAATCATCGGATCCTTAATCTCTGAATCAATCATGATCAAATAAAGGATTCTGTTATGTCATATCCAGCCAAGAGATCTTCTCCAGTCAATAAGGTCAAATCTTTAATGAAACACCCAGTTCAGGATAGCCTTTCTTCAACGGATTATAAACTATCAATGAGAATAGACTTTGAGTCTTGAGTCTGGCAGTCCGAAGGTCTTCAGACTTTAAATAGTAGAGTCTGCAAATCTTCAGACTAGACTGATGGAAACGTTTTGTCAACTTCAAAACACTTCACGAAGATTTCTCCAACACGACTTACCTGATTCCGATGTGCAAACAGAAATTAACCCTGGATCAAACGTTGAATTACGAATGAATCACGAACAAAAACTATCTCACGTCGGTCTGGATGCAATCACGAGGAAAGCACCCGATTTCCACAGCGTAAATGCCGATTGTTCTTGTAAAATGAAATGGAATGCCTTTTTCTTTCTAATGGAAAGGGAGAGAAATTTTGGTACAAAATGATCTTACTCTTGTGCCAACGGGTGTGTTCGGGAGGCTTTTATACGTCTCCCTTCGTACCCCTCCATTAGTGTCTTTCCATCGTAACGCATCAAAACGAAACGGTGCGTTCCAATCGTACCCCATCATGGACGTACCAGCTAAAGTACAACATCTCCCACTCAGACATGATAGGCTTGATAGCACTCTATCAAGAATATAAGGCATTCAACATTCATCAACTTTACAAAACAATTCATACTGGCAAATAAGCCGTGCGACCAGTGAGTACACCCGCACTTGGAAGCTTAAATTATGCACATGTTAGGGATGACATAATGGCTACAACCCCAAAAAGAAATAAACAATCGATGTCTCACAGTGCCCCAAACATATTTTGTTACATCAATCCAAGTATACATATCCCTTAAAGGCTATACTTGACTATTCTCAAAACACCATGTATTTACAATTACATTCGCAACCACAAAGGACGATATAATTGGTCGACCAGTAAATACATGTGATAGATGTAAAACAACAATAGTCTTCCTTCGCACTCATGTCTCTCTCAATTTCAGAACAACTGCTTTCCTAGACACGTCCCATAAGACCATATCTATTCATGACCGCCCGTAACATGCTAAAGTAGCAACATTGATCTTTCACTTCGAGAACATAGTCAGAAGTAATATAGGGCACAAAAATAAGGTAAATTATAAATTACCTCAAGAGCTTATACGATGAGTAAATAGGGATAATTTTACTCATCTTCCCTTATTGGTCGTACAATGCACATGTAGTATGAATTACATGCTATAGTGGATTACTCTTTCTATAAGAGTGTATGTCATTTATCAAATATATCCACTATACGGATCTTAGCCTAAACATAGTCATGTGCTTCTCACGTACTCATGTTTAGCTCGAGTGCTATATTAGCTCGCTTTCTATAGCGCCCAATTAAGTACTCGCATCCGGCATCTTTCAACCATACATGATTATGGGAATATCATGTTCAGTCTTGTTATAAACAAATCACATACCTCATCTTGACTCCAATCAAGGCGACATATTTTATGTACCAGACTTACTTTTCAGCATTTATTTGTACATAACGTCTCATCTCAACATGCTATCTAAAGCACTTGAGGCGATTGCTCGTGTAAGTGAGCCAATCATTGCCTGCTGACATACTTTTCAATAATACATGTATGTTTGTGCTAGTCTCATAGTGGATTTGTACTTATTGATAAAATATCAAATCACTAATAAATAAACAAGTACAATACATTTTTACCAAAAAAAAAAAAAAACAAGTACAATACATCTGTCCACAAATACATAAACCAATTATCCTCTACAATAATAGATATCATATTCTACGGAATCCTAGTGACATCCTATAGGTCAAGAATATGTCTCTATGAATAGCCTTCGTAAATGGATCAGCAACCATTCTATTGGTTGAAATGTATTGCAGGATCACTTCTTTCTGCGCTATAATATCTCTGATGAAGTTATTTTTTATGTCAATGTGCTTTGTCCTTCCATGATACTTGGGATCTTTCACATAGGCAATAACTGCTTGACTATTGCAATAAACTGTCATCGGTCTTGGAACTTCAGTGACAGTGGCTAAATTTTCCAAGAAACGTTTTAGCCATACTGCTTCTTGCATTGCGGCAGAACATGCAATAAATTCTGCCTCCATCATAGACAAGGCCGTGCATGTCTGTTTCTTGCTATTCCAAGAAATCGCACCTTCATTGAGCAAGAACGCATATCCAGAAGTCGATTTACGCTCATCCAGGTCTCCATCCCAATTAGCATCTGAATAGCCTGATAGGCGTAAATCACTTCCTTGGTAACAAAGTCGATAGTCCATGGTGCTTTTCAAGTATCTGAGGATCCTCTTCACTGCTTTCCAGTGTGCTTGACTAGGATTTAATTGATATCGGCTCAACAATCCCATGGCATAACATATGTCAGGTCGAGTACACATTATAGCATACATCAAACTTCCAACCGTACTAGTGTAAGGATTAGTTTCCATCATTTTAATTTCTTCTGGAATCTTAGAACACATCTCAATACTTAGGCTTTCACCTTACATGACAGGGGTATCAATGGGATTACAGTGCTGCATATTAAAATGTTCAAGAATCTTCATAATATAAGACTCTTGTGATAAAGTAAGGAGTTTCCTTAATCGATCTCTTTCGATCTTGACTCCTAATATATAAGCAGCTTATCCCATGTCCTTCATCTCAAAATTAGAGGACAACCATTCTTTTATAGTAATAACCAAAACCTTGTCATTTCCAGCCAATAGAATATCGTCCACATAAAGTGATAAAATCACAAATTTATCTTTGGACCGCTTGACATATACACAGTGATCTTCCTCGATCATCGTGAAACCAAAAGTGGTTATAGCTCGATGAAAACAAAGATACCACTATCTAGATGATTGCTTAAGGCCATATATTGAGCGATGAAATTTGCAAACTTTATGCTCTTGATCTTTAGCTACGAAACCTATTGGCTGCTTCATATAGATTTCCTCATCTAGTTCTCCATTGAGAAATGCCGTCTTTACATCCATCTGATGTAATTCAAGGTCCAAATGTGCAACGATGGCTAAAATAAGGCGTATTGAGGCAAACCTTACAACTGGTGAAAAGGTTTCCTCATAGTCTATACCCTCTTGTTGAGTATAACCTTTCGCCATAATGCAAGTCTTATACTTTTCAATGGATCCATCCGCCCTTCGCTTAATCTTGAAGGCCCATTTGTTTCTAATGGTCTTATGATTGGGTGGTAGATCAACCAAGTCCTAGACATGATTTGCCCTCATTGACTCCATCTCATTTTCCAAAACTTTTCTCCATTCTTCCTTATCAGAGGATGAGAGAGCCTCTTGAACAGTCTTAGGCTCGGCATCGTCATTCTGAGCAATCATAAATGCTTCCCCTTCAATCTCAAAACAACGACGAGGAATACTTTTACGATTACTTTTACACAATTGAATTTCTCCTGAATTCAATTCGTTAGGCGATGCAACACTCCCACTAGATCTTGCATGTTGAGGTAAATTTTCATTTCCCTCTACAACATCAGTGGGTGTGTTATCAGGATCTTCTATCTCATATAATTTGAAGTCCTTATCAATCTCACCTCTACTAGGAAAATCGTTCTCCAAAAACATGACATCTCGTGACTCCATTTCGGTCACAATTCCATCAGCTTGTTCACCTATGAACACGTACCCTTTGGAATGTTCAGAATATCTTATAAAGATACATTTTTTCCATCTGGGACCTAATTTGCCATATTTATGGGAAGAGTCATGAACATAAGCTGCACATCCCCATGGACGTAGACTACTCAAGTCTGGTTTCCTACTAGTTCATAATTTATAAGGGATGGAAGTGACCGATTTTAAGAACACTTGGTTAAGTATATAGGCAACAATCAATAACACATCTCCCCAATAGGAGATAGGTAAATTTGCTTGCGCCATCATAGACCTAACCATTTCCAATAGGGTTCTATTACTTCTCTCAGCTACCTCATTTTGTTGTGGAGTATCAGGAATAGTCAATTGTCGTACAATTCCCTTTTCATCACAAAGAGCCTTAAATTGCTCCGATAGATACTCACGTCCACGATCAATTCTCAATGCATTTATTGTTTTGTTCAACTGATTCTCTACCATCGCTATATATGGTCTAAAGCAGTCTAATGATTTTGACTTATGGGATATCCAAAAGACATAACCGAAACGTGTGAAGTCATCTATGAAAGTGATGAAATATGAGGCCCCATGCCTCGCCCTTACATTCAAATGACCACAAATGTCAGAATGTATGAGTTGCAATGGAAATTCAGCTCTAGTCTCTTTACCGAATGGTTTTCTAGTTGCTTTTCCCGCTAGACAATATTCACATACGGATAGACTAACATTAGTTAGTGACCCTAAAAGGCCTTCTCTAGCTAATCTTTGCATTCTTTGCAATCCAATGTGACCTAATCTAGCATGCCAAGTACTTGCATCAATCTCAACATTACTAGAAGATGCAATTAAAGAAAAATAACCATCGACATTAACATTGTACTGATCATAATCAATGTCTAACACCATAAAATCATTCGATACATGACCTAAACCATAATAAACTGTTCCATACAAAATGTCAACATAATCACTATGGAAATTCAATACATAACATAAGCTAAGAAGAACAACTACAGAGACCAAGTTTCGTCGAATATTTGGAGTATAAAGGACATCATGCAAGAATAGGTTTCGACCACCATGTAAGATTAATTTACATGTGCCAATACCATTCACTTCAACTCTTGAGTTATTCCCAACATATATACATCTTCTTCCAAGTTGTATCCGACAATACTCCACAAATGCTTTTCGGTCTCTAGCTACATGGTCTGTTGCTCCTAAGTCTACAGTCCACATTGGATAAGATTCAGCAAGCATTACAGTACTAGAAACAAAAGCATTATTCAAAGTAATTGAGTAATATAGTACATTTTTCGGCTCAGTGCATTCACGAGTAAAGTGACCTATCTTACCACAATTGTAGCACTTCATCTTGGCCTTGTCCTTCTTCCCACCACGCTTCTTGCGTTGGAAAGTCTTAGCCCTCTTAGGTGCCTGATCAGTCTTCTTCCCTTTGTTGTTGAATTGAGAATTCCTTTTGCGCTTGAAGCCCGAAGCCTTGCGCGAACTCGATTCAATAACATAAGCATGGGTAGAGGATCTCGCAGCCTCTAGGCGCTCATCCTCTAATTCCAAATGACGCGCAATATCATCAAAAGTGACAATATTCTCATTATGCATCATATTGATCTTCATATGCTCCCAATTGTCAGGAAGAGACTTTATAACAGCATAAACTTGATGTTCATCAGTAAGAGAGTGACCTGTCGACTTCAGCTCACGGATCATGTTTGACATCTCCTGAAGATGCTGCCTCATCATTACATTTGGACGCTTTCAAAATGTGTCAAACTTGATGGTGAGTCTCCTTAGCTTAGTGACAGATGTACCTCCAAACTTATCTTTCAAGACAACCCACATAGCTTAAGCTTTATCATAACTTTCAAACTCACACATGAGATCATCTTGCATACAGCTCAGCAACGTGATGCGAGCAATGCTATTTTTTTTTTTTAAACTTGATAAGCTTCTAGATCTCTCCTGTGTTGAGCTGAAGTTCCATACTCAGGTTCATCCATGGTATGGTTGAGGGTTTCCAAAATCTCTTGCTCCTCAAGGATGTACTAAACCTTTCGATGCCAAATATCATAATTGTCACCGTTCAGCTTCTCACTCTTATTAAGGTCAGTCACAATGGTCTTGAACTCCGATGCCATAATCAATTGTTATAACACATTGACATAATAAACGCAGAATCAATACTAGCACACTTTACAGAGTAACACACATATTTAATTTGCAGCAAAGACAAACTAAATTAATAATAATTTAACAAAAGACATAAAAACAAAAGTTCACTATGTTCCTAATCAACTTCTATGTACAGTTGTTCTATTATCATTAATTAGTTTAATTTGCACAAATTTTAAGTTCTAGGTGAGAACTCTTTCAAATTCTACCAACCTATGAACTCCCACTAAGAAAAATAATTACATGATCTTATGTAATTTCTACATTTTTCCTTAACACAAAAACATAGTATGACAATAACCAACGTATAAACAATAATCATACTTCAACCATAATCAAAATCGTAATTCAACATGTAATGGATTTCCTACCATTGTTCGAATTTTCTAGCAACTAGAAAATTGCAAGTATATTAAACTATATACATGATATCATCGGACCAAGCTCTACACAGCATATATCACATCATTTGTACACAAGCTAGCTACTGTATTTCCTAAATCACAAGAAAATACAAGCTACAAATGAATAAACTATGCATTAAACCCCAAAAAAGAGGCGTACATAGGGTTTCCTACGCATTTTCATACATTTATAAAATTAAAAATTAAAAAATAATTATACCACAGTGTAGAGCACATCCATACGAACCCAACGCCTTCCACCATGCTCCAATCAGAGCTTGCACGCGCCCACACGCGCCGCTTGAGTGCGCAGCGCATGTGACACACACGCCAGCGAGCCCAAGGGCTCCTGGCCGATCCGACCGTTGACCGATCAACGGTCGGGTCGAATCAACCCGGGTCGGATATCGGGTCGGGTCAAGTCAACTCGAGTCCGGTCGCCAGCCAGTGACCGACCGGCCAATTGCCGCCGGCGATGACCTCATTGATGACGTCATCCCAATAGTTGCCAACCGTTGGGTGACGTCACGGTGACGTCATCACACGCCGGTTCACCGATCAGCGCATGACACGCACTTGCCGATTTGCTAACCGGCGCGTGTGGCGCACGCGCTGGCTTTGCCAGCGCTTCAGGCATGTGGCGCCCACGTGCAGCGGCTTCTAGCCGCGCGTGTGGGCGCGTCCGACGTCGTCCGGCGATGCTCGACCCATCGCCGGACTCGTCTCGACGAGCTCTTTCACCCTGTATATTCAAAAATCAATTTTGGCCAAAAAATTATTTCGAAAAATGGCCAAAACCGTACGGGTGTACACAACCCCGAACCCGTTCTTCGCTTCGATTCGAATTCGAGTTTTCATATTACAATTCCGACCAATAAACATCAAAAACAATGTAAATTTCATACTCTTGATCTCAATATCAAATGGTAAACGAGAAAACTCGATGAAAAAACAAGACAGAAATCACGACCAGGCTCTGATACCAATGTTGGAATTGAAGTCGGCGGAAGACGACTTACCTGATTTCGATGCGTAAACAGCAATTAACCCCGGAACAAACGTTGAATTGCGAATGAATCACAAACAAAAACTATCTCACGTCGGTCTGGATGCGATCACGAGGAAAGCACCCAATTTCCATAACGTAAATGCCGATTGTTCTTGTAAAACTGAAATGGAATGCCTTCTTCTTTCTGATGGAAAGGGAGAGAAAATTGGTACAAAATGATCTTACTCTTGTGCCAACGGGTGTGTTCGGGAGGCTTTTATACGTCTCCCTTCGTACCCCTCCATTAGTGTCTTTCCATCGTAACGTATCAAGACGAAACGGTGCGTTCCAATCACACCTCATCATAGACGTACTAACTAAAGTACAACATGTATACTTTAGAAAAGAATTCTTGAATGTCTAATGATTGCCTCCACTTTGACCGTACATGAAGAGAGTATATTTACAAAATGCGAGAATCAATAAATTGACCACAAGCGATCCCAAATCAAGGTTAATTGAAACTTACTTTTGATAGTGAGGATATTTTAATAAAATAATGTGGGATAGGAAATCCTTCAAATAGTAATTGTGGACATATTTAATGCTATTAATTATTTGGTACATTTTAGGCGAAGATTTTTTTTTTTTTGGGTCAGTCCTACTCTATTTCTACTCTACACTCACTCTCAGACTTTTGCCCTGCCTCTTGCAGGGCGTGGGAGTCGAAACCCACTCCTGAAACTTACTCGTCCCCACTCCATCCCCCCTGAGAAGGTGGGGATTTGAACCCCTCACCTCCCCCTTCCATGTTGGAAGGGTGGCCACTGGGGCGAATCCCAGTGGTTTTAGGCAAAGATGGGAAAATAAATTAAAAATTCAATCAAATTAGAAAACTGAAAATTACAAAATTAAATTAAACTACTATATCTAGGAATACGGCTAACGCCACCCCTTACGATAGCCGTGATAGAAGACGATGGGTGCATTTGGAAAGGCTTTTGGAGAAAGTTTTTAGGGAAATGCAAAGGCCATTGAGTGAAAGGTGTTTTCCATTATACAAATTGTGTTTGATAAATTGTATTGTAAAAGCCTTTTGTAAAATACCTTTAAGTAAAATAGTGTTTGGAAAAAAAAAAAAGAGTTGGCCGGCCAAGAACAAGCAGTCGAGCGAAGGGCAGGCGGTCTGATGCAGCCCATCCGACGAGGGTCGGGGCGACCAAATGGGTCACGCGAAGGTCGTGACCTCCGCGGAGGTCGCCTGAAGGTCACGACCGACAACCAGATATGCGTTGCGACCGGCGACCAGATCTACGTCGCAACCGGCAACCCATCCGGTTGCAGCGCAAGGGTCACGGCTAGCGACCACATCTGGTTGCAGCACGAGGGTCGCCAGGTTGCGGCCGACGACTACATCTAGTTGCAGCGCGAGGGTCGTGGCTGGTGACCAGCAACCACATCTGGTCGCGACCAAATCTACGACCAAATGGGTCGCGCAAAGGTTGTGACCTCCGCGGAGGTCGCTTGAAGCACAGCCGGCAACCAGATCTGGTAGCAACCAGATCTACGTCACGACCTCCGTGAAGATCGCCTAAAGGTCGCGGTCAACGACCCATCCAGTCGCAATGCGAAGGTTGCGGCCGACGACCAAATCTGCGACCAAACGGGTCGCGGTCGCGACCTCTGCGGAGGTCGCCTGAAGGTCGCAACCGGTGACCACATCTGGTCACGCAACCCTGAGGGTCGTGACCTCCACAGCGACCTCTTGATCAGGGTCACGCGACCCTCGCTGAAGGGTGGCGTGGCCATGGCGGAGGTCGTGGCATGGTGGGCACGACGGTCGCCGACGACTGCGTGCCCTTTGTCGGCGACCGCTCACAAAGAAGAAGATAGAAGAAGATGAATAGTCATGGCAAAATTGGAAAAACGAAAAACCAACGAGGACAATTTAGGAAGAAATTTTTTTTATTTAGGCTTAGAGCTCAGCATGCCGAGAATGCCGAAAGCCCAAGATAGCCCCCTACCTGCCTTGGGCTTTCAGCCTTGTGAAGGCTGGCATTCCCCAAATGGGGTTTCAAAAAATTTTACCAAACACCCACAAATTGGCCAAATGAACTTTGGGGGTTCAAAGTGGCTTATAAATGCTACTCCCAAACGCATGACCACTAGCGTCGCCTCTACATGGCGTTGTATATGCGTAAATTTTAAACCTTGACAAGGAGAGGGGGCGAGGTAATTTCAAGCTGCCAACATGGTCTCTCTGCCACCTCAGAGTGATCGGAATATGAGTTGCCGGCAATGCCAAATATCTCCAACCGCTCCATCAATCTTCGCCACACCCTCGAGAGGTCTGCGTCGTCTCTCTGTCGCCAGAATCCTCACGTCCCACGTCGTCGTCGCCGTCGCCGTCGCAGGGAACCTCGCATCACTCCATGATGATTGCTTTTCGCTTTTTTGGGCCTATGGCAACCCTTCTTTGAGTATTCTTGCCGTTTGATCATTTACCCCTATCGTTTTGTGGAATATCATTTTCCAAAAAAATGACGATATTTTCTAATATTCAATTGAAACTTAGACACGTGAAATTGGTGAGTCAGGTCGAAAATTAGTCGACCCATATAACCCATATTCATGTAGTGTAAATTTAATAATCCATATCCGACCCATACTCGACCCGACTCGTATTGCTAAAACTCATTAATATTCTAGAAAAACCCACGACCACTTTAAGTTATATGCTAATTAGATAAAAACTTCAAATTAAATTAAAAAAGAAAATTAAATAATTAAATAATAGTAAATAAACTAAAAAATGTTTTAAAAACCTATAAATTGAAATATTTATAAACCATGCACATGCTTCTCTTATCTAAAGTGAACATAAAATTGAGCAACTGAAAACCACAACGTGAAACTAAGTATTAGCTGCTTGAACCCTATCTAATGAAGCATATGCAAAGGCCAGAATGAAAATGGTCTTTCACAAGTCGGATTTATGTGAGCTTCATCAAATCTGGAACTGGATGTTCCTTTGAGCAGTAAAAGTAAATGCATCAAGAGACTCTGAAAAATTTGGCAACAAAGAACTCAACTCATTTTCTGGACATTGATTTTCAATGAAATTTGAAAATGAAGTAGAAAATATTTTCCACTATTCAATATCTGACTTGATTTTCTAGGAAAAATTACCCAAAAAATCTAATTTCAATTTCTTTAATTGACCTAAAAATTTCAATTTTAATTTTTATACTTTTTAAAAATGAATTTTTATTTTTATTTTTAAAACGGAATTTTTCTCTTTTTTTTTTTTTTTTTTCTTTTTTTTCTTCTTTCTTCTTTCTTCTTTCTTCTTTCTTTTTTTTTCCTTTTCCTTTTCCTTCTTCCTTGTTCCTCCTCCTTCCTTCGTCGCCGTGCAACTCAACAATGGTCGGCTGCCCAGTGACCATCCCAGACGCAAATCAACGAGCTTAAGGCTCAATCAATCTAAGCGAACTCGAGCTCTATCAAGGCAGACCAACTCGAGCTCTGCCAAGGTAGGCAAGCTCGCAACTTGCTAGATCCAAGCAAGCTTGACTCGCATGAGGCAAACCAAGCGAGCTCGAGACTCAACTGAGGTCGCAAATGTCGGCAAGGCTCAAGCCTCACCCAACTCGCCGAATTGAGCCTCGGGCGAGCTCTAGCTCGCTCGCCTCACCATAGCCTAACGAGCTTGAGCTGGCTTGTGGCCAACAACTAACTAAAGAAGAAGAAAAAGAAAAGAAAAGAAAAAGGAAAGGAAAAAAATAATTAAAAACTTGATTTAAAAAAAAAAAAAAAAACAAAGAAAAAGACAACATAAAAATAAAAGAAAACTGTGTTTGGTAAAAGAAAGTGAGGTGGAAGAAATTATGGAAAATATTTTCTGCTTTCTAAAAAATGAAAAATATTTTCCTCACTTTTGAATGTGTTTTTTCCAATAAGAGAAAACGTATTCCTTGATTAGTTCATTTTCCGTAAAACAAATGCTAGAAAATCTAAAAAACATTTTCTTGAAAGTTATTTTTCATGAAACGAACAGAGTCTTAGAAAGTTCCCAAGAAATTTTCAGCCCTCCCAAATCACACATAACTCCATTAGAAAATAACATGGTTTGCTTCTACGGGTCAATAAGCTTTGGCTAATATGGTTGAGCAAGCAATAGCTTATTATTCTCGTTTCGTTAACTTATTTAAAATAAAAAAAATCATCCATTCAAGTTTATCCCACCTCTTTTTGAATTTCTTATCCAATATTTTAGGGTGACACTATTTCCACCCCCTAAATGACTAAATCCAATCAATTTTCATCAAAAAGACAAAATTATCCTCTATCTTCAATTGCAATTCAAATTGGTGGTCTCAAATTTATTTATTTTCCTTTTTTTAGTTTTTCTATTTATATGTGTGTGTGTGTAGGATCTACTTATTATAATTAAGAATTTCATATGTATTTAGTTTTTTTTTATTGTAAATTTTTCATGTATATCAAAGACACTATGTTTTTTTATTAGATATTACATCAATAAAAATTTATTTTGTCAAAAAGTAAAATTTCCAAGAAATTTGGTTCTTTTCTACATTGCCAATCAAATTTGTGGATAAATTTATGTAGATGAAATTTATGGATAAAGTAAGAATTTCTTTTTGGAAATGCCAGTGAAATATCATTATTTTAAATTAACAAAAATTAATATCATCTATGAACTATTTATGAAAAAATCAAGATACCTCATTGTGTATAATGTTTTTAGTGTACTCCTAAATATTCCTCTACATCTTACATGCTCTGTATAAAAGTACCTTGCCGATAAAATAACAAAAAAAAAAAGATAAACTCTTTGATATAGTAAATAAATTGGTTAATACTTTGAAAAATCTCAAATCGGTACATGTATGATAAATTTATCTTAAACTAATTTTTGATTATGAAAAATCCCAAACTGGTACATATGTGACAAATATACCACAAACGACCACAAAAATCCCAAACTTGTACACTTATGATAAATTTATCCCAAACTAATTTGTTCAACCTTCAAAAACCTCGAAATGATACATTTGTGATAAATATAATCTCCGTTAAATCGGATTAATATCATAAAAAATCATAAAAATTGTACAACTATGACATACGAAGAGTAAAATCTTAAATCGGTACATTAGTCAACTCTCATGTGTCATCAAACTTAACAATTTGATAATAAAATTTAACAAAAACTAACATATGGTAAATTTGTCACAAATGCACCAATTTAGGGTAAATTTGTCAAAAATGTATCAGTTTAAGATTTTTGGTGATTAAAAAAGTAATTCGAGGTAAATTTATTATATGTGTATCAATTTGGGGTTTTTCAAGGTATTAACCCTAAAGAAAAAAACTTGATATATATTTTAGACAGATGAACTTAATAAAAAGTTCACCAAGAAAGTGAACTTTTAAGATAAGAGGGACAAAAAATAGATAAGTTGTTATAAGATCAATGATGAGAAAGAGAATTTTCAATTTTATACTATATCAAAGCATGCCATTTTTCCTTATTATTAGTGAGATAATTTTACATGGAACACATAGAACATCATAAGAATATCTGAGAATGCACTTTTTTTTAGTATGCTAAAAAAATGTGAAATGTTTAATTTTGGTAATTTGTTAAATATAAAAAGAAAACATAGAAAACAACTGAGTGGGCCAATCACATTAGACTATAATTGAAAGATTGAGGTCAGTTTTATCTTTTTAGTATATATAGAAGTGGATTTAGTCATTGAGGAGATGGAAATCGCCACTCATATTCCATCCAAACATATTCGTCTTTCTTACCTAGAGTACTGTGGTGGTGAGTCTTACAGTCGCTCCCCCAGGGTTTGCTTGCCGGCTGTCGGCTTACAGGGTTCCTTAGGTTACCAAAAAAAAAAACATATTCGTCTTTATCCAATTCAGAGGATATCCCCAAATATTAAGTAAGATAATTTGTCATCATGACTTCCACAGCTTTAGAGAGAGAGGGAGAGAGGGAGAGAGAGAGAGATTGAATTGACATCGCCAAACTTAATTTCGAACCTTCAAAGCGGCACATTAAGGACTTTACCCTACTTTTCTTCTTCCTTTTCTTCTTTTTAATATTTATGTTCCTTTATTGTAAGCTTAAATTGAGAGATAAAATCCTAAGAGGACCCACACAATCAATTTTCATGAATATAATGAAAGAAAAAATAAATTAGATGTCGAAATATAAATAACTACAAGTAAAAAATATTATCACCTATTAAAAAAATCATTAATGTCTTTATATAGATCTATTAAATTTAAAAGATGAAAAAACACTTGAAATGTTGGCTTTCTCGATTAGTTTCATTTTTCCTCCATTTTTCTTTTTTTTTCTTTTTTAAAGATTTGTATAATTCTTTATTGCAAGCTCAAATTGAGACACAAATCAAAGTAACAATATTCACACGATAAGAAACAAATCCTACAATACTATATACTTTAAAGCTTAAGAACTTTTTCAATAATAATTATGGTTAACACAACATCATTTTCTCATATATTTGTTTTCAGCTTGATAATAGTTTGCTAAACTAATGCACATGAAATTTCTTGTAGAAGAAAACAACCTCTGATCACTTGACACAAGGAATTTCATTGATTTTCACACAATTGGTAATTCGGATGAGATGAGTCACCATAGCTATTTTCAAAATTTGATATTCACTTAGGAAAGAATAGAGAGTTTTCAATCATTGCTAGTACATGTTATTATTGTATTTGAAATAAGATACCTTACTATAAATTGACTTTTTATCTATAGAAATGATATAGGGTCAACTATCTTATGATTATGTGAATCTTCTCAATGAGCCAAGTTTCAGGTAAAGTCTATATAAGAATCGATCAAAAATCATTTTTTGGCTTAGTTTTGACTCATGTGATCATAAGATTGATTTTGTAATGTTTTAGGTCCCAACACATCTTCATCTACAAGATTTGGATCCATGGGACAAATTTTCTTCTTTACAAATTACCAATTGTGTGAAAATCAGTGAAATTCCTTGTATCCTCATCCTTGCATATTGTATATGTTAATTCAATAGGTAAATGCTATGACATAAATTTCCAAACGATTCTACATAATTATTTAAAAATAATTTGGAAACACCATGACGTGCGATCCAAATTTATAGGAGAGTCAATGTGTGTCAAGTGGTCAAAGGTTGCTCTCTTTTACAAGAAAGTTCATGTGCATTAGTTTAGCTAACTACTATCAAGATGAAAACAAATACATGAGAAGATTACGTCGTGTTAACTAGAATTATTAGTAAAAAAGCTCTTAAGCTTTAAAGTGTAAAGAAGTGAATTTAGTCATATATTAGTGGAAATAGCGACACCTCATGAAATTTACTCAATACTGGAAGGAGCAAACAGAAAAGGAATATTATATGGTCTATGAAGCTCATGGTCCATTTAAGCTGATGCAGTCACATCGATCAGTCGAAAAAGCCGCATAATCAGTCTGCATGGTAACGTTTTTGCTTTTTTTTGTTCCAGGAATGTAAAAAAAAAAAAAGTGTTTCTGTTCCGGAACGGTTTTGAATAAAAGAACGCGTTTGGTAACGTTTGTTCCGGAATAAAAAATGAATAAAACACGTTTGGTAAATTTTTATTCTTTTTTTTGTTTATTTTAATTTTTTAATATTTTTATTTTATTTTTCATTTTTTCCTTTCTTTTTTATTTTTCTTCTTTTGGCCGGTCCACCGGCCTCCGGCGACCGGCCGACGGGGCCCGCGCCTCGCCTTGGCCGGGCGAGCTCGGCCTCGCCCAGATCCGGCGAGGCCGAGCCTCGCCATGGCCGGGCGAGGCCGAGCTCGCCCGGCGCGGGCGAGGCTCGGCCTCGCCGGGGCCGGCGACGCTCCGGCGAGGTCGCCGACCCTCGACGGCGTCACCGGCCAAAGGAAAAAGAAGAAAAAAAGAAGAAAAAAAAAGAAGAAGAAAAGAGGAGAGAGAAGATGGAAGTCTTCTTCAAAATTGTTTCTAACAAACAGTAACTTTTTTTGTTTTTTTTTTTTTTGCTTCCATTTTGTTCCGAACAAAAACAAAAAAAAAATGTAAACGCAACCAACGCTACAGCGTTTGTTTTTTTTTTTTTTTTGTTAACAAAAAAAAAAAGTGTTAAAACATTTTTTTGGAACGTTTCCATGCAGGGCCTAATTAGCTAGCTCATATGATTTTGTACATGATGCAATAACTGGTCCAAGTTCAAAACCCCCCCTCGCCGGCCCCGCCGTTTCGTCCTCCATTAGGTTTTATGGTTTTCGGTTTTTGGACAGGTGAGTCAGGTCGCTCCAGTTTCTCTGCATCGCATTTCGGAATTTGCATCTTTCCTGTCCGGTCACTTTGTGGCTCCCGTTTACGCGCATATCTTCCATCGATTTCTCTTTCGATTGTCCCCCTTCTTGCTACGACGGTGCTGTGATTGCTCCATGCGATCATCATCATCATCATCTCTCAGGGGCATTCTGTCGACTATGTTGTGTTGAATTTCTTATGGATGAAGCTTTGGGCGATCCAGGAACGGAAGAATGCTGGGCGTGAGGTGTCTGAGAGCTGGAGAGGTGATGCTTCTCCGACGCAGCCGGGGATTTCGGTCCCACCCTTCCCTTCTCTTCCTCCACCATAGCAATTCTGCCCCCGCCGGCGATCGCTTGCTGCTCGCGAGCAGGAGACGGGACGCCCCCGGTTCCCGGAGTGCCAAGGGAAGTGGCCTCCACGTTCACGCCTTCCTTTCTGATCCTCGCCTCCCCAGGCCTTCTCCCGATTCGCTCGTCAGTCCCCCCTTCCTTTCTCCCTCCCATTTGGCTACTACGCGAGATGAACCGGTTGGTTTGGATCCCCATCATCATATTTTATCTGTTTTTGCTTTGAACCCCATCTCCTCCGCAGTTTCCCGTGCTAAGCGGCCGCGCATTATACTCCACGTCAACGTCCGAGCCCGGGAAAGTGTCGACCCCGAACCAGCCGACCCCACCACCACCCCCGGCCAGTGGTAAAAATGAAAGCCAAATCGCTGATATGAAAATTCTTCGCACTCTCGCGAGTTACCTGTGGATGAAGGATAACCTCGAGTTCCGGCTGAGGGTTGTGGCTGCCTTGGGTTTCTTAGTCGGCGCCAAGGTAGCTGTTGCCGCCTCCTCCTTTCGCATTTCGATGAGCTTTGGCTTTTCCTTTCCTCACCTGCTTTGCTTTGGTTCCCAGGTCCTCAACGTGCAGGTGCCCTTTCTCTTTAAGCTGGCTGTTGATTGGTTGACCACCTCCTCTGGAAATGCTGCTGCTTTTGCTTCCTTTGCCGCCAATAACTCCACTGCATTGGCTCTCTTTGCCACCCCTGCTTCCGTTTTGGTGGGATACGGTATTGCGCGCTGCGGGGCCTCTGCTTTCAACGGTACTACACCCCTTCATTACTTCTTTGGTCCTACTACCCGCACATTTTTACACCCATTCATGTCCTTATCTCTATTCCATGGCGCATCTCACTATAATTGAATGCAGTCTTGTTTCTGCAGAGTTAAGAACTGCTGTCTTTTCTAAAGTCGCATTGAGGACAATCCGATCAGTTTCCAGGAAGGTATGAAGCTTCTTTTATGGTCAATCTGTTTGGAATGTCTCTTGTGTCTGATATTTTTTGCCCTGGCTTTTCCCTGGTCCATCTGGTTGATTCATTCGTGCTACTTCCGTTGTATCCATATTCAATGCTCACCTGGCTTCACATCGCCTTTTCTTTTTCTTTTTTTAAATTCATTCTTTTACTTATGAATGGTTTTTCAATCTTTACAGGTGTTTTCGCATCTTCATGACCTGGACCTCCGATACCACCTCAGGTGTGTATTCTTGGTCTTTATAAAGTTCGTTTCTCGTTTTTCTTTTGCAGGTTTCACTGTCTTATAAAAATTGCAAATATGCCAAAAAATGATATATTGGTCATTGGATTCTCTTCATAGTTTTTCTGTGAGCTGAGTAACACCTGGTCATGTAGATTGTGTTGAGCAGCAATTGTGAGAGAACTATGTTGGTTCTCATATAATAGTTTCAGGCTGAAGAATGGTTTCTATGCCTCAACTATCGCGCATGAACAACGTTGGTTCATGTTTTTTGAGACTGAAGAATAGCTTCTATGCTTCATTACTGTAAAGAAGAATGTAATGTATATTAATGTTACTCGACTGAAGATGCTTGTCTCGATGCATATCCACCTCCAGACATCTCTCAATTTCTGTTCTGAAGGCTGTATCTCAATTCTATATGTCATGGACTTCCAATTTCCCTTATGAGATCGTGAGACTTCAAGGAGGTGCTAATGATAGCTCTAAAAAATTTATCACCGCGACTATATTGTTCAATTCAATGTTCATCAATGTTTTAATAGCCATACTGGACAATACTGAATTGGTCACTAGTACGTGGTTTTACCGATTCAACTAGTTTAACCGGTTAAACAAGTTGGCTTGGTTTTATTTAAATGAATCAAATAATTTGTTTCTGACAATATAAAAAAGCAACCAGATGATGCATCTCATGCCCAGCAAATATACAGGGGTGTCTCTATTGTGAAATGAGCTTTCATTTCTGAGCCTTGTCCCTTGGAATCTCACTTGTTTTTTTTTTTTTCCAAACATAAAGAAAGATTAGTGTAAATATAGGATATGGCCTAATGTTCAAGGAATGTCATCACTTAACTTGGATACTAGTTCAACAGCGCAAGGGTTCGAGTCCCATGCCTGTGGCTGGTAAAATTTATTTTTGTTCAAGATGAGATGAGTTCAAACCAAAACCCATTCACCAGTTGAACCGGTTTTGACCTTCAGCTATAAAGATATGGACTGGACCAGTGGCCTGACCACCATCTTGTTGAACACAGAAAACCACCAGTCCAGTCCAGTATTAAAAACACTGATGTTCATGACTGTTGCTGATCATTGTTACAACAAAGTATGCATCGCATAAGAGCAGCATGGAGGGTTGATCATAGAATTTTCAGTTGTCAATCAAATACATTACTGCTGTTATAAGGTGCCAAAGGGATAAATAAACTTGAAGTAGGGTGGATCATATTATTTGCATTCTGTTGATCATAATAGGGGTGCCCATTTATGTCGTTTTATGAAATCAAGTTATGTAATTTTCCACCTATTTTAATGCGGTCATTGTGTTTCTAGTCGAGAAACAGGTGCGTTGAACAGAATTATTGATCGCGGAAGCCGAGCTATAAACTTTATTCTCTCCTCTATGGTGTTCAATGTCGTGCCCACTATTTTGGAGGTATGACTTAATCCTCGGTTACTTTTGAAAAAGCTGAGTTCATAGAGATATTTGATGCAGTGCCTTTGTGCTACCACTTTTGTGGCACATCATGCACATTTATAATGATCCTTCTTTCTTCATTCCATGCTTTTGAATTGCCATATCTTCTACAGGAATGTCAGTATCATTGAGCAACTTAGTTATGCTTAACACATACTTGTTCAGATATCTATGGTAGCAGGCATTCTTGCATACAAATTTGGAGCACCTTTTGCTTGGATCACATCACTTTCTGTTGCTGCTTATGTTGTCTTCACATTAACAGTGACACAGGTACGAGATTCTTGCAATCTTCAAAGCCCCTCCCTCCCTCCCTCCCTCTCTCTCTCTCTCTCGCAATCACGCACAGCCATTTCCTCCTTCAGGGGAGCCATTCTCTTCCATTTCTCTTTAGATGTCATTGGTAGAGATAATATTCAATGATGGTTGTGGAGCTATATTCTTATTATTCTTTTCTGGTTCTCTGTATCTTTCTTCTACTGAGCTTGGGTATGTGCTGGTTTTACAATGTCTTGAAGTTTTGTTCATACACATTTGTCTTTCTCAGTGGAGGACAAAATTTCGGAAAGCCATGAATAAGGCTGACAACGATGCAAATACCAGAGCAATCGATTCACTTATTAATTATGAGGTAGATTTTGATAGTAGCCTGCATCTGTATTTTATTGATGTCAACACCCCTTTGATATCCTTTGATATGGCCTCAATTGACAGCATCCACTTTTGTTTTCTTTTCTCTAGACTGTCAAATATTTCAATAATGAAGCCTATGAAGTTGGGAAGTATGATGAGTTCTTAAAAAGTAAGTCATTTACTTTTTTTGGTGAATTTTGTTTGCACTCTATTCATACCAATGCTGCAGGAGCCATGGATATACTGCTAGAAGGAAAACAGACTTAGCAGTGACCCTTTTGGGTTGTCGCCCCTTGGTGCCTCATAGAGAATTTCTCTGTACTTTTCCACCGAAAAGAAAAAAAAAAGGAAAGAAAGATGTCGAATGCCAACTCTTAATTTTTTCCATCAAACAAATGGTGAAAAATAGTCTGGTTGATATGATAATGTCATGATACTCTTATCATAATAGTGATGAAGCGAGTCCTAAGGTCTTAAATGTTCTTTTAGAAGCAGAGACATGCATGAATTGTGGTAGATTATGTTGTGCTTTGAGCATAGACAAGGCAATAAGAAGAGAGAGGGAGCATATGTTTTGAGTTTTACTTGACTTGGATACTCTTTCCTAAAGTTCCCCTTTGGCATGGGTTTTATTTGGTCATTGGGAGGAGAGAAAGAGGACCAGCTGGGGCACGGGTGGGGGAGGATCAGAAAGGGAATGGTACGGCTCCCATTCAAGTTTTAGTTCACGATGAAGTGTTCTTAAAGTTGCATTGTGAGTAGATAAATAAAGGCTAAGAAAGGATATTGATAGAATCATTGTGCATCTATATATAGCTGCAGTTGGGGGTTTTTTCCTACAGTCGTGTAAAGTCGTTTAAGAATACTTGGTCAGTTCAGCAGAGCCAATCTAAGAACATTCAAGTCTTTTAAATTGAACGCTACAACATGTAGATCATTGAATACCATTGGAGACATCTAAATTTGTATTAATTTACATTCCCTCATTGATATTGTTGCATATTTGAATTTTCCTAATTCAAATGGATGTGATCTCTAATACTCGGTGGCTTGTAGATGCCTGCCTTTCTTCATTCATTCTTTGATGTCTATAGGAAGAGCAATGGGCCTGCACTCAGTGTATCATATTCTTTTGGTGGCCATTCTTTTTCCACTCTTTAACATTTTCTTCATGTTTATTCTCATTCTTGTTATTTAAAGGGGAAAAAAAAATCTTCATCCTAAATGGCTGTTTATGTTTTGTGTAATGGCTCTTCAGTAGCTCTTCCTCTCATATGGATTGATAGCAGTTACCATCTTAGATGGCTGATCGCAGTTTCTTGTTAGATGGAAATAGAGTTTCTTTTAGAAAAAATCTTCTGGAATACTCCTCATATGGTTATGCTACTTTTAGGATATGAAGCTGCTGCATTAAAAACACAGCGAAGCCTTGCAGTTTTAAACTTTGGGCAAAGTGTAATATTCAGCACAGCTTTGTCAGCTGCAATGGTTTTGTGTTCGCATGGGATAATGGATGGCACGATGACAGTTGGTGATCTGGTAGAACTTTCTTTTTAGATACATTTCGGTTCTTTTAAATTTTTTGTGAAAGGAATAACTACATTATGATGCTCACAAAAACTCATGTTTTGATGATGCAGGTTATGGTTAATGGGCTTCTCTTCCAACTTTCTCTCCCTCTCAATTTTCTCGGTAGTGTGTATCGCGAAACTGTACAGAGCCTTGTTGATATGAAGTCCATGTTTCAGTTGTTGGAGGTAATTTATAATTTTGTCAAGCAAAGTATACCCATTTAGTTTATGATAGTGGATTTTCTAGGATGGCATCTATTTAGTGTTCTCTTTTATGCGTCAAGGGGAATAGAAGTACAGATGTCAGGTGCAAGCATGTCTCCTGAGTTTTAATATGAGACACTTGACTTTGCCAATAAGAATCCAAGATTTGTGCAACCAAACCTGACTTACATCAATATGAGACTGATGTTTTTTGTGCTTTTATGAACATGAAGTATATGCATTTGGTTGATGATGTAAAGCTTGCTGGACAGCATCAATGTAGACTGCCTTTCAGGGTTCTGACTTTATCTGGTGCCTGAAGGGATACTTCCTGTCTTACATCTTCATAATGGGGTTATGTGGTTTTTATGTCAGGGAAGAGCTGGAGAGGTCAATAAAAAATGTCACCGATTGCTTTGTCTAACTTTGAGATTCTTATCCTTACTCCTTTCATTCATTCACTTTTCTAGTCGCAAATGCCAAAGCCCTGATATTTTTCTTAAAAAGTGACTTGAGTTGTTAAGGTTAGATTTTTATGGAGTGACTCTAATGTTGAAGTGGCATCTATCTTATCAACCAAAGTGTATATGTATATTTTTTGGTTCAGTCAGAAACAAGAGATTGACTGTTCACTGACTTCGACCTTTGTGCTGGATTGCTGATGATGAAAGTTTCCTCTGACAACAGGAGAGGGCTGACATTAGAGATAAGGAGGATGCAAAGCCCTTGAAATTAAATGGAGGTAGCATTAAGTTTGATAGCGTTCATTTCAGGTAGGAATAAATTTTGTGCGCCCTTGTAAAGGAATTACAGCATTTAGTTGTAATGGTGATGTTGTTGCACTTAATGCTTTATAATCTAGATGATATGCCTTGAATGCTGGGATGTTTGCTTAGGATTGAACCAAGCATACAATCACGCTGGTGGTGGGTGGATGCAAAGAAGCCGTTTGCAGTGAAATTAGAGCTACCAAGTTTTTGTTCTTTTTGGCCAGAATCCACCCAAATGTTAACGAGGTGGAAGATTTGACATGGAAAATGTCTAGTTCAACTGTAACCCGGAATTAATTATTTGGTGAAGTTAAATGAGTTTATTGCTTTGATATTGTGTTATATCATTTCGTTATGAGTACAACCTTTTTTCTGAAAAGAAGGTAAAGCACAGGTATATAAGAAGAAGAAAATAGAGGGAATGTGGTATAGTAATGCTTAAAGTAAGATGGACGCGGAAGCTGAATAAGGACCATATCAGGATTGTTATGATTGGTCCAGTAATGACATTCTTCAGCTAGGATTTAACATCTCTACTACTTATTGCGTGTATTTTGTATTTCAAGCCATACATTCACATTTTAGTGTCCAGTTTGAGACTTCTTGTGGACTTCATTTGTCGTTGGGTCTATTGCTATCACCTTTTATATTGGCTTATTGACGCATTTTTCTATGGTTTCACTTGCTGTAGTTACCTGGCAGAGCGAAAAATACTTGATGGTGTATCATTTGAAGTTCCTGCTGGAAAGAGCATTGCTGTTGTTGGGACAAGTGGTAGTGGTAAGCATTTGTTGAATCCTTTTGGCCAAGCTAACCTTGCTTATGTGTAAAATTATTGTCGCAGCTGTTTTATGTTGTGTTGTTAATTGTTCAATAATCTTTCAAGTGAGTGACTCTGACTCTATTCGCTGAAATTGGAGATATCTTATGTGTTTTAGAAAATTACCAAGACACCCTATGATAGAATCTGTTTGATTCAGGAATTCCTAGAATATAATGAAATGGTTTTAATGTGCACTTTTTCCCCATGTAGTTAAAAAAACTGAATTGGAAGGCATCACTCTGTGGTATAGTTTGGTTGGCTGTAATAGATTCTGACAGTGTGTCAAGTAATCTTTTACATGAATGTCCCAGTAATTTTGCCAAAAGTCAAAGTTGTGGAGAAATTTACCCTTAATTCTTTTTGTGTCCATTGTCCCACTTCATTTGATCTGATGGATAAGCTGCTAATGCTGCATGGGTTGGCAAACATTTTGCAGGCAAATCAACCATTCTTAGACTGCTCTTCAGATTTTTTGATGCTCATTCTGGATGCGTAAGAGTCGTTAAATTTTTAAATTGCACTTTATAGAATTTTCATGTGGTGTTTAGCTTTTCATTCTTGCATGTATCAGTCTCACCTTACTACCATTAAGCCATTTTCTATAATAAGAGAAGGAAAGTTAAGTCTATATAGTAGCGGGATGGATGCAGGCTTCCAAATGAAGATTAACTTCATCAATGATGTTGTGCAATCAATCGAATTTATTCAATAGTAGTATTGAGCATTCAATGATGGCACGTGGAAGTTGATGTGGACAAAGTAAGTACCTTAGGAATTTTCATAAATATGCACACGAAATTGTTATATTCTGGCTTATAGTTACATCACCAATCCTTCAATTTGATTGTTTATTGATGTAAACTTGTATGCAAAGGCGTTTGCAAAACTTATGAATCAATGAGAGTGTGTAGGTATGCCTGTCTTAGTTATTTATCAATGTGATGGATCACTAGCTGCTTTGCACAGAAGGGTAGTATAGACTACATATTGGTGCATACCCAATAATAAATTCCACTGCATGTTTTTTACTTGTCGAGAATGGATTAGTAGTTGCTCAAGTCCGTGGTGATATTTGTTTACCTGTTGACAGATAAGGATTGATGGTCAAGACATCCGGGATGTGACGCTAGAAAGTCTACGAAAGTCTCTTGGTGTAGTGCCACAAGATACGGTAAGTTAAAAGACCAAGAAATTGAATTCTTTTAGCTTCTTCACATGTTTTTTGTGTTTTGTTACAGAGCTTGCAAGGTGTTGCTTTTATGAAGTGTGCAATTGACCACTTTTCAGGTACTTTTCAATGATACGATATATCACAACATCCATTATGGACGCCTTTCAGCAACAGAAGAGGAGGTATATGATTAGCTTTGCATTTCTGATCTGTTTTGCACACATAAGAATTTACCAAACATTTTACTTTTTTCCGAATTCTCATCTTGACTGCTGATTCTCTAATCAGGTTTATGATGCTGCACGACGTGCAGCTATTCATGACACGATTATGCGATTCCCCGAGAAATATTCAACTGTGGTAGGAGAACGAGGTCTTAAGGTGAGAAGGTCATTCCTTTTCGTTGGACCAATTAATTTTTTCTGGGCATACTTTAGACCGTTACTCTGCATTGCCTTTCTGAGTGGGCTTGGAATTGGAGTTATTGGAATTATGGGTCTTCTTGGGCAATCAAGTACTAGTTAGCAAAATATAAACTGTCATTAGTCATTTGGTATCTCATTCTTTGAAGTTCATTCTAGAACATACGGTGCAAGAAGAATTTAAATTAGAAAATGGAAGTCTTGAAACTCTTAAGGTTTGGTGTTGAACTGCCTTTCTAATCAGGCAGTAAGTATGGGAATAGTATCATGCATCTAATATAGAAGCTAAAATACAGTTTTGACCCCAAGTTAATCACAAATTCAACTTTTGTTGCTTATGATTTACTATATATATTGCCCCGTAAAATTTTAAAATGCATACTTTCCCGTACTAGTGAAAAGCCATGCTCATCAAGAGTGTATAGTTCCTATCTTCCCTCTCAGCCTACCTTCCTATTTAAATGAATTCTCAAAATTCTTTTTACCATCTGTAGTTTTATCTATCCATAAGTACAATTTAAAATTTCAAATACCAGTACATTGCATTCCATAGTCTTCGCTCTTGACCGTTCTGTTATTTCCCAAAAATTTCCACAGGACAGTTACTTGAAGTAACTCAAATTCTCAGTTTCCTTAATTTTTCAAAATTTTATTATTGGCAGCTTGTTTCATACTTAATAAGAAGCAGCCAGAACAAAATTTATTTTATGACCAACTTTGAGTAGTAACCACTATAAAGTTTGTGCACAAGGAGAATAACAACCTTATAATCAGCAATTTGCCACTGTGTAATACTAAGATATCTCCAAAATAATTTCCTTGATTGCATATTATCATTATAAATATAACCCTGATTCGGCTTATGTTCGAATATAAATAATATAATCAATGAAAAGAAGGAAAAGGCACTGGTTAACTTTCTTCTCTTGCAATTCTACCCTTGCATTGCCTCTTGTGTTTTGTTTAGGCGAATATTCAGCAGGATCCATTTTTCTCATTGTTATAATGAGTGAAGAACTTTTGCAGAATCATTCAATGACAAAGCTTAGTATTATCGATTCAAGTTATGTGATATTGCAACTAATATTTTTAGTGCATTGCATTTTCAAGTGCCTTAATTAATATCTTAAAACTAGATTCACAGTGTACATGAAACATTTTTATTGACACTCTTTTGTGGGTTAGTCAAGCCTTATTCATGGAACACAGTTTGTGACCAGAAGCGCAGCAACACAATCAAATGGTTGAATAGTCAAAAAGAGAAAGTTCAGAGAAGCTATTAGGAAGTTGACCCTTGATATTTAACAACTGTCGGGTATATTTCTTAACAGTTTCACTGAATGAAAAAGTATCCTTCGTGGTTTGAGAAAAGCTGTCTTTGTAAAATTAATTCTTTCAAGGACTACCTGGAAAAAATAGTGATTAAACTGTGTTCTTTGGAAATTCAAAGATTTTGAGTAATCTGTGGAGGGCATTATTTTAGCTAACCTTTTGATATCTTAGATAGCAATTTGAGATATGTGATTCTCGATTACAACTTAAAAGTGAAAACTGTAAGTGATGAAATGTTGAAGGAACCATAGATAGCAATGTATATTAAGCCTAATAGAAGAGAAATTTTACATCAACATCAATTAGGTTATGCATTCATTTCCTCACTTCAATTGTTCGTAATTCCTTATTTTTATGTGATGTCTTTCAACCATTCCATTATCTATGCATATTTAGTAGTGTTCACATATAAGGTTTTGGAACCATTCTACTGTCCTCTCACGTTTGTCAAGTATGTATCAGTAGTGTTTTTAAAGATCTGCATGTGCAGTGGAGTACTCAGATGCAACTTTAAGTTGTCTTGTTCTCCAATAAGATAAATTCTAGGTGGGTAGACAATGCTTTCAGGTAAACTAAATTTATCTGCAATGGCAACAAAATACCTCAGAATTCAAGTTTTATCGCTTGTTTCCCTTTTGGCGTGATTTTGAATATATAAATTATTGATGTTCTGTTGCTCTTCAGTGGATTTAAACCTATACTTTAACTTGTTTGTGCAGCTGAGTGGTGGTGAAAAGCAGCGGGTCGCACTTGCTCGTGCGTTCCTGAAGGCTCCGACAATTTTGTGAGAAATCTTCTGTGTGTTGTTAATTCAAGTTTTCTGTATGGATGATCCTTTTTCTCCCCTGTTTTAACATTGAGAAGGGGGAGCTGATTGTTATGGTTCCATTTTTTAGTAAGGCAGTCAGGCTTCAGACTATATATGTTTGATCCAACCAATTAACAGATGTGTTTCAATTCCTTTATCGTGATTGTCACCTAAACTCTATTATTCCTTGATCCGGCAAATTGTCGCATGGTATCTACAGTTGCTTTTAAGTAATTACATAATGGCATCCCTGTAGTGGTTGTATTGAGTACGTCACAAAATTGGTCCCCATCTTGATTTCCTCCAGATATTTTACTCAACCACTCACAAACTATTTTCATAATATCTTCCCTACCAAACTTCCATTGAAGCTTCACCTGCTATAAAGCTGTAATTAATACTTAATGGCAGCTCCTTGCTTGTGGCCAGCCATGTTTTCTTATTCAAAAGTACAATAAAAACTAAAAGCTTATGAGTAAATAATCGAGCCAGCCTTAAATTCACTCCACCTCTTACCCAAAAACTTACTATGCGGGTAAAACCTTCCAGTGCTTTTTCTTGTGATGGAAATTCTTGTCTTCCTTGTCGGAGATAATTGATAATTCTTCATCCTGCTTTGTTTATCAGGCTGTGCGACGAGGCAACTAGTGCACTTGACAGCACGACAGAAGCAGAAATATTAAATGCATTAAAGTCACTTGCTAACAATAGAACTGCAATATTCATCGCTCACCGGCTTACGACAGCAATGCAATGTGACGAGGTAGCTATTGTCTGTTGTGTGCATAGAAAGTTCCGTCTGATAACTCTTACCCTCTTCTGCTAATTACTTTCATGTCCATGCTAGCTTATAAGTAGAGCTTTCCTCTCAATGTTTGGTTCCAGATTGTAGTTCTAGAAGATGGGAAGGTTGTCGAACAGGGAAGACATGAAGATCTTTTGTCGAAAGCTGGAAGATATGCTCAACTATGGGGGCAGCAAAACAACACGATAGATGCAATTGATGCAGCTATCAAATTGGAGTAAGGTACTTTTCAGGGGCCACCCATTCGTTTATCTTTTGCTGGAAGTCCCAGGGGGTTGGCAATGGCATCCATTAAAGCGAGTTTTCATCAGCAGTGCCTATTACATTAAATTGGAGTCATATAAATGTTGAGCTGCTGCATCTTGGTTCGGCCACGGGCATCTGGCTTGGCTGTAATGGCATTACTGCAGTGATACGGGTTTTGTTCAGTGGCCTGCTTTGTGAAAATATGGGGAAACTACAATCATGACAAGTTCTCTCTCAAGTTTTCAGCATAAGTTTGGCAAAGTATGGGCACCTGATATTCGTCTTTCCATTATACTATAGTTTCGGTCAAATTGCACAGTCGATGCAAGTAGAAACTCTTTTGTTGGGATTTATGTCAGACGCACGATTTTGTCTGTTTGTACCATCTCGTTCATCAAAGATTTTTTCCTGTGTGGACGAGATTGTATTCTCGAAGTTGATGCTTCCTTTACTTGCTGAAGCTTTTTTTAGTTGGACATGGGATCAATTGTGACATGCAACACTTCTGCTTTTTCTGGAAGGCATTGTTGATTCAGGGAAACTGAGATTTACCTATACAATAAGGAAGTCTGGAAGAAAAGCCCTTCATAGTTACATCAGGAGTCGAAATCTTGTGAATTTTCATAATTTATATGAGCAAACATGATTCGTTCATGTAGGCCATGCATAATTATATAATTATATATTGTGTCACTCTATAGTTAATGTGCATTGAACTACAAGTGTATTTGAAAAGAAAAACGAACGAACAATCCTTTAACACCGTGTTTTTGCTATAACTCGATATGAAAACTTAATAATTTATTCATTATACTATATATATTCTAAATTTTATAATATGCTAAACAACCTTGCAATTCGGGTATGAGCATATTTTGAAAGTTAGCTCGAAAGAGTGAAACTTATCAATATTTGATTGTCTGACTTACATAAAAATATTAAAAACTTGGGCTCGTTTTGAATATGAGTTTGGGTTTTGGCTTTAGTTTGAGAGTTCATGTGGAAGTTATATCTTTTGGAAATATTATGATTCTTATGCCTAAAAAAAAATAGTGGAAAAAATTACATTAATAAAGTATAAAATAACACAGATTCTAATTCATTTTTTCAATAAAATATCAATGGTTGTAAAACGAAAGATTGAGAGAATTCTGGAATATTTTACAATTTATTTAAATTCAAGTTTGGAAGATGAGATACTTGTTGATTAGGTGTCAATCATCTATCCTAAATTATGTCTATCCATATGCATGAATTTTTCATGCATTCTTTTTCTTAGCCAAAATTATTTACTATGGCCATTATGTTAAGAAGTTTTCCATGTGGAAAGGGGCTCAGAGCAGTGTGAAGTCCATGGCAGAAAGCCCATGAGATCGGCAACGAGCCCTGTGGACTGCCCCAACTTCCGCCGGCGGAGGGAGGGGAGAGAATGCGAAAAAGAAAGAGTGATAAACCCATTATTGTCTGGTCACAGGTTGGTCCAAAGAGCGAGAGTCGGCCTACTTAAGTCCCGTATTCCTATATAGCTCAATGGTAGAGTGTCCGGCTGTTAACTGACTAATTGTAAGTTCAAATCCTAGGTGAAGAGAATTGTTAGTTATAGCTTTTCTGACCTAGCGACCCCTGTCCTTCTCCTTAGTTTCTAAACTAGCAGAATCGTGGGACATCCAAAGTGGGAAGTTGATTGTTGGTTTTTTTTATTCTCTCGTATAGGTGAACTTGGTTCGTTCAATTCTTAGGGAGAAGAAGGATCCACTGGGAATGAATGGGAAGACTGGAGTAGTATCTTCATTAGCCGGAAGGAATTTCTCTCTACTAGCGTCATTCGAAGAAGGAACAAGAAAAGGGTTACTGTTTAGGTAGGATAGATAGATGTAGTCCAATGGCTAAAGCTCTGCCAGCTTCTTGTAGACTGAACTCTCTTAATTTTAGGTTTTGTGCTGTCTTTTTTAAGTGGAATGGAAGAAATTTTCTATGCCGCTAGTGGCAATGAAAAACTTGGTAATTAACAAGGGGGGAAGGAAAGGAAGATCTCCACTCATTTCATTCATTTAATGCCTTTTGTCATTTAACTAATTTGTCCCCTACTATAAAAAATGTCATAGATAAAAAGAATCGTCAATTTCTTAAATTCTTATGACTCTCAAAAACATTTCAACAAGTTATGAATAAAATCACACTTTGACAATAAAATGTGAGGGTCATATAAGTGCTTTCCAATGAAACCCAAGTTGTCCAAATTGGACCGCTGAATCTTAAATTATCACATCTTTTGATTACAGTGATTCAATCGTGAGGTGTCGAAAATATTTTTGATTTTATCCAATCCCACAACAAACGAAGGGGGAAAGCTTGCTTGCTACAGCCCTGTTGTGGGCTTGAGAAGGGTAGGCTCACAGTTTCACTCGGCAGAAAAGCAATTAGTAATGCGTTAGCGCCCGACAACCTATGGGCTTTAAAGGGGTAGGGGAACCAAAGAAAATAAAGAGGATGGCTCCTTCATGCATGCTTCTGAACTCGCCACTTAGCCAGAAGCAATGGAGGAGACTAGCATAATGGTATAATTGAGTATCAAACGCCAGCATGCAAAAGTTGATGAAGACAAAGTAAGTGATGTTACTGGATTGTCAGACATATCCACGAAAAATTGTTGTACGGCGGCTTATAGCCATGTATCACCGATCTTTGGAATAGATGGATTATTCATTTAATTTTGTATGCAAACGATGAGGTATATGGCCTTTTTTATGAATTAATGAGAGTATATAAGTAGGCTTGATTTTTGTTACTTCACTTGTTGCTTTGCCCATACACATCAGGATATGTCCAGCCCTTAAATTGGACTGCATGCTTAAAGCTGTCATACTTGTTGAGAATGGATTAGTAATTGCCGATGTTCTCAAGGATCGATGGTCAAGACATCCGGGATGTGTGTCGCCTACATTTACCTTTTTTTTTTTTAGTTATCAGTCAATTTATAAATTGTATGTATCAACGTTCATTGGTTCACCACATTATAATCGTACATTTTAGAATTATCTAAAGAAATGATACGTGTATATTATATAGGTGTATGTAAATGGCACTTCTTTAGTTATGCTAATGACATTCACCGTTAAATGCAAGTCAATGCTAAATTTTGAACTTTCTTTCTATCCTCTACTCGGGTACTACTTAGGTAGTTGCATAATCATAAACCATTTCATCTGAACCTGCATCATCATCATCATGAAGTGGGAAGCAGAAGACAAAGGCTCTGTTTGTTTGTGTTTCTTTTTTTTGTTTTTGAACACTTTTTCTGTTTTTTTGTTCTAACAAACAAAAAGGAACAGAAACGCGTTTGGGTGCGTTTTTTTTTTTCTTTTTGTTCCGAAAAAAAGAAACGTAAATAAGAAAACAAATTTGTGTTTCTTATTTCTGAAACACATTTGAGGAACACTTTTCTATTTTCTTCTTCTTTTTCTTCTTATTTTCTTCTTCTTATTTTCTTCTTCTTTTTTCTTTCGCCAGTCGCCGACCTCGGCCATGGCCGGCGACCGGCCGACGAGGGCCGATGGCCTCGCCCGCCACGGTGAGGCTCGCCGTCCCCGGTGAGGCCGAGCCTCGCCGCCGGCCGGGCGAGCTCGGCCTCGCCGGATCCGGGCGAGCTCGAGCTCGCCCGGCCAAGGTGAGGCCGACCTCTCGCCGGCCGAGCGAGCTCGATCTCGCCCAGATCCGGCAAGGCCGAGCTCGCCCGGCGGCCGGCGAGGCTCGGCCTCGCCAAATCTAGGCGAGTCGGCATCGCCTAGCGGTGGCCGGCGAGGCCGAGTCTCGCCGGCCGGGCGGGCGAGCTCGGCCTCGCCGGGGCCGGCGAGCCTCACCGTGGCCGGGCGAGGCCGCCGCCCTCGTCGGCGGCCGCCGACCATGGCCAGGCCGGCGACCGGCCAAAAGAAGAAAAAAAGGAAAAAGAAAAAAAGAGAAAAAGGAAAAATAAGAAAAATAAAAGAAATAAAAAAATTATACAAATTTACCAAACGTGTTTCGTTTATTTTTTATTTCCTAACAAGTTTAAATAAACGCGTTTTTGTTGAAAATTGTTCTAATGTAAACACTTTTTACTATTTCTATTCCCTAACAATTTTTAAACAGAAACGCAAACAAACGCACCCAAAGCATCTGAGAAGTAGCTTCTTTTAGTTGTTGACAGGCTAATAATCAGCATCATTCATGGTATTCAAGAGCAAAGATCCATGGGGTGCGGAACGGGCCCAAAGCGAAGTGCTGGGTGTGATGTGCATGACATCTTTTCCTCGGCCACCCAAAATGAAGGAAAAGAGACAAAATGGGCTTTTTTTTGGGTGTCCCATGTCAGACAGCCCGGGTCATTAGAAAGATCCGAAACTCCTGCGTACTACTAACTGGCACTGCTGCCTGGGTTTTGGTAAGTCTTGCTTGTCGGTGGCGTTGAAGCTTTTGGAGAGAGAGTTGATGACAGGGAGTTGACGACTGGTGGAGGGAGCGAGTGAACCGAATCCCGGACGGACCGCAAAATGAGCTGACCCGACTCTCTTTTCGTCTTCCCCACCCCCCACCCGATAACCTCCTCCGATCGATGAAAATCGATCGAGAAGATGGCTTATCGGAGGAGGCAGCAGCAGGAGCAGCAGCAGCAGCAGCAGCAATCGGAGAAGCCGTTCGCCGAGTTTGATTCCTACGCAGCTTCTGCCTCCTCCTCGTCGTCGTCGTCGTCGTCGTCGTCTTCGCTGGCCGCCAAAGCCATCAGAGCATCCTCCGCCCACGCCCAATCTTCCCTCTCCTCTGCTTATTACACTTACCCTCCCCCTTCCTCCAAGGTCCCCCCTTTGACGTTTCGCTTCCCAATTTCTTCTCCTCTGTTGGTTCGTTCGCCTTGATTCCTTGCCTCGCCGGTGCAGGATGATGATATTGATGAGGCTCCGCCGCCGCCTATCGACCCCCCGGCCGCCGCCGCCGCCGCCGCCAAAGCTCCCGAGGAGCCGAAACAGGGATTCTGGGGAGCTCTTGCTAGGAAAGCCAAATCCATTCTCGACGATTCTGTGGATCCCCCTTCTTCCCCGCATGGGCCAATAGCGGACCAGGTTATTATTCCCATTCCACGAAGATTATCCACTGCGTTCCCAAATTCATTGGTATGCTAGCAGCAGCTTCTTCCTCTTTTACCGCTTTGGTGTGTGGTGTCTGCAGCTCCCCACTCCATCTCCTCCTCCGCCCAAGAGCCGGCCGAAACAAGAAAGCCCTCCTGCTTTCCAGAAAGGAATCGGTGCCATTGCTTCCTCTCTTAATTATATTGGCAATGCGATGGAGGTAATCTTCTCTCTCCACTCTGCGCGTTTCTTAGGACGCCCACACGAAAATTCAGGGTTCCAAAGTGGATACTGACCCTTTTGGAAACACCACAGCGTCGCCTGTACTGCCGAGATCTAATAACCTAATGTCCTAGTCTCAAGATGCACAACCACGTCTTTCTTCATCCGACAATGGATGGACGACTCTCCAGCATTTGACTTTCTCTTCTTATTATTATTCAACTCCCGTGCTTTAATCTTAGTAGAAGTTTCAGCTTATGCATGACGGGATAGTTTGAGTATTTTAATGCTAAACCATGCATTCATTTACCAGTTTAAGCATTTAGAGCATCGCAATGTCCCATATCAATCAACGTAAGATGCTGAACTATGCAAAAAGACAATTAAATCTCACCTGGATAGAGAATTTTTCAAAAAAAAATCTAGATTCCAGCTCTTAGTATGCTCAGTTACACATTGCATGAGCAACTGAGTTTTGCTCTCTCAAAATCCATGAAAATGAGTTGGTAACGACTGAATCCACCGGTCAATGTAATGTTGGTGTTGCTGTATCAGATGCCATTGAACAGATTTCTGCAAAGTTTTTTGTGCAAAATTAAGTAGTATGTAGTTGCTAATTCTTCTGAGAAATTGGCTGGAAGAGAAGGCTTTGAATGTTCAAAGTTGAATTTGGTTTAGGCTTCCAAATCAAGTAACTACTAGTACTTGTTTCCAGGGATTCTGTTCCTATATCTTTGGAGGAGAAAGCTGATAGCAGTGGTTCAGTAAAAAAATCTTTCTGTGAAGATGTTTTACAATAGCAAAAGTCATACCCGTACCTTGTTCGCAAGATTGAGAGATGATAAGAGTCATTCTCATTGCCTCAAGCACATTTTTGGCTGTTGAAATTTAGTTTAAACCTCCAACCCAAAGAGTTACTCTTTTCTCCAGCTCTTTTACTCACTTTATGATTGGGGTTCGAAAGGCGCAATATATCGAGTGGCACATAATGTACTAATAAGTTTTTGCTTAATGGCATGAATAAGTAGTTATTTCGGCCCCAGTACATGTTTACGTTATGATGTTTTCACTTTTATTTCTACTGAGGCTGCGTTTTTTCTTTTCAGGAAGGTATTAATATCGTGGAAAATCGTGCAGCCAACATCATTCAAGAAACACGCAAGCATGTAAAGAAAAGACCTAGCAGATTGGAGGAACAGAACAAGGGATTGAACCAGCATAACCCATTGCAACAACCCCAAACCCAATCACAGATGCAATCAGAGCAGGAAATTCAATTGAAGGCTTCTCGCGACGTAAGGTGGCAACTGTATATCACTGGTTATGATGGATTGTCTTTGTTTCCTAAGCTTTGTGTAGCCTTTGACATTTTAGTCACTGCACGAAATTCTTTTGAAGGGATATGGATCGTCTATATGTTTCAGGATGGAAGATGCTTCATGCATTTGAAGTCTTCTCATCCTAATTTGCATACACAGTACGAAATGAACAAGCAAACAATTGCAAAGAGCAGCATTTGTTATGTAAAGGAGTACGTGAACGTGAAAATCAAGATTGTAGGTTTACTTAACCTTGTCCACTTGAGCCAGAAGATGTACATAGTCTATCTTAAAGCATCCCAGGCTCTTATTGTGCTATCGGGAGAACTAGCAGCAAACTTGGGTATAAGTGAGGAAGAAGTAGACAGAAGAGCCTGAACAATCTCTAGCATATATTTGGACTATATGCTGATTTGATGCATATCAAGTGTAATAGCATAAAAGGATTCGTGGGGCCACCCACTTGCGGGAAAAAGCTTAGTTTGTTGTTTTTATTGCTGCTGTTGCATTGGATATATAATAGTCTGTCATTAATTTGTGAGATAAAACATTGTCTTTCATGGACAAATGACAGGTTGCAATGGCCATGGCTGCCAAAGCAAAGCTTCTTCTTCGGGAGCTGAAAACCGTCAAAGCAGATTTTGCTTTTGCAAAGGAGCGATGTGCTCAGCTAGAAGAAGAAAATAAAATGCTTCGGGAAACTCGTGGAAGAGGTGAAAGCCCAGAAGATGATGATTTGGTATGATTATGGGGATAATCTCTATTTGAATGTCATTATGTCGATTTTTTTTTAGTCAACAGCAATGTTTTCCCTACCTTAGTGGGCTCATACTCAATGCCTTTTTGCCTCCAGTTTCTAACGCTCGGTGGTGGAAAAATATGTTTCTCCAGATGCTTTTCTATTTTTTTACCAATTTACGCAGGCATAGTTTGATATATGCTCTCTTGTCACACTGAGATGGGAACATAACTATTAATAAGAGATCGTTGGGCCAATTTTTTCCGGAAAATTAATTACCAATTGTCATCACATGTGTTTTTATTCTGGAAGGAAATTTTGAGATGGCCCGTTCGTATCTCATCAAAAGGTGATTGAGATGCTGAGCATGATTTTCATCCGACCACCATTCCATTACCAACCCCAGCCATATTTACAATGTTGATGATTGTTTAGTCTGTGTATCTCTCTTAACCAAGAGGGTGTGGAGAAACTGTAAAGGATCCATTTATCTAACAGTAATCAGGGGAAGAAGGCTATCTTTATTTGTTGTTTACCGATGTCTGGTCCAATTTCACATGTTTGTAATTTTTTATTCACTGTTTGACCTGGATGATGTTTATTGCAATCCCCCTCATCTGGATTAAAGGTTCATTATATGTCCATTTCAGGTGCGACTTCAACTTGAGACACTTTTGGCAGAGAAAGCTCGGTTGGCACATGAGAACTCAGTATATGCGCGTGAGAATCGTTTCTTGAGGGAAATTGTAGAGTACCACCAGCTCACCATGCAGGATGTGATATACTTGGATGAGAATGCAGAAGAAGTCAATGAAGTTTACCCTTTGAAAGTGCCTCTGGTCTCTAATTTACCTGCCGGTGCTGCTTCTGTACCTCTCAACTCACTGTCTTCGGCCTCTCCTAAGGGTGCTCATAGCACGAACCAGGAAGGGACATGGACTTCTCACCCCTCACTATTACCAGAACCTGTGGAGCCTGTTGGACGGGCTGGTGATGAAAGGTGGAAGTAAATCACAAAACTACTTTTGAAAGAGCAAATTGTATGGAACGGTGGATAATTTTAACAAAGATGTCATGACTCTTCTCTTCTCTTATCTTGTTGTGCTTCTTTGCCTTTGCTCTTAGACAATCTACAGGGGCTGTATGTTTACTGGCAGATGATTTTGTCTTGAAGGAATAGAATGTTTAGTTACTCTCAGAAAAACTGGATTTTATGTGAACATCATCATGTGTTCAATTACTTTGGCGTGTCTTTGCATATTTTTTCTAGATTTATGATGGGCAGCATGCTCTGTACGGAGCCCCGATTATGTGGTACTAGCAAGATATTTCTATTTTGTTTTACTTTTTTATAAGCGTGTCATTTAGGACAGATTTAGTGCTATCTCCTTACAATAGATATTCGTACGTCCTCAAAAAATGAACTGGTCTTTTAAGAAGATGAGTCTGATATGAGACTGTCATAATAGGTATTCTTACATTATCTGCACTCACGGCGAGCAAAGATACAGCGATGGTGGGCGTACGAGGGGAACGGTGAATGAGCGACGGGGACAGCCAGTCATCTGGGAGTCGAGTGTTGAACCACGATGGACCTCCCAGCTCTATTTTGACAATTCCATTGAAACGTCGTTTTTTGATCGAATGGGTGTATTGGATTGACCAATAATATTTACACTACTCAACCTCGTTGGATTGAGTGTTGTCGTTTGGCACGTTCACATGGACTAGATTTTTAAAAACATATGCCAACTCATTTTAAAATTTTAATTATAAAAACCATATAATCATTTTGACTCGAATTTCCCTTTGAAACCATTGTAGTAACTATTTTTTTTATCCGATTTAACAATTAAATGAGCTGGCAAAATTTTTTAAAACTAATGTGAATACTATACTGAACTTTTAACACTTCTAGTTTTAACATTTTGGCTCGAATTTCCCTTTGAAACCATTTAAGTAACTATTTTTTTATCCGATTTAACAATTAAATGAGCTGGCAAAATTTTTTAAGACTAATGTGAATACTATACTGAACTTTTAACACTTCTACTAATCCTAATAGGTATTCTTACATTATCTTCAAACTAAAATCAAAATTTACATAAACATGTGCAATTATCTTTTTAACATTTATTACCAAAACATGGATAATCGCATTAGAGATTTATTACCGGAATATGAAACCCGAGCCCGAAAATTAGAGATTTGCTAGCTAGCATTAAAGAGGTATTCAAGTGACCTTTGAAAACTTAAAAACTTGATAGAACTCACGCACCAAGGTGCCACGTAATTAAATCTCGCGCTGAGTTTTACGCACATTATGTTTGAACCATTGAACATTAGTCATACTTAATATCGCAATATATCCAGTTTAATCAAGGAAAACCTATTTCGGTCATTTTAATTCGTGTGGACGAAAGGAAAGTTTAACTTTCAGCTGATTGACACCGTCTTCAGACTAGGCGGAGTTCAATGAAAGCGTCTGTCCTACGAGCAAATATCATCCAAGAATTGCATTGAAAGAAAGAAATCGATGTCAAGCCAAGTCAAGAGACGCGTGCGCGTGCTTCTTTCGTGAGGGGTTCATTCCGACGGAATATCGTCTTCGAAGTGTACCCTACGGCAGCCAAGTAGAGGATACTAAATCCAATAAGCACCGAAAGCCTCCATTTCAGTATTTTGGTTTCTTTATTGTCTTGCACAAAGGTACAGGAGCCGGTCTCCTCAAACAACTCAAACCATGGAATAGTGTGGCACATGTAGCGGTTGCCATTCTTCGCTGATAGCGAAGTTTGTAAAAGTAAAACAGAACCTCACCAAGTTCAGGTTGGAATTATACCAAAATACCAAGCAGAGAAAGTGGCAGAACAAATGGTTGGCGCAGGGAAGATTGACAGGAGTCTGCTTTGATTTCTTCTGTCTCCATGTTCCACAAGGCCGCATTCAAATCACAAGCAGTCATGACGTGTACTTGAGGTATTCCAGCAGATCCAATATGAAAAAGAAGCACTCCAAACAAATAACCCAGGAAGACGCCGCAAATCAAAAATCACCAAAGAGAACGCAGGTCAGCCCAATTGCTCTCTCCTTGAGTCCATTGTGTCCCCTACCTTCCTAAGATAAATGTACAATCTGCAGACGCAATAGATTCACATGTATCATCCGGTAAGTATGCTATGCTATGCTTGTAAATTTCTTGTGCTTTACGCAGGCATGTCTAAGCTTATGATAGTTGTTTCTATAATGCTCCAACGAGAAGCACAGCTGTCTTATAGCCTCCCGCTTCTGCTCTGCACTTTCCAAGATCATACCATCTCGCCTCTGGATCTCTTCCTCCATCTCCTTGGCTCTTCTTCTCCATTCTTCCACCACCTTCTGCAACCCTTCAGAAGCAGCAATCAACTCAACGTGCTCCATATTTAACTTCTCCAACTGCCTATTCTTTTGATCCATCTTATCCTCGTTTGACCTAACCTCTTCTTTGAGCCTAAGGACTTCAGCATCTAGCCCGTTTCTCTCAGATAGGAGCATGTCGTAGCTTCTCTTTAAATTTTCCAAGCAATCAGCTCCTGCAGCCATCTCTGCTTTCATATGCTCGATGACTTTGTTAAGCCGTTCTTCTGTTCCTTCGCTCTCAGCTTTCACCTTTCTGATTTCATCTTCAAGATAGCGTCCCCGCGACTCCTCTTCTCTGAGCTGCTGCTCCATGTGGCTCCGTTCTTCTAGCAGTCTAGATATTTCAGCCTTGATCTGATACTTTTCTGGAAAAATCTTCTCCTCAGCATCAGATACCGCAGTTCTCAGTTCCCTAATTTCATGATCCCGGTCTGATAAACTTGCTTTCATTCTTAACATTCTTTCCTGAAATTTCGAGACCTCTCTTTTCTCAGCATTATACTTAGTTTTCCAAGTAGAAGCGTCTTTTTGAGCCGATTCAAGCTGATCCTGTGAAAAGCAATTTTTCTCTGAGGATCTGCTGTCCTCAAGCTCTTTTTTCAAACTAGCTATTTCGGTCATTCCATCCTGAAGCTTTTCTTTTAGGATTCTTATCTCTTCCACCAAAACCTGATTCTTAATACCCGGAAGCTGTGACTCCAGAGTCTCATGTATGTCCAGCTCAACCTCCTGCATTTTAGTATCTCCCTTCGCCAGTTTAAGTGCATCCAATTCCGACATGTCATTAGCACATTCCTTAGAACCATATTTCTGGAGCTGAATCTTTAACTTAGCGATCTCCTCCTCCAAAAGGTGGACCTTCTCGTTTGCAGTTTTGAGCTCCTTCTCATACTTCGAGGTTATGGATGCAATATCATTGGAAGCATCATATTTTACTTCTCTCCGTAAACCATCTCCATTTTCTTCCCGCTGCATCTGGACCCTCTCTCTCATGTCCCGGAGTTCATTCTCCAGTTCCATCACTTTCAACTGTAGCCCTTGATCAATGCCACTGCCTGAATAAACTGAGTAATTGTTAACTGAGGAAGAATCACATTCAGGCTCAGAATCTGTCAGTGAAGATAATTCATCTCCTTCTCTATGAAAACCATCAGAGTTGTTTCCACCAGAACCTAGGAAGAAGTCAAAGCCAGCAGCTTGAAGCCCAGATCTGCGGCGACCTAGCTTTAAATCAGGAGAGGGCAATGAAGAAGGCAGTTCAAAACCGATGTCTGAGATGCCAGAGCCCTGAGATTGGAGGTCTGAAGGAATGTTTCTGCGCAATTCTCCAGTCAGGTGATCATAACGCTCTGCTAGAGACCTATACATGCGGTAGAACTCCTCCACATGGGAGATCAAATCAGGCCTTCTTTTATAGTACATTTCAGCCTTTTTGGCAAAAGAATCTGCATCTTCTTCGATAAGTTTCAGCATCCTTTTCACGCCCTGGTCCATTTCTGATGTCAAGGACCATTTCATCAATATTTTTATTCTATGACTTAGATGGGAAAACAATTGAAACATGGATTCGACATTTAAGAATTAGGGAAAAGAAAATTACTTCATTATCTCTAGAAAGACAACATAACAGGAACACAACACAGATGGGAAAATCAGCCACACTAGAACTAATTAGGCAAGAAAAAAAATACTAAACAGTCATCAATATCATGGGCTATGCACTCAATGTACTCCAAAAGTTGCAGGAAATTTGGGTCGTTGCAAAAGTGGACGTCAAATCTCAATATGCATTGCAAATCCAGAAGCAGATGCATAAAACCCAGGGAGACAAGAGTATGCTTTTAAGGCTTGTGAAGCTAATGCAGTGAAGAGAAAGCTGAGGGCACATCAAGTATGAACGAGAGGTTAAAAAAGTTTAAGGTTCAAAATGCTACACGCTAGAAAAGAGAGAGCCCACGGCCCGTCAAATTTTCAGAAAGCACATCAAACTTGTCCTGCAATCTAGCAAAGTGTCAAGGGCATGGTAGCATAATTGGATAGACCGTCAACATAACGACCGGGGTTCCATTGTCATAGCACATAAGACGTACATATGCAGTGAAGCTCGTTAGATATACAGTAAGTGGGAAGGAAGCGCATTACCCTCGAGATTGTCGGCCAGCCATTTGGAGTTTTTGGCACCAATATGACTATCCCACCACCAAGAGTGCGACTTTCTGGATTCCGTTCTCTTCATCGTATTCGGTCGGAGAGAGCCTGAAAGATGAATGAAGTTCCTTTAAAATGAGAAGGCGCTAAAAAGATGCAAACTTTGAAAACAAGAAGGGCATTCCTAAGTTGCTGACGTTAATAGGCCGAGAGAGAAGTTGCGGGGTCGTGATGAGCACGAATGAGGTTTGGACCCGACCGAGCGTGGGCCACTTTTGCATAACGTGAAGCCCACGAAGATAGAGAATATCTGAACAGTCGCGGCGGGGCGGAAGGAAACTCCTGGAAGGCAGATGCATTTTGACCACCGAACAGACAAACGCCAGCTGCACCAACGTGTCTATGAGCCACCCGCTATCTCTCTTCTCTACCTATACCGTCGGTTTTTTTTTTTTTTCCCCATTTATAAATTTCTTAAAGAAATGAGGTAGTATTCTTATTCATTGACAGGAAGAACATGAAACATGAAATTCGTAGGCGTGTTGCGTGGAACAACATGACAGCAGTGACAAGAACTGCACAGCGATGCGGATGCGGATCATTGGGGTTTGGAAGCAAATCCAATCTTGAATGGTTTACATGGAATGAAACCATCCATCGCGCAAAAGAGAAGAGAGAGAGAGAGGAATTAAATCAAATGCATCAAAATACAAATCAACGGATGATGAGATCTACCAACCTGCCCTGACTGCTTCTGCCGCAATTCCCAGCCACAACAGATGAATGGGTTGAATTTGAAGAGAGAGAGATAGGGGGATGGATCTGAATATGAGAAGGGGTCTGGGTCTGGCTCTACCCCTCTAAGATAGCAGCACAATCACTGGAAGAAAATTGAGTCCTGAGGGGGTGGGAATTATGACCTTCCCCTTCCCCTTCCCCTTCCCCTCTTCTCTTCCAGTCTCTCCCTCTCCCTCTCCCTCTCCCTCCCAAAGGAAAAGAAAGCAGGTTATCGTTTGAACGCGGAACCGACTTCTGGACTTTCACCGGCTTGCCTTTGCCGACTTCCACAATTTTCGGGTTCAACTTCAAAAGCAAAGAAAAGGACTCACGCTCTCTCTCTCTCTCTCTCTCCCCGGGTCAAACCCATCAAACTATTAATCAACCAATTAACTGGGGAAAAAATAATAGGAAAAGAAAGAGAGAAGCGCGGAAGCCGCCCCATGATCGCGACAAGAAAAATACGAGCGACGTGCTCCCGGACTCCGACAAATACGATTTTTCCATGTCGTGCGGATACGTGCATCTCCCTCCCCGCCACGTGACGTGACACGCTGCGCCTCACATGGCACCCAGGCTAATGCATGGATGACGGGCGGACGGATGATAATAATGAATCGCATATCATCGCCATCTGGACACGCTTGCTCCTCACCCCCCCGATTCTAACCTCGCGCGCTCCGATCGTACCTTTCTGAGGAGAACCGGCGGAACAAGCGACAAATAGTTGCGATGGAGACGGGCGGAACAACCAGCACGAGTCATGGTGGGGAGCATCTACACCCCCACTGCAAAAGCCTCGGCAAAGACAAGCAAAAGGGACGCCAGAACTGCCCCCAAAATCGGCCATGGAAGGAGCTGCTTCTTTTCTTGCTCCAATGTTCTTCCTTAAAATATTAAAGATTGGTAAACGCGTCCGTCCGACCTGTTTTTTCAACCATAGACAAGGTCCTTATACATTCGAAACCCGTCTCATCCAACATGCTCTCTCTCTCTGTTCCTCTCGTCTCGCTCTCCTTTTATGTCGCTATCCTAGTAACAACCTTGGTTTCCTTCTTTCCTTTTCAACATTTTTTAGGCTCATCTCTTAAAGAATCGTCGTAGCAATAGGAAAAAATGACTACTCACAGCCGGACAGACTCGGGACACTGCTAAACACCGAGTGGGCCGATAACGTTACGTCCATATCCGGTCCTTCTCTGTATACAGATCCCTCCTCACCTCTTCATATTCCACGAAGTTTGTGCCTCAATTCATTTCCCGCTACATCTCTGAATCTCACGTCTCCCCCATCTTTATCATCTACCTGACGGGTTAGAGCAATAAGTGAAATTGCAAAGATTCCGAGATCAAGCACACCATCCCTTTCTCATAGAAGTAGACATCCAAGAGGAAATCATATTCGAGATTTATAAAGGTAAAAAGAACAAATTCCGAAAGTACAAATATCTTTAGGAACATAATCATGCACAGAGTCACTGCCGTCTTCAAGTTCTCCAACTACCCTTGATCATTTGTAAAATTCAAAATCAGTGTCAGGCTTCTTCACGTTCGCACGGTATCCTTTCTCAAAATCCTTAGGCAGTATAACATAGCGGTTCTTCCTAACAGCATGCATCCCAGCTTCTTGACAAATAGCTGCAATCTGTAAAATCAAGAGTTGAACATACATCCATATCAATAACATAAATGACGGGAAATAAAAATGCTATTGGTTTGACAACAACAATCACACTAACCACCTCAGCAAAAGGAAGACCATCTCTAACCATAAAAAGAGTAACGGCCCACCACCTATGTCAAGTCCCAAGTGCTGATACCATTCATCTCCCCCAAAAAAAAAAAAAAAAAATCACAGTAACCACCTCAGCAAAAGGAAAACAATCCCTCAACCATGACAAGAGTACCTATCACTACGGCAGTCTAGAGATGAGTACGGCCCACCACCCATGTCAAGTCCCAAATCCTGATACAATCCCCCCACCCCCCCCCAAAAAAAAAAAAAAAAAAAAAAAACACTTTTCTCTTTTTCATCTGTGCGTGCATGAGCATTGTAAACCTAGTACTCAGGGAGGCATTAGAGTTATAAGTCATGGCCCACAATCTACTACTTTAGCCTGGTCAGACCATGCCTATACTTCCAACACACCGTTAACTGGACCCAGTGAAAGCCAAAACTTTGTATGTGAGAACATCTGTCATGCCATTAAGCAGAAACCATCAGGTTTTCTAACTACAAAGCAACATATTTTAATATTATGCTGTTGAACATTCCCTAAAATCACAGCAAACATGCAAGCAACACAGCATACAATTAACAAGGCCAAGAAGTTCTGCAGTGGAGTTGAAACTGCAGAAGGAGCACAACAATCAGACACAAAAGCTCTACCCACTATGCAGGCCCCTACTCTTCGAAATTCAAGAACAAGTATAACTTGGTGGAAGGATAGACTTTGGAGAAGAAATAAAAGACATATCAGAGACAGATAACAAAGTTATGAGCTAGCCCCACTTCTCAACACCCTTCACCCTGTTCTGCTGGTTCTAAAGAGCTCGTAGGATGCTGGCAAACTAATGAATTAACATTTTACTTTCATGGCCAGAAGACAAAGCAGATTTGACATATCAAAGGATACTTACTTCATACAGAACCAAATGGTTAGTTAAAAAAATAGCAATCGAGTCAAGAGCTTGCAAAATGCATAAACTAACCTCAGCAGCACTAATTTTATCTGGCCGAGAAACATAGTCTTCAAGGTCTACCTCATCACTTAGGTTCATCTTAGCAGTGCAAACCTGGAGGGAGAGAGAAAAGAGTGTGAGAGAGAGTGTGTGTGTGAGTGAGAGTGAGAACATCTGACCATCTTGCAAGACACCAAACGTCTATCAAGGTCAAAGAAAAATGAGAAACCAAATCAACACGCAGTCTTGATGGTAAGTTCTTCCTATGCCATGTATTAAATACTGCTTCACCAAAGGGTACCAGTTGTAGGCATCCATACGGTAACAATAACTCCTTTTTTTTTTAAAGCAACACACATAACACCATTAATGAAAGGAGTTATAACGAAAGGTGAATGAGTATAACCTGGAACACAAGCCTCTTCTGTCGTCTATCGGGTAAAGGGAATTCAATTTTACGGTCAAGCCTTCCTGGTCGAAGAAGTGCAGGGTCCAAAGTGTCCGCACGATTAGTTGCCATTATTACCTTAACGTTAACAGTCTGGTCGAACCCATCCATCTAAAGAATCCAACAATCAAGAGTTAGAAGGGTTGACTTGAGAAGACAAAACAAAGATTTTACTGATTCCCATGTTCTGGGTCTGTTAGGCATGCTAACCTGGTTCAAAAGTTCCATCAAAATACGTTGGACTTCTCTGTCAGCTCCAGTCTGAGCATCAAATCTTGCTGTAGCAATAGCATCAACCTCATCGATAAAGATAATAGCAGGAGCATTCTCCTTTGCAAGACGAAAGACATCACGGACCATTCGCGGACCCTGAAAAATAGAAAAGGCAACCAATGAACATTGCAATCAACCTGCACACTGCTCAGGCTTTTCTTGTTCTTCCATTCTTTCCTTAGGTTGAAAGTACAAAAATGTACAAGCTTCCTATGACACAGAATAAGAGAACACAGAGATAACATTTAGTCAGAAGTAGAACTTGAATCAAGAAGAGTCCAACAGTCATACCTCACCCAAATACTTTTGAACAAATTCTGAACCAACAACTCTAATGAAGGCAGCAGTTGTATGATTAGCAACAGCCTTGGCTAGCATAGTTTTGCCTGTCCCTGGTGGACCATAGAGCAGAACACCTCGCGGTGGATCAATACCAATTTGTTTGTATAGTTCATGATGAGTAAGAGGCAACTCCACTGCTTCACGAATCTCTTGCTTCTGAATGTCGCATCCTCCAATATCCTGCAAAAGAATCTCTCGTGAGGGGGGAAAAAGCACTTGGTGGTGTATGTATCAATCTACTAGAGAATTGGCAAAATGCATCTATAGCACTGCTATACTCGCAGCTGAACCAAAAGTCATATAGCTACTTTAATAATAAGGTGATTTGCAACAATTTGGCAAGTGATGTACTGGTTTGTCGTACCTAAAATTTAGTAACATCAAATCTTACACTTAAAATACACCCACTTAGTGAGATAAGACTTAATAAGAGTAGTTACACACTAAAATGACTTAATCAAGGGCAAATATATTCGTATCACGATAGATTTGGGAAAATAAGACCCCCATAAATTGCCAAGTAAAAGAGCAGCCACTGCTTGCGTCTCTAGCAGCAAGGCAAATTAACTAGAGTGTATGATTCAACTAGATTTGGTCAAAAATCCAAAATTCAAGGGTTCATATAGTAGCTTTTTAGATTCTAATTGTTGAAATTTGTTAGAAATACCGATTCTACTAATTGCATGCAGGAAGTTGGTCTTCAGTGCAAACAGATAATATCCCAAAAGAAAGGAAGCCTATGGGTACAACCTTTAGACAAAACATGTCCACTCAAACTCAGAAAACAATCACTAATTGTTGGAGCCAATCAAAGAGTGGACCAACGAGGACCCAGGAACACTCAAACTTCTCAATATTAGTATATGACCTTGATATCAAGAAAAGTTTGCTATAAGATTCATGTTTGACATTTCTATTAGATATCAAAGTTTAATAGACTGCATCAAGCAATTTTGTATAAAAATACTTCAAATCAAGAGCTACAACAGAAAAATGACGGTGGGACCTAGTTGCAAATAGCAGGAAGTGAGTAAATTCTCAGTTTTGACATTGCATAATTCAAAACATATCTAATGGCATTATCGGATCCATAGGTTCTTCGGTGAGATTGATTAACGCTAATGGTGTGTTTCCTAGCCTACGTGAGTCAGATGGGACATTTCACATCTTATTCATCACAAGCCAATGCAGCTTGATCTAGACTGATAAACCTGGATAACTTTGGACAAAATATGGAGACAGGATAGTGGCTCGAGGGTTGGGATAATTTTCATCCAAACGGATAGAATACGAAAATTAAGAAAAATGAAATCAGAAAGATAAGAGCATATACAGAGCATAGGAGGGGGAAAAAGCAATGCCATCATCACCAGACCGCAACATTGGTGGCCAGATCTCTCTCTCTCTCTTTCTCTCTCTCATCTTTGCAAATTTTCACAACCAGGTTCATATAGGGTAAGAAAGGAAACATCCCACTGCATAGGAGGGGGAAAAAGTGATGCAATCACCACCAGACCGCAACATTGGTGGCCAGATCTCTATCTCACTCTCATCTTTTGCAAAGTTTCACAACCAGGTTCATATAGGGTAAGGGAGGAAACATCCCACTGCCTTGTATAGTCCCTTAACCCTCGCTACTTAACGAATAATGCCATATACGCAATGCACATGAGAGTCATGGGAACTACCAATATCCAAAAGGGCGTCTCGAGATATTTTAGAAGGGATGCACTAAATGGGGCAAAAAGAATCTCATAGAAGTCTTGCCTAGAGTTCACCATGCGTCATGATATCCTCGCAATTGGTAAACAACACAAAACACCGAACCCTCTCATTCCCGATTTCAACGAGAGCGAATAATACCGAGTCTCTCGGCCTCCTGCGAGAATCTATCAAAGATCAGGTGCACCGGTACTGTCCTAGAGGCCATGGAAGTGGAAAACCCTAACTTAAGTGAACTGAAGTAGGCATCAAATTCCAGCAACCTAGCGCACGGGAAAATTGGAAAAGGCCGCAATAGAATATAGAATCGGAAGGGGAGAATACGTTGTAGGTGACGTCGGGCTTCTCGGACTGGCTGAGGAGGGAGATGCTGGAGTCGGCCTCCGGAGGGAGAACGTCGACGAGGGCGTTGGAGTGGCGGTGGAGGGCGACGGAGGCGGAGGGCTTGAGGAGCTCGCGGTTGATGGTGCTGAGGATGCGGACGTAGTAGTTGGAGCCGGTGGTGGAGCCGACGATGCCGTTGTTCTGGTCGACCATCTCCATGAACTGGCCGATGACGAGGGGGACGGACTGGATGCGCTTGACCTCCTCCTGGGCGCGCAGGAGCTCGCGCTTCAGGTTCTTCTGCTCGTCCTTGACGTACTCCTCCTGGATGTCGATGAACTCCAGCTGCCTCTCCAGCGACTTGAGGCGGCTGTACAGATCCTCCTCCTCCGCCGCGGCCACGGGCGACTCCATCGACATCCTCGATATCGACGGCGGCGGATCGGATGGAACCAGAGCTGCTGCCGAACCTGCCATGCCTTCTTCCTATATCAAATCTGCTTCCGATGGATGGATTGATCCGTCTCCTCCTTCTCTTTCCCCTCTTCCAAGTTTTCCCCTCTTCTGTTCTGACACAAGGAATGCATCGAGAGTTAAAGTTCGGAAAAAAAAAAAAAAAAAAAGAGGAAAAGCCGGGCCTTTGGCAATTGAGCCCTCCGGCCCACCAAAAAAGAAATAGGCCCAATCCGATGATGCCAACTAAATCCAGACTAGACTAGATTTATGGCACGTTTGACAACTTTTAGGGTATGTCTGTTTCATGAAAAATATAGGGGCTGCATGGTAATGTTTCTTTCTTTTTTTTTGTTTCGGGGAACGAAATAAAAAAAGTGTTTTACATTCTAACAATTTTTGATCGAGAAAAATGTTTTTGGTAAATTTGTTCTAATAAAAAATGAATAAAACACGTTTGGTAAATTTTATTCTTTTTTTGTTTCTTTTAAATTTTTAATATTTTTATTTTATTTTTCATTTTTTCCTTTATTTTTATTTTTCTTCTTTCGGCCGGTCACCGGCCTCCGTGGCGATCGGCCGACGGGCCGCAGCAGCCTCGCCCCGGCCACGGCGAGGCTCGCGCCGTGGCAATATGGGCGAGCTCGAGCTCGCCCGGCCATGGCGAGGCTCGGCCTCGCCGGGGGCCGGCGACGCTCCGGCGAGGTTGCCGACCCTCGACGGCGTCGCCGGCCCTCGACGGTCGGTCGCCGGCCATGGCCGAGGCCGGCGACCAAAGCCAAAAAAAAGAAAAAAAAAGAAAAAGAAAAGAAGAAGAAAAGAGAAGAGAGAGAAGAAGAAGCGTTTCTTCAAAATCGTTTCTAACAAGAAGTAAGTTTTTGTTTCTTTTTTTTTTGTTCCAATTTTGTTCCGGAACAAAAAAACAAAAAAAAAGAACATAAACGCAACCAAACGCGTTTACATTTTTTTTTTTGTTAAAAAAAAAAACAAAAAAATTGTTTAGAAACAGAAACAAGGAGTGTTTCCATGCAGGCCCATAACGTTTTTGAAAAATGTTTTCTGGGAAACCATTTTCCTAGGTTCTAGGAAAATTGTTAATTTTCCTTTGTTTGATGATACGTGACTAAAAGCATTTTCTGGTATTTGGATCGCAATTGTAAAATAATTGAATGACATTTGACCTAACAACTGACAATAATGTGCCTCTTACTTCCAAATTAATTTGTTGAGTTCATATAACTTATATAAACAGATTTTTCTCGATCAGTTTATTAAATCTAGAATTTAAACCTACAAAATGAAAATGAAACATGAATTCATACACATATTTGTATTTTTTTTTGAAAATGGACATGATTTCCAATTGCAAGAGCAAGTCAAAACGATCTCATTAATCGCTTCAATATATTTGGCTCTCTTTAGATGGATGTGCCTCTTGTGCAGCTCTCCGCAAGTTATCCTGAATTACCCATGGACACCACAAAGGATGCTTCCAGTTTTGCCGAGCAACTCAAGCTAATGAGTTTTGCCCTTGTTAAAGCCGCTAAGCAAGTTCACGTTTCTCAAGCACAATGTCCCATGCAGTACATGAGCTAAACATTTCATAGTTTAGTACTAATATCTCTATCTTCCCATGACACATTAGGATAAATTGTGCCACAAAAAGCTACTTGGATAGCTACTACAAGAAGTAATCAAAGAACATCGTGCCACAAAAAGCGACTTGGATAGCTACTACAAGTTACCAAAGGTCCAATGTTCAGACAATATCAAGAACAAACATTCAAAGTCTGATGCTTAGCTACTTGAATAGCTACTACAAGTAACCAAAGAACAAGTCTAATGTCCAGACAGTATCAAGAATAAACATTGAAAGTCAGATGCTTGTCATTATCCACTTTCTCTTCTATTTAAGAAATCTTCAAGCCATAACTTCTTCAGCTTAACACTCTTGACAATGAATGCTTTTGCAACTCTCTCCTTGTCCACTAGATAATCAAAGGCATGTGCAAGGTAGCTTCATCAAAACCTTCAACCTCCATCACTTCTTTGTAGAGCTCAGCAACATCCAATTGATTTTGACTCTTCTTTTTTATTGCATTAGCAACCTCTCCAATTTGCTCCGAGAGCAATGCAAACCTATCATCCTTGTTAGTGGCATGACTTCGCTTTCTATTAAATATCAAATGATCTTCTATTCCTTTCGTAGTATTGTCATTACCATCATCTAGTTCGGTTAAGAAGTCCGAATCGCTGAAAGAAGGTAAGTCGATGTCTCCAAATTGTTTTGCAAGGCATCCTATGGCCATGTCTGCCATCAAAGTGAGTTCATCATAAATCTCAATTTTCTTGTTCAAGTACTTCTCATGGGTAGGATGTGCCTACGAAAAATCACAAAAATACAAGTATATAAGTAGGTAAATTTGCCATTTATGATTACAATAATACTTACAATCTGCTCATCATCTATCTCTCTTAATTTTTTTTTTTTATAATTAAAGAGCATATGACGCATAAGCAAACAAAATTTTTACAGCCTACAATTCCTACATATCTCAACATGCTACATGTATAATGAATGTCTTGAATCAATGAATTTCTAGTTGCCTGAATATAACAAACTGTAGCATACCAAGGTACATAAACTTAACCCACAATTTTTTGATGTCAAATGGTAAGAGTATTAAGTTATATAGAAATCTGAAAAGCACATTACAATTATTTCTTCATCATAAACTTCCTTCCGAACAACTGTGATCATCTTCGAGTTATGTTATGGTCCCACCTCTTAACTCGCAATTTTTGGATGGTAGCCAAATTGTTTTTAATAGTTCTAAGAAATTCACTCTTAACTCAAAGCAATTTTTGGATGGTAGCCCAATTGTTTTTAATAGTTCTAAGATGATTGTCCACATGATCAAGCTCACATTCAGTCCCAAATTTCTCATTTATAGCTTGAGCAACTTGAACAAAGGAAGATGGTTTAAAGGTGGCTGAAGGTTTGTTCCCTTTGGAAGCCTCATCGGATGATCTAGTATCTCTAAAAACATACGCTCCATAGGTCCCACCTTGACCATCTTGTATACGAGAAATACTTAGATTTCCCTTCTCTAGTCTTGCCCATTGCTACATTATTAGACATATCCCGCACAAGAAATTGTAATAAACAAATAATAACACAATAACATACGTCATTTGACTATTGAGATAAGGAAACATCACGATGATATAGAGTAGTAAATCAAGTTCACATTTACAAGAACTTCAATCACAAAGTATTCATGTCACATCAAAAAACATTAGACAACTTCTATAAAGATACAAATACTAAACACTCATTCTATGTCTACTATAGTCATCCCACATTAAACGTGTGATACTATCTCTTTTTGCTGCCTACACTCTATTTTCCTCCCTCTCCTCTCTTTGTGTTTGTTGATGTCTTTTTCTTGACTTTGAGATTCGACCTCTACCTTTAGTTCTTGAATAAAGGGATCATAAGGGTCAACTCCCATAATGAAGTTATGTAAAATACAACTTGCTAAGACCACATCAACTTGAGTATCAAAAGACCAAAAGGGTTCGGCATCTAATACACGAAAACGCCTTTTTAGGACCCCGAATGCCATTTCTACTTAGACCATAAAGATGAATGACGATGATTGAACAACTCTTTCTCGTTCTCAAGTGAGTGGTCACTAAACTCCCTCCTGTGATATTGAACTCCACGATATGGAGAAATTATTCCCGGTTGGATGCCATATCCGGCATCAGCAATATAGTATTTACCTACCAATTTTATGTAAAGTTTCAACAACATGTTTTAAGAAAATAGGGTATAAATTTTATAGAAAATATGGAATAGTCTATACCTTCAGGAATTTTCATTCCCCGAGGCCTTGAAAGTGCATTTGTAAGAATACGAGAGTCATGGGTCGTGCCTTCCCAACCGGCCAACACATAAATGAATTTTGAATCATAAGTAACAGCTACGAGAACATTTTGTGTTGTTTTCTCTTTTCGACTACAAAATTTTCCTTGATTTTCTAGGGGAACCGATGCACAAACATAGGTACCATCAAGAGCTCCAATACAATTCTAATGTACTAAATAAGTAAGTAAATGTAACAACATACTATCAAAATGAAGTTCGTGACACTTGTAATATTACATACCCTAAAGTACAGATAAAATCTTTGACTCTTGGATATTGTCGGGGGTGTAGTGCCATCCGGTGGTCTTATAACATGCTTGTGTAATTTTAGAATTGCTTGTAAGACAATTCTAAAGTATCGATCACCTTCCAAAAGGATCACCTTCCTTAAGGAACCAAATTCTCCTTGCCTTTGGATTTCATGAAGGAGCCTTCTGGTTCGGTACCTCAAGGTCCCCATCATCACTTCCAAGATCAGCAAGGCAGATTGCTGTATGCTAGTCAACCGCATCACATCGAAGGTACAATCTTGGACTCATCGCTTTCTATCCTTTGCCGGCCGTCTGCAATTGATCAGGTTAGTCCTTCATGCTATTCAAGCATATTGGGCTAGTGTCTTCATTTTACCTATAGCTGTATTGGATCAAATTGAAAAAATCCTTAAATAGTTTCTATGGAAAGGCCCGAAGTTGGGTAAAGGGGGTGCGAAGGTGTCCTAGGAGGATATCTGTTGACCAAAAGAGGAGGGGGGCCTTGGCATCCGAAGACTTCGCGAGTATAACAAGGCCGCCATGCTAAAACATATTTAGCTTCTGTTTTCAGATAATGAATCATTATGGTGCAAATGGGTTCACTCGACCTTTTTAAAAATATTGAACTTCTGGGTGGCCAAAAAGTCAACCTTCTGCTCGTGGGCTTAGAAGAAGATCCTCTAACTCATGACTCAATTCCAAAGTTCTTTCTATTGGAGGATTGGGGATAGCCAATTGGTGTCTCTTTGGTTTGATAATTGGCACCCCAAGAGTTCTTTGAACTTGTATTTTTCGGATTCAGCCATTTATGGATCTGGCCTTTCTAGGCAGGCGACAGTGGCAAACCTGTTCACCAACAATGGCTTCATGGTCAAGATGGTCTTGGATTCTTGGGAGGATCCCTTTACGATTCTTACCCAGAACTCGAATTGTTTTAGTTGGAAGGGGAACACTTCTCACCTCTTCATGGTGGCTTCGGCTTGGGAGATCACTGGGAGGAAGAAGATTCGAGTCTTCTAGCATGCGTTCATCTGGAACAACTCCATCACTCCAAGGTACCAATTAAACCAGTGGCTTATTGCCAAACGTAAACTTTCTACCCAAGCTCTGTTATTATCTCATGGTAGGATGGATAGTGCCTTGTGTCCTTTTTGTAATGAGGTGCCGAATTCTATAGACCACCTATTTTTTGGATGTCGAATCACTGCTGGCATCACCTTCTTTTGGGCCGTGAGATGCAACCTCCCGTGGCGAAACAAATCGTGGGTCGAGAATCTCAATTGAGCCGTCTCCTTCCTTGCGGGCAAAGACTTCTATAAGTGCATTGCCCGTTTCTCTTTTGGTGCTTTCTATTATATTATTGGGATAAGTACTGCAAAAGTCATAAAACTTGTCACGAAAATGCAATTGAGTCATAAAATTTGCAAAAAGTACAGTCAAGTTCTAAAACTTGTCAAATTGTTTCAATCGAGTCCTAAAATTAACACCGTTAGGCTTTTCCGTTAAAAATGCTAACGTGGCATTTTAAATAATTTTATTTTCCACGTGGATTTTTTTAATTATTTTTATTCATTTTTTAAAAATTAGATTTAAAAACTAAACAATTAGATTTATTCATTTTATCTTATTTTCACCAAAAACTAAAAAGAAAAATTTAAAAAATTATTTTAAAAAAAAAAAAATCAACGACTCCTCTCCCCCATTGCCGTTGCCCATCACCGGAGGGACCGGGCGACTATCATCGGCCCTAGGCGGGGGTGGCTGGCCCTCGCCGGCCCCAGGCAAGGGCGGGTGACCGTCGCCCGCCCGGGCAAGGCCTTGTCAACTCTCGCTTGGGGTCGGCGACCATCGCCCGCCTTGGGCGAGGCCTTGTCGGCCCTCACTCGGGGCTAGCGAGGGCCAACGAGGCCTTGCCCGGGTGGGCACACCGTTGGCCCCCGTGAGAGCGGGCGACGGCCACCGGCCCCCGCAAGGGCCGGCGGGCCTAGATCTGCTCGCCGACCTCAAGCAAGGGCCGACAAGGCCTCGCCTAGGGCAGCGACGATCGCCGGCACTCTCCTGTCGTCGGCCCCTCCAGCGATGGGTGGCGGCGGTGTGGGAGAGAAGCCGCTAATTTTTTTTTTAAATAAATTTTTTAACTTTTCTTTTTAGTTTTTGTTGAAAATAAGATAAAATGAATAAATCTAATTGTTTAGTTTTTAAATCTAATTTTTTTTAAAAAATGAATAAAAAATAATTTAAAAAAATCCACATGGAAAATAAAAATTTTATTTAAAATGCCACGTCAGCATTTTTAACGGAAAATGGTAACGGTATTAACTTTAGAACTCGATTGAAACAATTTGACAAGTTTTATGACTCAATTGTATTTTCATGACAAGTTTTAGGACTTCTGTAGCACTTATCCCTATCTTATTTGGAAGCACAAGAACAGCATCCTCTTTAGAGAGTAGAGCTTAGCCATCCTAGTGGTTAAGAATTAGCTCTTTAAAGTCGTTAAAGACGCCACAGTGGCCACCCTTCCAACATGGAAGGGGGAGGTGAGAGGTTCAAATCCCCACCTTCTCAGGGAGGATGGGATGGGGACGCGTAAGTTTCAAGAGTGGGTTTAAAAGTCGACTCACTTTCACGCCCGAGCAAGAATATTGATCCAATTATCTTCCTGCGGTTGTTGGGTCCATCCGGCCTTGTGCAGCCTAGTGCTACTTCTTGTTAGTTTTCCTTTTGTCGTTGTTTAGGCTGTTCTATGCTTGTTTTGGTCCACTGTCGCGACCAATTTTTCTAAGTGCGAACCACCTTGCCTGCTTGGGCTAATGATTGCTTCAGTTCTAAACTTAACTCGGTTTAGCCACCAATTTAACACCCGATAAACAATAAATTGCAAAAACTTACCTCCAAGCAACGAAAGAAATGTTAAATTAAAATCCACATCAATAACCCTAGATCCTAATTAACACGCAATTTTTTTTATTTTCACTTAATTAATGAAAATCATGCAATATGCAATGCAATATTAACTAAATGACCTTATTCTAATGACATGTAATTTCTAATTAAATGGGCTTACTAAATGACATACATCTCAGTGAATCTAACCCTAATAACATGGATATGACATTTTTCTTTTTCCTAAAAGAATGCATTTTATCCTAAATAATAAAACTAATTTAACCTATGACATTTTTTGTATTTTTCATGAAATTCGAAATTTGGTGAAATGTGAAAATTACCTAATTAGATTAAGATCCTATTTAATTTATATTAGGAATTAGGTTGAGCCAAATCATAATTTAAACTAAAACATTATCTTAACCTAAATAATCCTAAAATGCAATATATCTAAAAAAAAAATACCTAAACTTATAATAAATTAAGGAAAAATATTATCTAAAATTAAACTCAAATAAATTTAACCCTAATATACAATGACGTACAAAATATGCCATAATTCTACATGACATATGCATGATGATTTTTTGTTGTTTTTTCATTAATTTTCGAAATTAATAATTGCCAAATAATTAAACATGCAATTCAAGTTAAAAAAAAAAACTAGCAAACTAAATTGATTGATTTGAATTTTTTTATTTTTTTGTTTCAAAAAAATTCATGACAAATAGAATGCTTAGCCTAAATATACAAATAACCCTAAACATGCAATATTCTAATCTCGTATTTCAAGATAAATAAAGAATCGTCCATTCAAAATTACCCAAAAAAGAATATCACATATCGTTCAAATCAAGATAATATCGCAAGAAAAAATCGATAAATCGATCTTAGTTCTTGGATCAAAATATCAATTTCATTTCCACTGATTAATTATTTCATCTAAAGTTCTTTATAGATCCCCTGAGGAATCGGATCGTATATATTGGATTTCTAATTATGCATAGATAGGTATTTCAACCAAAGAAACAACATATAAAGAGATAATAATAATAATAATAATAATAATAAAAAATAAAGAAAAAAACCTAAACTTGCCTAATAAAGTAAAGTAAAAATCACAAAAACCCTAAACTTCGTGACATATTTACAAACTTTTCAAACCACCAAAAACCCTAAACTTTGTTATGTGCTTTTTGGCTTTTCATTTTTTTATAATTTTTATAATTTTTTTTCTTTTTTTGTTCTTCTCTCTTCCCTTCGCTGGCTGGCTGGCGCAAGCAGGGCACCTCGCGTTTGGCGAGGGCCGTCCTTGCCCGACGCCGGCGAGGCTCCAAGCGAGGGTGTCTCGCTCTCGGCCCAACGCCGGCGAGAGCGACCTCGCCAGAGCGCAGCTTCCTCCGCCGCTCTCGCCATGGCCAGGGAAGAAGAAGAAAAAAAGAAAAATGTAAAAAAAGATAAAAAGATAAAAATATTGATAGAACTTTGGCCGCCGGTTTTGGGGGAGCCGGCCGGCGAGAGAGAGAGTCGCCGGCTAGGGTTCCGGTGAGGTTCCAGGGGCGGCACCAGAGGCTTCGGGATCGGCACGGAGCAGCGCGGCAAGATCGGTGGACGGCGTCGCGAGCGGCGCGGCAAGATCGGGACGGCGTCGAGCTGCGGGCTTCGGCTCCGGGCAGCAGGGCGTCGGGTTGAGCAGGGACGCCGGTCGGACGGCCTGAGGACGGAATCACGGCAGGAACGGCGGCTTCTGGCTTCTGGTTGCAGCGGCGGTGGAGAGGCGTCAGATCTCGCGAGTTGCAGCGGGGGCGGGCTCGACTCAGATCTACCGGCGTCGGGTCACGGCTGGAGCACGAGACGTCGAGCGCTGGGTCGCGGACAGCAGCGGCGTCGCGGGCCGGCACGGGCTTCAGTGGCGATGGCGCTCGGAGACGAGACGGGGGGGAAGCGGCGGTGGCGCGAAGATGGCTGGCGGAGGCGGTGCCGGCGTCGGCTGGTGCGGCCGCGGGCCCGGCGCGGCCGGGGTCGCCGTTCCCCTTTTTTTTTTTCTCTCTCTCTCTCACGTCACTCGCGTCACTTCTCTTCTTTTCCCTTTTTTTTTTTTTTCTCTTTCCTAAAACCGAAGAAGGCCCTCCTTTTGCTCCAAATTTTTCGAAATTCCTTCCCCTCGTCCGTACGTGCACAACACCTTTTTTATAGGGAAAATTTAGATCTTTGAAGCATATTTTATTTTCAATTTTACTTGGCATAATTTTCTAAATATATCATCAGCCACACGTGATATCCCCTTTTATATTTTTCACGAATTCTATCCAAAATTTTTCTTTTTGTTCGAAAATACATCTTTTGGTGTATATTGCCTAAAAATATGAAAAAATCTGAATATACGAAAATCTTCCCTTCACCGCGCCTAAAATAAAATAAAACAAAATGAAAATAAAATGTTTCTAAACTATATGCCATGTGTTTTTTCAACCCCAAGAATTTAGGTTTCAACATCCACTTTTGTGCGGCCTTCTTTTGTATTCGGCTCTCTTATACTTACTCGACTTGTCTCATAAATGCAAGTTTTCACATCGGATTCAGGCTTCATCCTCCTTGCTCCATTAACATTGTTATTTTCCATCTACAAGCAATAATAAGAATTTTCTAAGCATGTTATGATAGATGTTTTATCTTAAGGGTAAACCCAATAGCAAACATTAAATAAATAAATAAATAAATTGTTAAAATGATTAAGAAGGCTAGTGCAACAACATCAACAATAACAGAATCAACTCTTGAAAGATATGTCAAGACATAAAAAAAAAAAAAAAAAAGTCGTTAAAGACAAGGCTATCACTTTCAGGAATGTGGACGATACATTTGAAAACAGGAGGCTGCAGCGTAGCTGGAATATTGATCCAATTATCTTCTCTGCTGGGGACTCTTCTGTTTTTGTAGGGCCCTAGCTTTTGGTTGCTGATTGGATGCTCTCCCTGCGTACGGCTAGCTCCTTGGTGGTTCTTCACTTTTGTCGTTGGCGGATGCGGTCTGAGGTTGTTGGGTCCATCCGGCCTTGTGCAGCCTAGTGCTACTCCTCCTCCTCCTCCTCCGTTCCCAAGACTCCGCCTGGCCAACCCCCTGCCCGCCATGATTGTGCAGCTGTCCTCTTTCCCTTCTTTGACAAGTGGAGAAAACAATACGGTAGGTCACCTCCCCGCCGCCCTAACTGGGATCTTCATCTCTATTCTACGATTAATCTAAAGATATTCACGTGTTTCGATTTTCCATGTTCCAAACTACATAAACTAAAGCAAGATTTTCGTACAATTATTAGAGAGTTTATGAAACTCAGAGGTTGGTGCTACTTAGATTTCGCAGTCAGATATAGACAGATAACGTGCATCACCGTGATATACGTTTTCTGTACTTCAAGGTTGATGTTGTTTGAAGCCTGTCATGTCGTTTGGCGCACCGCATGGCATACGGTGGTAGATGTTGAAGATTCCTTCACTGCCCGTTTCCATTTTTTCAAACTCGCAACCCCTACCAATGGCTGTTCTTTCTTTTATGGGGTTATTGTTAGGTCTTTGTTAATGACCGATGCATGATGCATGCGCTGGGTGGCTCCTCTGGCGCTGGATCTGGATTGGACCCAACAAAAACGCCTCCAGCGCCCCAGCGTCGCTTCTCACATTCACACTAAATTTGATTTGGCGCGTTCTCACTCAGTAAAATAAATGAATAATTCACCACTCCTGAATCAGATCATTTCTCCTTCCCCCTCTCTTAAATGACTTGGATTGGTCGTTTGTGGTCCAGACATGGACAATCAGATCAGGCTGATCTCATGCGCTGATGTCTCGTGATTGTTACAGGAGATATATTTGCGTTCTCGCTGGGGAACACACAGATAATCTATGTGAACCAACCAGACGTGGTGAGGGAGATCACCACCTGCACATCTTTGGACTTGGGGAAGCCCTCATACCAGCTCAAGGAGATGGGTCCCTTGATGGGTCAAGGCATCTTAACTTCCAACGGCTCCCACTGGGCCCATCAGCGCAAGATCCTCGCTCCCGAGCTCTATATGGAGAATGTCAAGGTATGTTACTTTAATTGATGTCTTTCAATATCATCACCACAACCAATTTTTTCTTAAATTAACATTTCTGAGTTTGCCTGCTCGCAGGGAATGATAAACCTCATTAACGAGTCCACAGAGACACTGTTGAAGTCCTGGAAGAACAAAGTGGACGCAGCCGGTGGAGTAGCCAGCATTAACATCGACCAGCACATGAGAAGTTTCTCCGGAGATGTCATCTCCAGGGCCTGCTTTGGCAGCAATTTTGCCAAAGGAGAGGAGATCTTCCACAAGTTGAGGGCTCTCCAAGAGGCCATGTCCAAGAAAGGTCTTTCCATTGGGATTCCTGGCATGAGGTGCGAAGTTAAATATCTCTTTCTCCCGAAAAACCTCCAATTAAGCCTTCCCTTCCATACCGCCCCCTTGAAAAGAAAGGGGAAACAAAAAAATCCAGAGTCGCTTAGCTGCTTTAATCAATTCTGTTCATGCAATGACGCAGATACCTCCCCACCAAGACTAACAGAGAAGCCTGGGCACTGGAGAAGGAGGTCCGCAGTTTGATACTGCAGGTGGTGAAGGAGAGGATGGAAGCTGCATATGAGAAGGACCTTCTGCAGATGCTTCTCGAGGGTGCCAAAAACAGCGACTTGAGCCAGGAGGCCATGGGCCGCTTCATTGTCGACAACTGCAAAAACATTTACTTGGCTGGGTACGAGACCACTGCCGTCTCTGCGACATGGTGCCTCATGCTGTTGGCTTCCAGTCAAGAGTGGCAAAATCGTGTGCGTGCCGAGGTTCTTGAGGTTTGTGGGGACCGTCTTCCTGATGCCGATGTGATCCGTAAGATGAAACTGGTGCGCCTTCCCCATACCTTTAAGACAGAGTGCACATAATATAACGTTTTGATTTCATAATCATCGGCATGTGTTAACCTTTCTGTCCTGGGTGCAGCTCACAATGGTAATAAACGAGTCGCTGCGGCTATACTCCCCCGTGCCAGTGGTGTCGAGGGAGGCCTTGACGGATATGAGATTCGGGGACCTGAAAGTGCCGGAGGGAGTGAACGTGTGGACGATGGTGTTAACACTGCACACGGACCCTGAGATATGGGGGCCAGACTCCTACTCTTTCAACCCGGGGAGATTCGCCAATGGGATCACGGGAGCCTGTAAGCTGCCGCACTTGTACATGCCCTTCGGAGTAGGACCTCGCGTGTGCCTCGGGCAGAACCTGGCCATGGTGGAGCTCAAGATTCTCATTGCCCAGCTTCTCTCCAGCTTCTCCTTCACCCTTTCTCCCAACTACATCCACTCCCCTGCTCAAAGGTTGGTTATTGAACCTGAACATGGCGTCGAACTCTCCGTCACCAAGCTATCTCGAGATTGATCACTCCTAGAGATGGTTTTTTCTCACCCTTAAGCCCACTATACGCTTTCTTGTTGTATCCGAAAGCAACTTTCCCCTTCCCTTTAGTCACTTTTGTATCAGTTTATGGCAAAGTTTGTTCTTTCTCCATTGTAAATGTCACAATTAATGTGGAAGGTGAATAAACGAAACAATTCAAGCAAGAAATAAATTGCAAAAATAACACATAAACATTGTGAATTTACGTGACTTGACAATGTGCCTACTCCACGTGAAGAGATCTATAAGGTTGTTTCACTATAATTGGTAGAATGAAGATTACAATCACTTGGAATGCCCACATCCAAGTGATTCCAATTTTTAGCAACACCCTAAACCATAACAATCAATCACAATAAAGGAGTTTTCTCATACTTTGAACTCTCTTGGATTGCGGAAGCTCTCGTGTTGTCCCAAGTTTCTAATCTTAAACAAACTTTGAAATTAAGGGTTTTTTATTAACAAGTCTGAATTGTGGCTGCCTTGGGCCGAGTGCTTGCCAAAATAGGCCCAAGCTGTTGACGATCGTGCTGGAAAACATAATCGTTATTAGGTGGTGTGCGAAGGCCTGGCCTGCTTGGACCTGGCCGTTAGCCTAATCACTCCTTGGCTCGGTGCTCGCCCGGTGGCCTAGTTCATCCGCGTGCCAGGGGGGCCTTTCCTTCCATATCCAATCGCCCGACTCCATTGTCATGCCCTCACAAACACCCCAGTGTCCAAAATCATGAGCCCGTGTCTAAATCCAAATAAATCGGAATGAACTTCTGGCTATAATCAACAAATCTCCATCCTGACAAGAGTCTAACTTCATATGAAGATAGAGAACAATGCTCTTAGAACTTATAATGGTTTGACATAAGGTGTGACATCCCGATTTTGACCTATGAGAAATGGTTGTGAATCTGGTGTGCTAATGAAAAGCATAAGTCATGGATCGTTCCAAGATTTGATCATGTAATGATCATGGATCGATCAAAGGAACGTTCATGGACCAATCCCATGACCACGATCATGGACCTGAGCGGTTTGATCAATGGACGACTACCCGACCGTCAGGGTTGATTGAGAGATGTTCACAACCACCACAGATCAGTTAGTGATCATGGATAGGTCCAAACGGTCATGCGCTGATCGCAGGTGATTCTGCTCGGCCATGCATTGGTCGTGAATGACCATAATTCGACTCGATATGGTCGTGTGTTAGACATAAATTTGACGAATCTCGAACAATCACATGACTATAGGGAGTTAGCTTGGATGAAGCCTACAGCTGATCCAGAATTAAGTCCAATCAATCGACGTCAATCTAAAGGCCGGTCGTTGAGCCTGTGTCTTAGGTTGCCAATTTAGCCAACAAAGGCAACTTGACCTACGACAACTACACCGAGAGAGGCTTAGCCACAAACCTCAGATGTGTTAAAATAATCATTAGGGGATGTACACAAAGCCCTTATCCAGTCCCGGTTGCATTTTCAATGGCCTATTTCTTCATGATTGCCAAGTTGCCAAGAAAAGGACAAAATTAAATTATGTAGAACACCCCAACTTTTTCATTAAGGAGGGTGACTCATCATTCCACCTAGATTTTTTTAGATATAGTCATGATTACCAAAGATTCACCTTGGAGATTAAGTAAAGTATCTAAGCCAAATGTCCCAATAAAAATATGATACAGTAGAGCTAATTATGACTATCCTATAGCTTTGATGCCATCTCATCTTTTAGAGTGCCACCTATCCATAATGATTTGTTCCCTTAATAATGAGCTAATTACTCATGTTGCCCAATGAAATAGAGATAAGTAAGGCCTTAAATGATGATACTAAGTCATTGGATCTCCACATCATGAAATTAGGTGCGCCACCTTTCCAAATAGGTGTGCCACCTTGCAACATAGGCTTGCCACCTCAAAGTCATAGCCATGCCACCTTAAGAAATGTGATTGGGTTGCTTGGATGAGTAATGATGAACTTGGTGCCTACCAATAAGAGGAGCTCTTATTCATTTCCACCATTGTAGCCTACTTTGCCATTCACACCTACCATCCTCCTCCTCGTCCTTTCTCTTGACTCGCACCACCAACCTTTCAAGCCATTCAAGTTAGTTCTTGAGACTTGCCAAGGTAAGTAAGATTCCTCTTTTTCCTTTAAAAAAGTAGATTTCATTGTTGAGACTAGTTAAGTGCTCATCTGTCAAGCTGTGGATAGTGTGCAATGTCTTTTGTTTGATCTTGCTAGCTATTGGACATAGCCGTGTGCTTGAGTCATTTAATGTTCGGAATGAAATCGAGGTTCGTTCGGATTGAGTTCATCACAAGACAAAGTCGCCCAAGCGATAAAGCCTTGGTTCAGCATAAATAGGATGTCGGGTCCAAGTTTCGCTTGGTGCGGGGATCGCCCAAGTCCGCAAGTTCCTAAATTGATATTGAGGCGTGTCGATTTTATATCTTGATTGGTACGGGGATTGCCCAAATCCACGAGGTTTTAGTTATGCACGAAGGCATGCTGATTTCCATAGTTCAAATGAACACGGGGACTTTGCGCACGTTGAATCAAACTGCGAGCCGAGGTCATTCACGATACATGTGTATTCACATCAGGTCGAAGCTGAGGTACGTCTTGGGATCGTCACTAAAGCGAGGTGTAGCCAAGCCTAGAGATCTTGGATCAATATTGAGGCATGCCATTTCCGAGTCTTGTCTGGTGCAGAGATCGACGCTAAGTAATTGATTTAAGTTCCCAACATATTTGCTAGTGAAGTATAAGAGATTCATGACACACGAACAATTGAGCATGCCTTTGGGCCATGCATGTGTCGGTTAAGAGAAAAGATGAGAACCGACTTGTATGATGCATTTAAGCATGTACTTAAAGAGGAAAAAATGCCCGTCGCCACACAGCATTGGCGATGATGCATTGTTCATTGAACGGAATACCCTGGTAGAGCCAGGACACCTAGGTTTAGCTCGTATGCCTCGGCTAAGCTAGTCATGGAATGCCTCAATTGAGTTGGGCTGCCCTGATTTGGCTAGGATGCCTAGCATGGAGTTGGATGCTCGGTTGAGTCAGGAGGGCCTAATTGAGCCAAGACAACGATAAATGAATTTGCATAGATGTTGGTGATGTATAATTGTGATTTATTCACATGCTAGTTGCTAGTTGTTAAGCCAATGGTGGCATGTGTGGATGAAACACGACTTATAATTTGCTATTGATCTGCCATGAACACTGTTTGTGAGTGGTACATACTTGTTCTTGATGAGGAGAGGCGTTTTTGGTAGAAAACTAGGAATATTACTTATTGAGTTTCCAAGACTCAGGGTGCGTTTGGATAAGCATTTAGAAAGTCTCTTCAAGCCTCAAAACCCTTTCAGCCCAAATTGAGGTGTTTGGTACCAACTTTTAAGGGGCTTTCAATTGAAAGTCAGCCCTTAGGAATGTTGAATGGCTCATTTAATGAAAATAGCAAGTTACCTATTTTACTTTCAAAATTTTATTGAAAAACCACTTTTACCCACGTTCTGGTTCTGGCCCTCTTCCATCGCTCTGCCTTTTTCTATAGCCGGGCTTTTGCTGTCGTCCCTTCCGCCACCCGCGATCTCTTTCCTTCGCCGTTGAGTTCAGTTCGAACCCATCCGCCGCCCCGAAGCGCAGTTGTCCCCTCTCGTCTCGACTCGTCTCTCTCCCCATCTTTTGCTGTTTTTGCCGGATCCGGAATCTCCGCGACGGAGATCGAAGAAGGAGGAGGCGACGGAGATCGAAAAAGGAGGAGGAGGAGGAGGAAAAGGAGTTGGAGATGGAGATGGGAATGGAAAGTTCTTCGCGTGCTACCTCTTGGTCTCCCTCAGCCCTCGCCACAAGGGTCAAACCTACATCGGGTAACCATCTCTCCTCCCTCCTCCCCTTCCTTGTTTGGGCTCCGATCACCGTTCACTTCCCGTCGCCGATCGTGATCCGGCGACGGGTTTGGCTCTCTTGCGCATCTCTTGTCGACGGCGAGCTGATCTTGAAACCGGCGGCGTGATTTCGTGTCTATCTCGGACAGGTTCACAAAGAACCCTAGACGGCGAATCGTGCAACACAACGGGAATTGATGTGCGGAGCGTGGAGGAGCAAGCGAAAGCGAGCTTGGGAAATGGTCTTCTGCATCTACGGCTTCCCCTCCCATGTCTCCGCTCTTCACGTTCGGAAATTGAAAGAACAATTTCAATAGCAATTTTTTCGAAGTTCGTTCTGCAGAGCATGAGTCAACGATCGCTTTCTCGGACTGTTTTCATGAATTGAGGGTTTAGACTTCTGTCTGTACTCAAAATTACTGAATTAGTTATTCGTCTACTTCTTACAGCCATTATGTCGTCAATGCATGCTTGGCTCCGCTATATTCAGTTGAAGGAATGCATGTGATCACAGTGGAGGGAATTGGAAATCGAATGCATGGCCTACACCCAGTTCAAGTAATTTACGCATGGTTTTTGTTTGTTTTGCACTAAGCATGCTGTTTTTCCTCTTCATTCTTTTAGTGTCTTTGGCTGGTAGCCTGTATGCAGAAAAGGAGCTTATATTTCCCCAAGTTGTTATTGAGGAAGATATCTTATTTGAGTTTGAGCGGCTTCAATGGTCTCAAGTGGTACAGACCCTCGCGACTTAAGTAGGTATTGGAATTAAAATCAAGATATCCAGATGCCAAATTGCTAGTTGGCAATACTGAGGTTGGAATCGAGATGAGGCTCAAGAGAATGCATTATCCAGTTTTGATATCTAGTATGCATGTTCCTGAATTAAATGTGTTGAATGTGAAGGATGATGGAGCGGAGATTGGTGCTGCAGTCAGATTGTTCGATCTTTTGACTGTTTTCAGAAAGGTTGTGACAAAGCGAGCTTATCATGAAACCTCGACATGTAAAGCTTTCATTGAACAGCTCAAATGGTTTGCTGGAACACAAATAAAGAATGTTGCTTCAGTTGGTGGAAACATATGTACTGCTAGTCCAATATCAGACTTAAACTGGCGTACACCATGCTTAATCTCCCATCCTGGCAAAGGTAATTACCGTAGAGCTGATGACGAGGATTGTGATGCTCACAGATCGGAGGAACACTCGGTAAGAGATGACACGATTCAGAATTCGTGGGATGATGAACCACGGGTACACCGGCCCATTTATGGACAAGATTATGGTGTCAGCTTGTTGCCGGTTGGTGTACGATCTTCTATCAACCCCAGCTCCTTTTCCTCAGATGAAGGGAGGAGTGCCAAGTTAAACAAGCAGTTAGAAGAAAAATTGCCCGAGACAGCGTCGACTGCTAATAACAGCCAAGAGACCAGTAGATTTATTGCATCTGAGGAAATTGAGATCATAGAACTCTTCACCCCATCGACGAATCATACATCTTCTACGGGTAAGAGGAGAAGGGTTCCAACCATATGTCCCAAAATTATCGACTTGACTCAGTCTCCCATTTTTGTCTAATCATGTTGAGTGTAGGATGCTGTAGTTTAACTTCAGAATAATGATGGAATCATCTGTAAGGATGTAACTTCCGCTTATGCTTTATAATAAACGTACGTGAAGTAGATCACTTCCGGCGATCTCTTTCCTGTGAAGGCGATTGGTTGCATTCTAGAGGACGAGTAACTTGCTGTTAACTTTGGGAGAAGTTGATGCAGCAGTTGTACTTTGGCGAATTTACGAAATACACTAGCAAAATGTTCGAATTTTGAGGGAAGAGTATATATCAACGTGTTATATATTGAGTTATATCACGAACCCATCAAGTATTCTGCTCGAGCCAGAACAGAGCGAAACAGCAGAAGGTGTCCATAAATTTTCACGGAAAAAACATAGGAGGCCTCGGGGCATTAGGGTCATTAATTTGTATTGAATCAAGCCTTGCTGCTTTTTTTTTTTTTTTTTTTTGTTGCTGGAGGAACCACCTCAACCACCTCCCGGTTAGCACACTTAAGTCACCAAGCAACTTAGTTAGCCCCCTTGCGAAGCAAGGGCTTCAAACTCCTCACCTCTGGGCGGAAGGATCACAGGAGCCTACCTAACTGAGTCACCACGGCCGGTGGTTCAAGCCTTGCTGCTTTGTGCATTGATATATACTAGAAATTATGTGCAATTCCATTTGATGTTTTTTAGCAAAAAAAAAAAAAGAATTTTAATTTTAATAAAATTGTTTACACAACATCTTTAACATTATTGTCAAATATAAATTTAAAAAGTTGCAAACATTATTTTTTTTAATTTTAAACAAATAAAAAATAAAATATTTAGATTAATCACCAAAGGGGCTTTGTAAATGTGTTTTCTACCAAACAGTATTTTTCTCAAAGTTATTTTTCAAAGCAGAATTTATCAAATAGTCTTTGCATTTCCTCCAAAACCCTTTAGGCTAAACTACTTTGCATTTTCCCAATGAGTTTTTCAAATGCCGAACCAAAGGCACCTCACTCCTTATGTAATCCGCCATTTGTTTCGCACCAAGAATTCTCACGCGCCACGCGGGCGTGTACCTACAGCTAGTTTTTCAATTTATTTGGAATTCAGTGTCAGACGGGAGAAGATGGCGGAATTTCACGCGAGAGGCAGGATGCATTCGGGAGGCGTCCGGTCACTCGAACGTCGGCACAGCTCGATTCGCCTCGTCCCGTCCTGCAGAATAAGCTGAATGATTTCGAGTTTTTCTCCATCGGAGCTTCGCAAGCACCTACTTCAAGTTGCAGGATTCTGGATTCTGGTCTCCGGACAGAGACGAGAGCTCTCTCTCTCTCTCAGCGTAGATTGCAGGATCATCCGTGTTGTTCGTCCGCATTCCGTCAGGATTTCCGGCGCCGAACGTATTTTGTGCGCTGTGAATGCCGGAGGAACTTGCAAGCATAATCAGGTAACACATGTCGATCGCGTCTCTCTTCATGGACACGATTCACGCTGATTTCCGCACGCATAGCTTAGCTTCTTCGTTGCGATTCCTACGTATGTGCAGAAAGTTGCTTTAGGATTGCTCGTTCTTCGTTCGTGCGCCGAAGATGTTGCAGTGGATGGGAGGATCGAGACGGAAAATAACGACTGTAAGTGTCAGTATATGCTTTGACCTTTGAGAATTTGCAGGATTCGTTAGCTCGATGCGATTCTGCCATGATCTTCCTTAGGTCGCAAATTGAAATTATCGTTTATTGCCTTCCACTACTTCCTGTGACCAGAGAGGATCGATAGGGCTACCCTTACTCAGTTTAAATGATTATTTTTCTTATTGGAATCACTCTTCTTGAACACGACTTCTTGTTCCCCAACTCGGTGGGAGTGCCGCATCTCGTTGTTGGTTTCCTTTGGACAATCGGACTGCCGGCTTGTCAGTTGTCTGGTAGTGGTATGCCGCCAATTTACTCACCAATGAAAATTGCATGGTAAAAAGTAGTAAGGTCTAGTTTGAGGTGGCTCCGAAATTTTAGCTCATTGGTTCAGGAGCCAGAATCTTCTGTGATGCTCTGAACTTAGTGTTTGTGTGTCAAAAGTGTGAAAAGACAAGGTACATTGTCTCTACCGAGGAATTACTTTTCAATTTGTCAAGAGCCGAACATGACAACGTCATTATTCTGCTTCTGATACACAACCATTTCTTTGTGCCTTGGTGCATCTTAATTGTGCTGAGATGTGGATTATTACAGTCCAGGAAGTCTACTCAGAAGAGGTAAGAGACAGCAATCTACTTGCTCTCTTTTTCCCCCAGACGGATGCAGCCAAACTTTGCTACCTAAAGCATCCGGTAAGCGTTTATCACACGAGAGCAACTACCTATTCTTTCTAAAATCTTTCTACTCATGGAGGCAAAAGCAATATTTTGAGCAAAAGAAGAGGCAACGGCAGCAACAAAATTTTGGTTCAGACAACGATGCCGAGGGAACAAATGTGGACTGCCAACAACAGAAGGAAAATCGACCATTGGACATTCTCAGTTTGTTGAATCTTTCAACTGCTCCACAAGAGTACAAAAGTAGCTGCCCTAATAGTGAGCATCTCAAATTTGTGTCCACTGAGGGTTGTCAAGACTTGTCAACGTACATTCCAGTTTAGTGATATAGTTAACTCCACTTTTCTGCATGCCTGCACCTCCTAAAGGAGCTTGACCTCATTATCTTTGGCTAAAACTCCACTATCAAATGATTTTTTTTTTACTCGAATGTTGCACAGTAATACTTGATGACATGCCTATTCATTTCCTACCTTGTGGGAGAGGCTGCCGTCCTCTTGTTATTATGCTAAGATGCCAGGACAGACCAACTTTCCTGCATGTCAATGCATATTTTAATCGGGTCATTAAGGAGCTATGTAGTCAACCTCACTTTGTTGGAATAGCTTTCATTGTGGTGTCATCATTTCAGTGCTATATTATTCAATTTTATTGAGAACGCTGTGGAAAGCTACTAGCCTGTTAAGCTTCTAGGTGTATCCTTGCCTTAATATATAGAGCCTGTAGTGCAAAGACTCTTAGATATTTGCTTTGCTCAAGATGTTCACGGAGAAATAGAGTTATAACTTTATTGATGGCATTTGTTTTATCGAGTGTTCTTCCTGTCCCACTTCCTTTCAGGTAGGACTCTTTTTGTCTTACTTCTTAGATACGAGAACCAGAAAGCTATACATTTTCTTCACCTCATCCTTTTACTGCTGTCTACAGGAAGCAGTATTCTACATATTAATGATCCAGAGGGAGAACACCAATTCAGAAATTTTCCACCCTCTGCAATTGCCAATGCAGTACCTCATGTCATGCCTACCAAAGTTCACGAAGCAGGTATGATTGTGAATCAATTTTGTGGAGTTATTACCTTATTTTTTATAAAGTCAATTGGGTTTCATTCACTGTTGAATTGGTATGAGGTTTTCAATTGAATTTTATTGAACATGGAAAACAGGTACTCAATTTGGCGATCAAGCCAAGGCTCTTCTTCCAATGAATGAAGTCGACAATCAGTGAGTTAATAACAGCATAACAGCATGCTCGTTGCCTCCCACCCACCCCAAAATGGGAAAAGATGAAGTTATCCAGTCAAGGCAGGCATACAAGGATCAGAGAAAAAAAAATGGGTTCACATCTCTCGTGTTTGTGGGAATGATCTGGAAGATCTATAGTCCATGCCCATTATCTTCAATGAGGGAGAAATATCTCAACAATTGAACACACTTCTAACACTTGTTCCACTTTTGAAAACCCATATCACCGGATCTCGATTTTTCATATATAAATGTAACTAATGTATCTCCTTCGTAAAGGATTTCTCCATAATGACCATGAACAGTTGCTCCTCGTTATTTCGAGATTTGACAATCATATCATCTACATAAACTTCCATCTCAAAGTGTACCATGTTATGGAAGAGCGTGATCATGGCCCTTTGGTAGGTTGCCCCAGCATTCTTGAGTCCAAAGGGCATGACTCGATAGCGGCTGGCGGAGAAACTTGACTGTAACATACATGATGTTAATCCGTGCCACTAATAACCCCAGATACTTGTTTTTAATAATTCATATTGATAATCATGCCGCATGCACAATGCCTCCAGCACATACGACAGAATCTGGGTTAATATCGTCATCTGTTCCTGCAAAAACATACTGGTGGAGGCGGGTAGTCTTTCCGACGACAAAATTGGTTGGCTGATAAAACAAAACATCCACCCTCGAGCAATATGTGTCATAGATGCTTGCCAAATGTCCCTCGCATCAGCTGTCAGTGCACAATATATTTCAACACCTGCAAAATAAAGAAGACTGGATTTTCTCAATCCTTCCTGCATCAAGTTTAGCTAACATCGTTCCTGTGCTAATTGCAGTTTCTATATCAAAATTATGGCTCATGAAAGCCCAGCCTCAACAGGAGGGACGAAGGTTTTGCAATCCAACAAGGCATTGACAGACAACAATCCATGGAATCACATTCTAATATGGATTGTGATGGTTAAACTTCCGAACATTACCCCAACACTGGTTCCAACGACATCAATGCAGGTAACGAAAGCTAGCCTGATCAGATAGATTGGACACCAATTTGACAGCCTAATACAGGCTTTAAAACTTATAACCAAGAATTCCAGGGTGGGAGAAATATCATGATCATATCCAACTGTGACACGAAATCTATGCTAAAGTAAGAACGTAAATATAAACATGGTTACTAGGCAAAATCAGATCACCAGCTGCGTCATGCAGCAAAGTTTCAGAAGAATGTGTGCAATTGTTGGCATGGGCATCTATTTTTTAATTCTATACTTTCCTTCAAGTCCACATGGTCACAAAGAGCAGATATATGCCATTCAATGGAGATGAAAGAGACCGGGAGATGAATTCTAGTTTGACCCAGTCAAGCAAAAAACAAGCTGCAAACATGCAGAATAGCTAACCTTTAGCATACATTGATGTCCTCAGCAGTGGCATTCTATTTTCCCAGCAAATGGCCGCACCGATTTTCCCAATCGGCATATCAAACACCGGAATGGTCAACCCATCGCCAAATCCCCAGATGACACGCTCTAGAGCCGTGGGCATGACTTTACGGTGCTTCCCAAGGTAACGACCTTGAGGATCAAAAAACAGGATTGTGCAATACAATGTATATCCATCTCTCTCTATCACCCCCTCACTAGGAAAACTTTATATTTTCCAGCCATCGCTGCTAACCAATCAACTTCAGGGCCTGCATAAGCATCAATCATGGAACATATGCGGAAGGCATGAGAAGAGCCGTGTGGTAGGATGGCACAAACGAGAGCGACATATTGAACAATCGCATGATATACAAAGTAGCCATTTGAAGAAGCTCAGAAACAGAAAATCTTTCTAAACACAGGAATATGAGTATCCAGGTTGCTCCAAGTTCATCACCCTACAGATAAAACAAGAGACTCTGCTTCAACACTGCGAATCTTGGAAGTCGACCCACTTTCTGCACTTAGCTACAGAGCTCAAAGAGAGGGCCAACATTGGAAACTACGAATCATCGCATCTGGGTGAGAACGAACTACCTTAAAAAACCCAAAAGAGAACCAACGCCCACTAACCATAAAAACATGGCGGTAGCGCTAGTACCTGGAACATCGATGGTGGAGGCGTATACTTGCGGAACTCCTCCCTGCCCATTGCCGTGCGATTGCCAATGATGACGCCGAAGGTGGAGCAGCGGGGGTAACCGCCAACGAAGGCTTCAAGGAAGACGACCAACTGAGACCCGTGCGAAGCTGCCTCGGCCAGCAGCCTCTCCGCCTTATCTACCATCGCATCCCACAGAAGAAGCAAAGATAAAAGGCGTCAAATTTACATCTCAGTTTCTCAACCATTTGCCAGGGGATGAAAAGGGCAGCTTTGCATGCAGATTAACGCTTAAGTCATCATAAATCCGTATCAATAAAAAACAAGCCCTCAATTCATCTGCCCCGAGAGGGCTCAATGACAAGAACCAAGACCTCATAAACTCATGACTTCCATCCAATCTCTAAAAGGACAAGTCAGCGACCAAACTCCCAAAATTTCACAAGAAATGCCCAACTTCTTGTGCAATCTACTGCTCTTGCTCTGCGTGTACACATCCCACAAATCTCGTAACCGGCCTGGAAGGCGTCGACGCTGCTCTGCAGGTGGTTGCAGAAATGGGATCTCCCAAATCTCGGCCGCCCAAGCAGATTAATATGCGAAGGAAAGCGGCGCCGGAGCAGAGATGGAGCGAGCAACGGAGCAAAGAGCGAGCGCCGAAGCAGAGACGGAGGAAGCGACAGGACAAGTGAGCGCTAGCGACGGCGGGAACGGCCGCTTGACAAACGCAATGCCGGAGCAGCAACAACGAGCGCGGGGTAGCAAACGAGAGCGAAACCAGAGATTCAAAATTTGAAAGCTCGCTCGCTGGAATGGCTTTCCTTCTACTCGGAGGAAAGAATGAGGGAAGAGGAAAGAGAATACAATAAATGCATGCAGACTCTGCAGAGGAGAGAGAGAGCGCGCGCAGGGCTAGCGTACAGGCGCTAGAGGAGAGAGAAAGAAGATTATTTTATGAGAAAATATTGGCTGCAGCTCTGACTCCAGCGTGTCTTCCTCCGAGTCCATTCATCGGGCGACACGTGTCGCACGGCAGCCACGCTGGAGTCCAAGCGCATCCTTTTTTTTTTTCGATAAAATAATCTTCTTTCTCTCTCCTCTAGCGCTTGTACGCTAGCCCTGCGCTCTCTCTCTCCTTTGCAGAGTCTGCATTTATTGTATTATCTTTCCTCTTCCCTCATTCTTTCCTCCCAAGTAGAAGAAAAGCCATTCCAAGTGAGCGAAGCTTTCAAATTTTGAATCTTTGGTTTCGCTCTGGTTTGCGTTCCCTCTTGTTCGCTCTCTCTCTCGTGGTTGCTCGCTTTCTGCTCCGGCACTCACTTGGGTGTCACTTCTTCGTTCTTTGCTCCGGCGCTCGCTCAGTGCCCGACCATGCACGTCCGGTTACGCTCGTTCTCCTCCGCCAGTTCTTCCAACTCCTTCATTGCCTTGACAATCGAGTGCTCGGCTGCGAGCTCCTTCACCAGCTTCAAGACGCAACCCTCTCGAAGGACGACTTTAGGGTCGGGATCCGATCGACGCCATTCTTCGCGTTGCTGACGCACCACGCCTGGATGAGCCGGAGGAGCGTGTGGTTCGAGGTGAGGCCAGAAGCCCTCGGCAGCGGCTAGTTAGGCAAGTGGCAACCGCGCCGTTGCTGGAGGACTTGGACAGCCACTTCTCGGTGCTCTCACGCTCATAGGTTATGCCCATCACGGTCGACACGGGGGCCCTCATGATCTACAGGGATATTGGACAAAGGAAGAACCGAGGGATCTCGACGTCGCGGCCCTCCATGAATCGATGTGGCGACTCTCAGATTGAAGAGGGGGAGAGAATGTCTTGAAGTTTAAGTTGTTCTGTATATTTTCTAAAGATGGAGTTAATTATATGGCGGTATGTTCAAATATCATGAACTGCAAGTTGTGGCTTGCAAAAAGTTTAACTAGGCAAATCTTGTGGGTTCAGGTTTGATTGGAGAGTGTTTTACGTTCTTTTATGGAACTTTCAAGTCTTGTTTGATTGTTTTAGGGATTTTCTTTTCTTTTGGGTCGGGATTGAAACTGCAGGAAAATCGCATCCTTGTTTTGCTTGTTACAATTGGCTTTGCCTTTTCTCGTAGAGTTCAACGTTCTGGTTTCGCATTTTTGGCTCCTTTTTTACCAATTCCTAATACTGATTAGTAGTTGCAATTAAAAGTTTGATTTTCTTACCATAGACAGAAACAAAAATTCGATTTTGCTTTGATTGGCAATTCTTTTCTTGCCCAAAAGAATTCAAGAGAAATTCTCGTTTGGATTTCATATTCCTTAAAATGAAGAGATTGTGGAATGAAGACTTCAACACAGGTACACTGTATGGTAGACTGGTGCAAACAAAACTCAACTTCATCATTGATGAACTAAATCCAGCATAAGATACAAAAAAAAAAAAAAAAAAAAAGCACTATTCTCGCTTGAATTGAATTGTGCCAGGATATTATTAGCCCCCACAATGAACTCAACCATAAGAAAAGCCAGTAAAAACATCAAGATTACTACAGGTTACTTGACTGTAGACACAAAACTTGCAAGATACAACTATTTCAAACTTGCGCTGAAATGCTCATGAGTTCTGAGAAGACGAGCACAAAGAAAATACTCCAGCCGATATCCTTAGAACAAAGGTTTTCGAGGATGTTGTATTTAGTTCACAAATGGAGTTCTTGGACTTCTATATGTTTACATATTCAACGACATACAAAGTATTACACGGACAAAAGAAAGTAACAAGAAAAGAAACCGCAATAGTAGGACAGAGGAGAGTGTGAAGGAATGTAGATGCAGCCCCCAAAAAGAGCAACTCCATCCACCCCAAATGAAAAATTTGAACAGGATGACTCCACTCTCTGTACAGACGCCAAAAGAATGTCACGTATAATTAACTCCATCTTTAGAAAATATACAGAACAACTTCAACTTCAAGACCTTCTCTCCCCCTCTTCAATCTGAGAGTCGCCACATCGATTCATGGAGGGCCGCGACATCGAGATCCCTCGGTACTTCCTTTGTTCAATATCCCTGCAGATCATGAGGGGCCCCGTGTCGACCGTGACGAGCATAACCTACGAGCACGAGAGCACCGAGAAGCGGCTGTCCAAGTCCTCCAGCAACGGTGCGGCCACCACTTGCCTAACCAGCCACTGCCAAGGGCTTCCGGCCTCACCTCGAACCACACGCTCCTCCGGCTCATCCAGGCGTGGTGCGTAAGCAACGTGAAGAATGGCGTCAACCGGATCCCGACCCTGAAGTCGTCCTTCGAGAGGGTTGCGTCTTGAAGTTGGTGAAGGAGCTCGCAGCCGAGCACTCGATTGTCGAGGCGATGAAGGAGTTGGAAGAACTGGCGGAGGAGAACGAGCGGAACCGGACGTGCATGGTCGGGCATTGAGCGAGCGTCGGAGCAAAGAATGAAGAAGTGACACCCAAGCGAGTGCCGGAGCAGAAAGCGAGCGACCATGGGAGAGAGCGAACAGGAGGGAAAGCAAATGAGAGCGAAACCAGAGATTCAAAATTTGAAAGCTTCGCTCGCTTGGAATGGCTTTTCTTCTACTCGGGAGGAAAGAATGAGGGAAGAGGAAAGAGAATACAATAAATGCGTGCAGACTCTGCAGAGGAGAGAGAGAGCGCAGGGCTAGCGTACAAGCGCTAGAGGAGAGAGAAAGAAGATTATTTTATCGAAAATAAAAGGGATGCGCTCGGACTCCAGCGTGGCTGCCGGGTGACACGTGTCGTCCGGTGAATGGACTCGGAGGAAGACACGCTAGAGTCAGAGCTGCAGCCAATATTTTCTCATTATTTTACCGAAAATAAAAAGGATGCGCTCGCACTCCAGCGTGGCTGCCGGGCGACACGTGTCGCCCGGTGAATGGACTCGGAGGAAGACACGCTGGAGTCAGAGCTGCACCAATATTTTCTCCGCCAAAGTGGGTTCTTTTTTTTTTTTTTATCTCTCCGCATTTTTTTTTTTTTTTTTTTTTTTGTAATTCTCATCGCCCGATGCATTTTCCCCCTGGGTGGGCATTCGACTAGCATTATTCTTCACGCTTTCGATTGCCCCGTAGATTCACTGATTTCGTCGCCAGATTCGTGACAGCAGCTGCTCCTCCTCCTTGTACCTCGCTCGAATCTTTTACTGGCGATGAATGGAATTGCAGAAATCCCTTCTCTATTCTTTCCCTTCTTTGACAATGTTCTTCCTTGCCTAAAAAATGCAGGAAAAAAAAAGTTCAAGTCGATTGACATCGGGAAAATTCTGTTCGAACTCTTCCTTTCTATCAAAATGGACCTAAATAGGGGGGCTTGCCTGAAACCCACGGCGATAATTTGTGCCGGCAAAATCAATGGGCAGGGACAGAGTTCCTAGGACCAACTTGAAAAATTCATCTGTGAATGCCTTAACTTTTGCGCCAGATTCGATACCAGCAATTTGCATTGATTTGAAATCGTTCCAGTCAATTGGATCTTCAGGCTCTTTGGCCCCTCTGATCGCCAAATGTTCTCTCTGCCGGATTTTGAAGCCGAGTCAGATTTTCAAGCAACTGAAAAGAAATGAACAAGCGTATGCGGAAGCAAGCACCGAAAGGAAGATCGACCCTCGCTTCTTGAAGCACCCTTGGGTGATCATGCAGTACTTGATGGTCATCATGGTTGTTGTTGAGACAGTTTCATACCCAGAGTACAAAACGGCAATTGTCTGGTCTATTATCTCTTCATCCGTCAACTTATATCTATTTTCATCTTCTCTCATCAAAAAGCGAAGCATGTCTTGGTGGGTTTCTCGCGAAGCCCTTTTCTCCTCCATTAGTTGCCTCAACAAGCTGACAATGTTCTTCCTTGCCTAAAAAATGCAGGAAAAAAAAAGTTCAAGTCGATTGACATCGGGAAAATTCTGTTTGAACTCTTCCTTTCTATCAAAATGGACCTAAATAGGGGGGCTTGCCTGAAACCCACGGCGATAATTTGTGCCATGAAAATCAATGGGCAGGAACAGAGTTCCTAGGACCAACTTGAAAAATTCATCCGTGAATGCCTTAACTTTTGCGCCGAATTTCTGAATATTTCTGAATATTGAGCTAGTCGTCTATGGCTAGCTAGTGAGATTTTTCAAAAGAATCCCTTCTTCATCCATGGTTGATGGAAAATATGAATACACAAGGGATCAATAGCATGCCCGAATGACGCTGACAATAACCATGGACGAGCGTCGGCATGCTCGTGATGAGTCAATAGTGGCTGGCTGGTGACACTGCAATCCATGGCCACAAGTGTCATGTCACGCCCCATCCTCGGTCACGTGCCTATTCTTCATCTTTCATCGATTTTAAAGTGCGATATCCTAGGAACTAAGTATCGCCGACCTTTTTCTTTTTATTATGCATGCGGAAGCAGTTATAAATCTCCAGACAATAAAACAGAGGGATAAAAAGTTGGCCATATTTTTCATATTGAAATTCACAACCACACTTTTATTAACAGCACAACTCATAGAATATTTACAATACTATTCACAGCATACTTGTCTCACACCTATCTACACTAAGACATGGTTCACAAAAGGGATGGGATCTCAATCCACATCCGGGTTGTACTTAAGATCCTTCTCTAGATCATTTTCTTCTTCTTCAAAAATCTTTCTCCTCCTCGGGTTTTACATCAGTGCTCTCTGTTGGAGAAATCTTCATGAAGTGTTTTGAAGCTGACAAAACGTTTCCATCAGTCTAGTTTGAAGATTTGCAGACTCTACTATTTAAAGTCTGAAGATCTCCGGTCTACTAGACTCAAGACTCAAAGTCTATCCTCATTGACAGTTTCTAGTTTGTCAAAGAAGGTCTATCCAAGACTGGATGTTTTGTTAAGGATTTGATCTTATCGACTGACGAAGATCTCTTGGCTGGATATGATATAACAGACTCATTTATTCAAATCAAGACTGATTAAGGATCCGATGATTGGCGAAGTATACTTGGAAGGTTCTACTTATGGAAACCGAGATCCTGATTGTATGGGCGAACATGATTGATGGGCTATCGACATGTTCCTTAAATAGCTCGAATGATCTTCCTAATTGATTCCGTCCAACGGGTAGATTGGAGGAATTCCTTTGGTAAGTGCCAACGGGTATGATGGCATAAAGGAGTATAAAAGGAAGACGTTCCAGTTGTTCAAGGCGGTGCACGATAGAAGAATTTCAAAGCCTGACGCTCCTTGTTCTTAGTCAATTCATTTGCTGAGCGAAATCTTGTATGCAAAAGAGAGTCTATATTCGTGAGAAACCTTGAGGAAGTGTGGTAGAATATCTACACTGTGGAATCAAGGGAGAACATTGCTGTAAAATCTCTTTTGTTCTTAGTGAAATCCAGCCGGTGGGCTGGGTCGGTGCGGGAAGAGTGGACGTAGGCTTGAAATAAGCCGAACCACTATAAACCTTGTGTTCATTTTCTCTTCCCTACTCTCTTTTACTTTGATCATAATTACTTGTGATATCAAAAGGCGAGCTTCATTTTCATTGTCTAATATTGCTCACATATCACGAGAAATTGTTTTTACACCTATTCACCCCCCTCTAGGTGCTTATACTAGCTATCTCAATTGGTATCAGAGCATGTTTGAAGTGTTTTACTTCAGAGTTAAAGATCCATGGCTAGTATGTTAGCTCTAGGGCTGGTAGAAGGGCAAAGCAATACCAGACCGCCTTACTTTGATGGAAATGAATACAACATATGAAAAAACAAAATGAAGGCGTTCCTAAGGTCAAAGGATCCTCTGGAATGGGACGTTGTAGAAAAATGAATCATTCCTAAAGCTGCACCTGTCTCGAGAGAGGAAAAGAATCGTGAGTCTAGTGAAATGACTTAGGAAGAGATAATCAAGAGACAAGCTCTTGATGCAAAAGCAATTTATTCTTTATATTGTGCTTTGTCACCTACTGAATATAACATAATATCTTTTTGTGTTATAGCGAAAGAAGTCTGGGATAGATTACATATTACCTATAAAGGAACAGATCGAGTGAAAGACACCAGAATCAACATTCTCCTCGGTCAATATGAAGCCTTCAAAATGAAATCAGGAGAATCTATAACTGACATGTTTAGTCGTTTTTACGTAAATCGTGAATGGTCTTGAAAATCAAGGTCAACCAATTTCGCATCCCATGAAGGTAAACAAGCTACTGCGTGGACTCTCCAAGGATTGGAATCACATAAAGATCTCAATAAGAGAGACACAAAGAATCATGCCACTATCTGTCGATGAGTTGGTTGGGACTCTTCGAGTCTTATGAAGTGGAGCGAATCAATGAAGACGAAGATCCTAAAGGTAAGAAATCCATTGCATTAAAATCCAATGATGATTATGATGTAACAGATTCTGAAGACGATATGGACGATGAGGAGCTTGCTCTCATGATAAGAAGATTCAGAAAGCTAAACAGAAAAGGAAGAAGATTCAATCCAAAGAAACGAGTTTTCAAAAGCAACAACTAAGTCTGTTGAGGATGATGAATTAAACAAAGATGTAGTCTCGCTTTGAATGTAAGAAAAAGGGACACATCGGACCCAATTGTCCACTTCGAGGAAGAAGAAAGGAAAAGCTGAAAAGTATCGAAAGGCTCTCAAAGCGAGACTGAGTGATACAGAGTGTGAAGAAAGTGATGATGATTATGCCAATATATGTTTGATGGCACAATCGGATTCAGATTCAAACTCTGAAACAGACTCAGATTCAGACAGTGAATTCGAGGTGAGTAACTTCAAAATCCCTGTTAAAGTTTCTAAATACATTGATGAGTTATGTTTTAGTCTTAAGACTTCTCTTAAAAGGATTTCGAACTCAAAAGGATAATTCTGCATTGAAATAACAGGAAATGTTTTGAAAGAAAAGATTAAATGCTTAGACACAAATGTTTCTTCTCTTAAAGAAAGTGAAGAAAATCTTCTAAAAGAAAATGAATTTCTAAAAAATGACATATCAAATATTTCAAAAAGATTTTCAATAGGATCTAAGAAACTTGAGAAAATTCTTTCAGTACAAAGACCTTATTTCAATAAATCTGGTTTGGGAATGACAGCAGAAACCATTCCTTTAATTGATTTTCCTAAAGTGAAGGAAAGAATTAAGCAAAGACCCTCAAGAGATGCTTACAAAAATCATTTCAAAAGGTTTTTGTAAAACCAAAGAGGTTGTAATGCTCTCGGATGTTCTAAGTGCAAAAGTTTAGATCATTTTGAGAAAGAATGTCCTATGGTCTGGAAACCAATTAAGAAAGTATGGGCTAAAACCGCATATCATACTAACACAAATGGACCCAAGAAAATATGGGTACCAAAGAAAGCTTGAGTCTCTTTTCTAAATGCAGGTCACTATCAAGAAAAAGATAAAATGGTATCTGGATAGTGGATGCTCAAGACATATGACAGGAGATTCAAATTGCTTCATAAAACTTGTTCAAGTAAATGGTGGAAAAGTCTTATTTGGAGGAAACAAAGAAAGGAAGAATTGTGGGATTTGGAATCTGAAAGATTGGAAACCTCACAATCAGCAATGTTTCCTTAATGGAAGGACTTAACTACAATTTGCTCGATGTCGATCACTATGCGATACCGGTTTCAAAATCGGTTTTCAAGAGGGAATATGTTCAGGAACCAGTAAAGATTCTACTCAGTCATTCATGGGTCGAAAATATGGAAATATCTACCTCTTGGATGTGAAACCAGATGAATCTCAATTCAAGACGAAGCAAACCTATGGCATAGAAAGCTTGGGCACGTTAATATGAAGTAGATAGCCAAAATTTCAGCAAAGAAGCTTGTTCGTGGTTTACCCAATCTATCATACCAAAAGTCTGATCTATGTACACCATGCATATTGGGAAAACAGGTAAGAAATTCCTTTAAACCAATAAATCAAGTTTCCACTAATCGTGTACTGCAGCTTCTGCATATGGATCTCTTTGGACCAACCAGAACTCAGAGTATTGGAGGTAAGAAATATTACCTAGTAATTGTGGATGACTACTCACGATTTACTTGGGTATATTTCCTAGCAAGTAAGTCTGAAACCTTTTCTTACTTTGAAAAGTTTGCTAAAAAGGTTCAAAATGAAAAAGGGTATGTTATTTCAAGCATAAGAACAGATCATGGAGGCGAATTTGAAAATCAAGATTTTACAAAATTCTGTGATGAATCTGGTTTTCAGCATGTGTTTTCCTCTCCATATACTCCAGAGCAAAACGGAGTTGTGGAAAGGAAGAATAGGTCACTTCAAGAAATGACTAGAACTCTTTTAATTAAAAGTAATATATCTTCACGTTTTTTTGCCGAAGCAGTTTCTACAGCATGTTACATTATTAATAGAATTTTTCTAAGACCTATTCTAGAAAAAAAAACCCTATGAGTTATTCAAAGAAAAGAAGCCTATTGTTTCATATTTTCATGTATTTGGATGTAAATGCTTTATATTGAAAAATGCAAATGATCGAGTTGGCAAGTTTGAAGAAAAGTCAGATGAAGGCATCTTCCTTGGATATTCAACCTCAAGCAAAGCCTACAGAGTCTACAACAAAAAGACTCAATCTGTGGAGGAATCAATGAATGTCAGATTTCAAGATTCTATGCAAAATGAATCTATTCAGACTCATCTTGAAGAATCTGAACTTGCTCTAGACTCTACAAAGTCTAAATCTCAAGAAGCACTCAAACTTCTAAAGACCAAAGAACAAATGATTGTTGAAGATTCAAATGAAAGAAGTGATCATCAACTCCGACAAATCAACCAAAGAACTAGAAGCATAAGTCCAAATCATCCCAAAGATCTCATTATTGGCGACATTAATGAAGGAATTCGCATAAGATCCAAAAGGCGTGAAGAGTCTAGTCTTTTGTGGCTCTTTGTCTCGAAATAGAACCCAAAAGCATAGAAGAAGCTTTGTCTCGATGAAAGTTGGATTGAAGCTATGCAAGAAGAGCTCGAGACAATTCGGTATTAATGATGTTTGGGAATTGACTCCTAAACCGAAAGGTAAGTCTCATTATTGGAGCTAAATGGGTTTTCGGAACAAGATGAACGAGAAAGGAATGGTCGTAAGAAACAAAGCAAGACTCGTGGCCAAGGGATATACGCAAGAAGAAGGGATAGACTATGACGAGACTTACGCACCGAGCAAGGTTAGAAGCAATCCGATTATTACTTGCTTTTGCTTGTTATAAGAATTTCGAGTTATTCCAAATGGACATCAAAAGCGCTTTCGAATGGATTCATTCATGAGGAAGTCTATGTGGAACAACCACCTGGGTTTGAAGACCCAAGGAAACCGACTCGATTCAAATTGAAAAATGCCTTATATGGTTTAAAACAAGCACCTCGAGCTTGGTACGACAGCCGAGTAAGTTTTTAATTCAAAACGGATTTGTTAAAGGTAAAGTAGACACTTGTTGACACCTCATTTAAATTTAGAAAATAGAAATAGAAGATAATCTTTGATTAGAGGGAAATTTAAAAAAAAAAATTTTGAATTCAAAAACTCAACCGTGTGATTTTGGAGCCACTTTGTTGTTGGAGTCGTTGAGTGAATATCCCGCCTGCAGAAACAACTTTGAGCGCTTTCACTATAAAATGCGAGGCTTCAGAACCGAGAGAGGGGGGCTTTTCGTCAAAAAATTGAAAAGTGAAAAGAGAGAAAACATAGAAGAGAGTTTCAGTTTTTGAGGAAAAAACACAAAAAGTCAAGTGAAAGGGGGGAGCAAGAGGAATTCTCTTCCGGTTGAAAAAGTAAAAAGTCTCCTGCAGAAAGTACAGGGGGCAGAGGGAGAGTGACGTGAGAGAGGGAGAGAGAGAGAGAGAAAAAAAAAAAAGAGAAAAGAAGGGGAGCTATTCATCTTCTTCTTCGTGCAGACATAGCTGTCGATCGCCATTCCGCCATCCAATTCCACTCGCACCACCGCTCGGAGCCTGATGCCGCCTCGCCGGACTCGCCTTCGCCACGCAGCAACCTGCAACTTGCAGCGCCCATGAGCCCCATCGCTGCTCACCCGACGACCCGACGCTGCTTCCCTCTCCCGAAGTCAAGACTGGACCTGACCGCTGCTGCTGCAACCCGCGAGCTCGCCCTGCTGCGCCTCCACCCACTGGTCATCGAGCCACCGTACGCCCGAGCGACGTCAGGGCTGGTCGCCGAACCCCCCTCCGACGAAGTCACTGCCTTGCTGCTCTGCTCGCCTGCAACCCCCCCGCGACGCCGAACTCGCACCCAACGCCGTCCGCCGCTCCGTGTTCTCCCCTCGCGACGCCAGACTTGCACCCGAAGCCCCGCCAACGACCCAGCGACGCCGGAGCCCCTCTACAGAAGCCCCGACACTCCCCGCTGCTGCAGATCGCAACACCAGCAGCTCACCGAAGTCCGTTGACGCCGCCGTTGCTGCTTCCCCCTTGCCGTCGCTGAGCACCACCATCCCGACGAAGCTGCCATCGTGCTGATCCGTGACAACCCGCGACGCCACGCCTCCCTGCTGCCGCTTCCGCCAGCCCCGAGTCCTCCGCCTGAGTGAGCTGCTACACGCCCGAGCGACCTCTTTGCTGCTGGGTTTTCTCCTCCACCCAAGACCGAGTGAAGCCATCAGCTACTACCAAGGCAATTCTCTGTTTTGTTGCAGGTCTACCTCGCCGGACCTCCGACGGACAGCCCCAGCTCCGGTCACCAGGATCCATCACCCTTGGCGAGCCACCATCGCAGTTCAGCCATTACTGCTTCCTCGCCATTTCTTCAAGTCTACCGTGAGTTAGACTAGGTAAATTTTAGGTATTTGGTTTCATAGTTTTTTTTACTTATTATATATTCTAACTTGATTTGTTTTGATTTATTTTTATCATTAGGAAACTTGTCATATTAATTTATGATAATCAAAAATATTGACCATGAGACGTCGGGTTAGATTTTTGATTATTTCGACTTTTATGGCAAAATTCATGAATTACTTTACATCATTGATTCATATTAAAATGCCATTGATTTACATGGATGGATTTTCATTTTGGCGTATTATTATTTATTTGCTCATCACATATCATGCATCATATTAGGTATTTAGGTCTATACACATTTCACATTTGATCACATTTGAAGCAACACATTTTAGTTTTTTTAAGATTCATGTAGAATTAGGATGATTTTCCTTTAATAAAACTAAAACACAAAAAAATAAAATAAAAAATGTTATTTAGGTCATATAAATCACACCACATGTTGTGCTTTAGTTAGTAGGTCATAGGTTAATGTTTTAATATTCTCGTCGTGTAATTTCTTAATAAAAAGCCGAAAATTAGTATTGCATCATTATCTTTTAATAAGAATTATTAAGAAAACACAAAAAGGTCATTTACTTGGTTAGTTAATAAATTAGTTTATAATTAATCCATTTTCATGTCATCATTGTTAGTGTAGGTTGCATATGTGTAATAAAAAAAAATCATTAAAAAAAATCACAAAAAGAGCATGCATATAGAATTGTTATGTCATTTATCCCATGTCATGAAACACATGTATATTTAAGATTATATAAATTAGATTGCATACATATAGTGATAGTTTAAGTTATGCCATATGAATTGCATTTCACATATCATTAAAGTAAAATCCATGCATATTAAATTTAGATTAAGATTGCATATAATTAACATTTAAAAAAAAGAAAAAGAAAAATTAGGTGTCATGTCATTTAGAAATCATGTTTAGGACATGCAATTTTATTAGCTTTTTTTTATTTGAATGTTATTTTATTGATTGCGCACTCGCATGACCACCATTTGCATGTTAGTAGCTTAGGTTTAAATTAATCAACATTGCCTGCAAAATATTTTTAAAATTAAAGTAAAAGGTACCGAAAGGGCGTTAGACTAATCTAGCGTAACCATGTCCCCCTGACCTATTGAATCTCTGGAGTTCGCAATAGTAAAGTATTCTCCCATACTTTACTTGGGTTTCTAACCAGCCCTAATTGGTTAGTGGCGGCTCCAAATTGAATATAATTGCATGTTTAAATGAGTTAATTTCTATCAAGTCGCGATTGGTAGGACTTGGGAGGGTCCGTGCCAAGTCTTCGGACTTAGTAATCCATTAGCCTTCTTTAGGTAATTCAGCCTTCAAAAAATTCGGGAAGGTCGCGACAACACTACTCTTTTTATCAAAAAGTAAAACAAAAGTTTTATGCTTGTTCAAATATATGTAGATGATATTATCTTTGGATCCTCTAATGAAAGTTTGTGCAAGAAATTCTCTAAGTCTATGCAGGATGAATTTAAAATGAGCATGATGGGTGAGCTAACCTTCTTTCTCGGGCTTCAAGTGAAACAGTTGAAGGAAGGAACTTTTGTTCATCAAGAAAAATATGCTAATGATCTTGTCAAAAAGTTTGGACTAGAAAATTGCAAAAATACTGACATACCAATGTCAAGTTCTTTGAAGATAGACAAAGATGAAGGAGGAAAGAAAGTTGACCGAAGCTATACGGAGTATCATTGGTTCACTTCTTTATTTTACTGCTTTTAGACTCGACATTTTGTTTAGTGTTTGCATTTGTGCTAGATTTCAAGCGACCCTAAAGAATCTCATCTAAGTGCTGCAAAGCGTATTATCAAATACATTGCTTCAACTTCAAGTCTTGGTCTTTGGTATCCTAAAAAAGGAGACTTTACTCTTCTTGGATACTCAGACACAAACCTAGCCGGTTGTAGAGTTGATAGAAAGAGCACCTCGGGTACCTGTCAACTACTTGAAAGCAGGACAGTTTCTTGGTTTTCAAGAAAGCAAAATACAGTAGCTCTTTCTACAGTAGAAGCAGAGTATGTAGCTCTTGGAAGTTGTTGTTCACAAATTCTGTGGATAAAACAATAGCTAAGAGATTTTGGAATTGAAGATTCATGCACGGAGATTACGTGTGACAACACCAGCGCAATCAATCTGACCAAGAATCAAATTCTTCACTCAAGAGCAAAGCATATAGAGATTCGACATCACTTCATCGAGATCATGTTCGAATGGAGAAGTTTCGATTCAGTTTGTTGACTTAAAGAACCAACTGGCGGATTTATTTACAAAGCCTTTGGAGAAAAATCAATTTGAAGCTATTCGTTCCAGACTCAACATCTTGAAGTCTGAAGAGGTTAAAGTCTAGGGACTCTCAGACTCAATCAATCGAGTTTTCTTTACTGTAAGTTATTCTTTCTCTCATAATAAATTTCGAAAAAGGTACGATTATCTGTCCATAATTGATTTTTGCTATTTCCGTGATTATCGCTATCTTTCTTTTTCGAAAATGAAGTTAATCTTAAATGGTAGTTATCTAATTTTTGAAAAAGGCGCTTATTTTTTAAAATGCATCTTTTTACTTTCTTTTATGACGCTTCGAATGCCTCTCTTCGATCAAGTCCTATATACGAACGGTTCTTCTTCGTTTTACTCCAAAAACCCTAAAAGCATCGATCTTCCACTTGCATCTTCTTCTCTTGTTTAATCTTCAAAAAGTTGTCATCTTTCTTGGGAAAAACAAGTTTGGAATCTTCCGAAGACCGTGAAAGATGTCATCTCAAAGGAAGTCGTCGAGAATCGCAAGTAGGGGACCGCAGAGGATGAGTGAGGGGCCTACTTACTTTGATATCACCGAGGAAGAAGAGACTCCTAGTCAGCAGCAGAGCCCACAACATTCTCAGCCGCGTCTTTCTCCACCGTCTAGCCCACAGGATGTTGGTCATAGAGAAGAGGAAGAAATCGTTGAAGGCGCAGATCCTATAAGAATCCAAAAGCCCTCATTTATTTATAAGCTTTATCGTGCTTTAAAGAAGATCGGTACTCCATTGAACTATATCGATGAGTTTCTCAAGGATAAAGGTTATGGTAATGAGTACATCTTTTTAAAGAATATGGAACGTTTGGGAATTGCCCCTAAAGGGTTGGCAGAAGAAACCCTTGCAAACATCCCAAGTGATCCGCGTGTTGGAGGAGTGAATCAGCCAGACGAAAATGACGATGACAAGTTGTACAGTCAATTTCAACCAAGAATGGGTGTTGCAGCAAGTATTCGGAGCAAAAGGACAGAGTTGTTCCGTTCGGAGGAACACAAGAATCTTTACACTAAGTTGTTGAAGCGTGGGGTGATAAACCCTAGAAGTGTAGACTTTGATTTCCTTGACTCTGTGAACGTCAATTTAAGGGAAAAATTCAGTCTTCTTCAACTTGAGCAATTTTGTTCTGAACCTATAGAAGCCTATGCTGAACTCACTGCATACTTCTATTCGAATCTCAGTTTTCTGGATGCAAACAGATTTTCTTTTAGTGTTCGAGATCAGGATTATGTGGTGGATGTAGACATGTTGGCTGATGTGATTGGGGTTGAGAGAGGGAGATATCAACCTATCAATGTGTCTGTTGCATGTGCCACATTGGAACTCGTTAAGGATAGAAGGACAGAGGGAAGGATTTCCTATTCAAGGATGCGTGCATTTAACATTCTGCTTCACAAGATTGTGATTAATTGCCTCGAGCCAAAGTCTACTTCAAAAACCGATGTTTCCAATTCGAGGCAAAGCCGATGTACGCCATCAATGCAGGGAAAAGTTTTCTCTTCCTCACACTATTTTGTTCCACATGTATAGAGCAGTGGTGAAGGACGGGGGTCAACTTCCTTATCCAGCTCTTGTGACAAAGTTATTCAGACATTTGAATATTCAGCCTCCACGAATTCTCTATGTTCGATCTTGTGATCATTTGGTGGTAGGATTGAAAATGGTGTCTAAAATGCGTCTGAAGGAACTTAACAAGGCATTGGAGAAATTCAAGGAGTCAACTCCTGCCAAGCCTCATCAAATCTCTTCTGTAGCAAAAAGAAAAGGGAAGAAGCCCATGGTTGCTTCATCCAAGAAAAGAAGATCTCTCATCGTTGAGGATGGAGATGATGAGGATGATATCACCATTTCTGCCATGGCATTGAAAAACCTGAGTCGTTCTGCTCCAGAAACAACGGAACATCAAGAGAAAGACTCAGAACATAGGACTGAAGAACGAGAAGAAGCAGAGGAAAAAGAAACAGAGGAGAGAGAAGCAGAAGAAAGAGATGCTGAGGAGGAAAGAATTGAAGCAGAAGAAGAAGAAGAGAAAGGAGAGAAAGGTGATCAAGAGGAAGGAGAGCATGAGGAACACTCTTCTCCACCTGAAGGTATGGAAACAGGGGGATATCGTGAGAAAAGAGATATGTCCTCATATCCTGCTACCAGTGAAGGAGTCAGTTGCTCTCCAGCAGATCCAGAGGACATTTATGCCTCTCAATTTCCCGAGGAGGGACATGGTGTTTCATCGCCCAATCTGCGTAACTATGTTGATTTGCCATCGTCTGCCTTTACTCCATCTGATCGAGCAGAAGCCAGTACGCAAACTGATAATTCAACAGATTTTCGCAGAATTCTCGATGTTCTCTTGGAGTTGTGGGGTCAGATATATGCTTTGGGATATGAAGTACAGAATTTGCGGACGCAAGCCAAGCTTCTTCGCCGTTTACGAATGATCGATCCAAGCCCTTGCTCTTCAAATTCAAGCAAATGCTAAGGGTGAAGATGTAGCTCAACTGAAAGAAGAATTGAAAAAGCTGGAAGGCATTGTCTAGTCAATGGGAGATTTCCAGCTTGTTCATGTTCCCAAGCAATCTTGACTCTACTCTATTTCCATCTCAACCTTTTTTTTTTTCTGATGACAAAAAGGGGGAGAGATGCGAGATTTGAAAACTTTGATCTTGAACTTGTTAAATTTTTAGTTTGTTTTGATGTTTTGACTTGACTTTTGTCTGGATGTGGACTGAATTTGGGATTTGGATTTGACTGCTCATATTAAGTACTACTGATATCTTATGAATGGCTTTACTCTCATGAAAGACTAACCTATTTTTCTGTGGTTGCGATTCTAGTAAGCCATTTATCTTTATAAGATATCTATATTTGTTTGAGTAATGTTTTGCGGTCAAAGTTATTCAAATTTGTAGGAAAGTTTTGTCACCATCAAAAAGGGGAGATTGTTGGAGAAATCTTCATGAAGTGTTTTGAAGCTGATAAAACGTTTCCATCAATCTAGTCTGAAGATTTGCAGACTCTACTATTTAAAGTTTGAAGATCTCCGGTTTACCAGACTGAAGACTCAAAGTCTATCCTCATTGACAGTTTCTAGTTTGTCGAAGAAGGTCTATCTAGGACTGGATGTTTTGTTAAGGATTTGATCTTATCGACTGACGAAGATCTCTTGGCTGGATATGACATAACGGAATCCTTTATTCAAATCAAGACTGATTAAGGATCCGATGATTGGCGAAGTATACTTGGAAGGTTTTACTTATGGAAACCGAGATCCCGATTGTATGGGATTGATGGGCTATCGACATGTTCCTTAAATAGCTCGAATGATCTTCCTAATTGATTCCGTCCAACGGGTAGATTGGAGGAATTCCTTTGGTAAGTGCCAACGGGTATGATGGCATAAAGGAGTATAAAAGGAAGACGTTCCAATTGTTCAAGGCGGTGCACGATAGAAGAATTTCAAAGTCTGAAGCTCCTTGTTCTTAGTCAATTCATTTGCTGAGCGAAATCTTGTATGCAAAAGAGAGTCTATATTCGTGAGAAACCTTGAGGAAGTGTGGTAGAATATCTACACCATTCAAGGGAGAACATTGTAAAAATCTCTTTTGTTCTTAGTGAAATCCAGGTGGTGGGCTATCAATGCGGAAGAGTGGACGTAGGCTTGAAATAAGCCGAACCACTATAAACCTTGTGTTCATTTTCTCTTCCCTACTCTCTTTTACTTTGATCATAATTACTTGTGATATCAAAAAGGCGAGCTTCATTTTCATTGTCTAATATTGCTCACATATCACGAGAAATTGTTTTTGCACCTATTCACCCCCCTCTAGGTGCTTATATTAGCTATCTCACTCTCCTCCTTAGGTTCCTCCTCCTTGGCTCCCCCTCAGGGTCCTGAAATGGTTATTCAATAACCAATGAAACCACGTCTCAGCGAGTTTTACCCCTAAGACCCGATTAGTAAGCCAATACACTATGGGCTGCCTAAACACGCACAGATCAAATGACTTACCTTGGCCTCAGATTCCACCTGCATATTAGCACAGTTCAATAAGCACCCAAGTAATCACATCACTGATCGAAGCATCAATCAGATCGACCTAGTCGATTACATGTCAATCGGACCATCTCATGGTCATTTCCAATCAATCAGTCAATTCACAACATTAGATCAATGCAATGATCAATCGACCTATATGATTACATGTCATCTCGACCCTTTCTTGGTCGGCTCATCTCATACTATCTATAAATCCGCTCATATCAGGACTGCTCGCTCTAAGCTGATAAATAAATAGTATAGCTCGCACTAAGCTAAAATAGTTAAGGTATACTGTTCTCGCTAAGCTGACATATCGTCCGTAGGCTGATATAGTATACCGATATACTATTCTCGCTAAGCTGACATATCGCCTACAGGCTGATATAGTATACCCCCAATGCTCATTCTAAACTGATAAAGTGTACTGCTCGTGCTAAGCTGACATATCACCCGTAGGCTGATATAGTACACCAGTATACTACTCTCATTAAGCTGACATATCAGAGCCCGTAGGATGATATAGTATACTATCCAACCATTCAATCCATTCCATCTTTTATCATTTTCGATAAAATAGCCGTGTGTGAGGACACGGTCGGCCTTAGCCAAAATATAATATTTTCATTTCCATAACTCCCACATTTTCTGTAGTCCACCAAAACACTTTCAGTGCTGTCAACCGACACCCGGTTATTTTCAAATTAATAACCAAAGATTATTCCATTAAAGAATAATTCCCAATTTCAAATAATTCAATTCAGCACAAAATAAAGCTTAATTAAATAAACGAATTGCGCCATGACAATCAGCACAAAATTCTAGTCATTGCCCATCCTAGTTGAATTTCCGGGAAATAAATAATTAAATAATTAATTTTGAAAAATAAATAAATAAATATAATAAATTCAATTTAGGACAATATAAAGCTCAATTAAATAAACGAACTGCACCACGATCATCAGCATAAAATCCCGGCCACTGTCCATCCCAGTGGAATTTCTGGGAAATAAATAATTTCGAAAATTAATATTTAATTACTAAAAATTTCACTTAGGCCCGAATTGCCTAATTAACACCCGATAAGGATCGGGGAAAATCCCAAGAAGCATCCAATAAATACTATAGGCAATTCTCTATCTAAGTACACTAACCACCTAACTAATATGTAATGCAATCAACTAATAATCGCTAATCCATTCTAATCTAACCACCTAATTGCACTTAATTAAATCTAATCAACCTTTAAGTATAGTTAGCAAACTAAGAAGGTATTAGTAAGTAAAACTCACTTGGTAAAAGCGGGGACCGAATCACCGCGACGGCGGCCGAAACTCGGGTTTTCGGCGACGTTGACGGGCACACGGACCGGGCCTAAAAGCCTCGCAAGCCCACAGCAAGTGCTGGGCTCGATCTTGGGCTTGGGCCTGCTGAAATGGGCTTAACTTCACGGGCTTGGGCCTCAAAATCGCGGGCTTGAACTGCTGACTTCTTGGGCCAATGTTGGGCTGAACTTCAAGATTGAAAGTGGGCTATAACTTAAATGGACCGAGCTGAAGCGGGCATCAATAACTGGGCTGCTGGACTGAAGTTCACTTGGGCCGAATTGCGGGATTTGCTGTCCAAATTGCTGGGCTGAGAAGTGAACTGGGCTTTACTGATTTGTGGGCTGCTGAACCGGGCTTCGCTGGGCCAACTGAAACTCGTATGGGCTGGAATTGGCGGGCTGAGACGCTGGGTGGAGCTGGGCTTCCGAAATGAAGGCCCAGTGGAGATGCTGGTCGCTGGGACACTGCTTCGAGAGAGACCGAAATTTCGGTCGCTGCTGGGAGGCTCTTGCGACGCTGACCTGGAGGATGGAGCGGTGTGAGGCGGTGATGCGTTGGCAAGAGATGAGTGCGGGCGTGAGCTGAGCGAAGAGGGACAAGGCAACACGAGGCAGAAGCTTCGGCGGTCTTCAACGGGTTGCTGGAGTTGACCGATGAAAATGCACGATGGAGGAGAAAACGAGTTGGCAGCTTGCAGGAGACTCGGACGCGTGGAGGCTTGAACGGCAGAGGCGTGAATAGAGGTTGTTTCGGTGGACGCGTGGGGTCTTCGCTTGATGGACGCGGGGGCAGCGAAATCAACGCCTGGGGCTTCGATTGAGAGAAGTCCGATTCGGTTGAATGGGGCTTATGCGACTGTGAGAGAGAGTGAGTGGGGGAGAATTCGTGGACCGAGGGCGTGGGGCTTCGGTCAACTGTGGGTTTTGTTGGAGAGAAAAGTTGACCGGTGGGACAAGAAATGGTGGAGGAGCAGGCATGGGTTGGCTGATCGATGGAAAGGAAAATGAAAGCCAAGCTGAAGCCAATAACAAGGAGGGTTCGAGCGAAGAAGAAGACGGTGGGGAGGCGTGCGTATGAAGCCAGCTAAAAGAAAATGAGGGGAAGTCAATAAGGCTTATCTCATTCCTTAAATGCTTGGTTCCCCAAAGCCCACACACAAATATCTAATGTTCCCCCATACTTCCTTACATTAATATCCCACAATTATCCAATTTGAGTGCAATTGTCGCACCCCCCATGCCTAGTCCGAATTTCTTCAATTTTGGTCTTCAATCTCTTCAACAAATTCCTAAAATTGAAGTCCAATTTTGATGTAGAAAAATTCCATTCCATTTTCTGCAAGTCCCCAACGCTCAAAGGCTCGGCTTGGAAGTCCAAATTTTCTTCAATTGAGCCCATCCGAATTTTCGCTATTTTTCACGACGTCCGAATCGATTTTCCGTAAAAATCCCAAACTCGACGGAATTTCTCCGAAAGACAAGACGATGTCCTATAAATGAACCGTAACATGCTCGAGCATCCGATTCCCAAACTGAATTCAATTTCGTGGTTAAAATCGACCGAACGCGATTTTAGTCCGATCCGACCTATCAGGTAGCCTTTAGGGATTTTACCGTGATTATATCCCTTAACGGTTTCACCCAATAGGTTAACTCGTGAGTGATCAGCTCAGAGAAAAAGGATTATAGGTGCGCCGGCGAAATGCTCATTTCATATATTCGAGATGGGGTCGAAATTCGGGATGTCACATGTCATCCATGGCCTCATAAGGCAAAAAAACTAAAGAAAACAGTGAGATGAGATAGAGTAACGGAGAAGAGAGAAAAGATCTAAAAATCGGGCTCATTATGGCCACATAGCAATCAATGAGTGGACATATACACAGCTCACGTGGCAAAACTGTTGTACCTAATATTTTCCGGTATTTGGATCGCATTTGTAAAATGATTGAATGACATTTAACCTAACAATTGACAATAGTATGCCTTTTACTTCCAAATTAATTTGTTGAGTCCATATTACTTAATAAATGAATTTTTCTCGATCAATTTAGTAAATCTAGAATTTGAACTTGCAAAATGAAAAGGAAACCTAAATTCATACACATTTTTTTTTCCTGAAAATGGACATGATTTCCGATTACAAGAGCAAGTCAAAACGATCTCATTCATCGCTTCAATACAGTTGGCTCTCTTAAGATGGATGCGCCTCTCGTGTGGCTCTCTGCAAGTTATCCTAAATTGCCCATGGACACCACGAAGGATGCTTCTAGTTTTGCCGAGCAACTCAAGCCGATGAGTTTTGCCCTTGTTAAAGCAGCCAAGCAAGTTCATGTTTCTTAGGCACAATGTCCCATGCAATACATGAGCTAAACATTTCATAGTTTAGTACTAATGTCTCTATCTTCCCATGACACATTAGGATAAATTGTGCCACAAAAAGCTACTTAGATAGCTACTACAAGAAGTAATCAAAGAACATTATGCCACAAAAAGCGACTTGGATAGCTACTACAAGTTACCAAATGTCTAATGTTCATACAATATCAAGAACAAACATTCAAAGTCTGATGCTTAGCTATTTGAATAGCTACTACAAGTAACCAAAGAACAAGTCTAATGTTCAGACAGTATCAAGAACAAACATTGAAAGTCAGATGCTTGTCAATATCCACTTTCTCTTCTATTTAAGAAATCTTCGGGTCATAACTTCTTCAGCTTAACACTCTTGACAATGAATACTTTTGCAACTCTTTCCTTGTCCACTAGATAATCAAAGGCATGTGCAAGGGTAGCTTCATCAAAACCTTCAACCTCCATCACTTCTTTGTAGAGATCAGCAACATCCAATTGATTTTGACTCATCTTTTTTATTACATTAGCAACCTCTCCAATTTGCTCCGAGAGCATTGCAAACCTATCATCCTTGTGGCATGACTTCGCTTTTTATTAAATCTTGAAGGATCTTCTATTCCTTTCGTAGTATTGTCATTACCATCATCTAGTTCAGTTGAGAAGTCCGAATCGCCAAAAGAAGGTAAGTCGATGTCTCTAAATTGTTTTGCAAAACATCCTATGGCCATGTCTTTTCTAGCCACCAAAGCGAGTTCATCGTACATCTCGATTTTCTTGTTCAAGTACTTCTCATGGATAGGATGTGCCTACGAAAAATCACAAAAACACAAGTATATAAGTAGGTAGATTTGCCATTTATGATTACAGTAATCCTTACAATCTGCTCGTCATCTATCTCTCTTAATTTATTTATTTTTATATGTAAAGAGCATATGACGCATAAGCAAACAAAATTATTGCAGCCTCCAATTCCTACATATCTCAACATGCTGCATGTATAATAAATCTCTTGAATCAATGAATTTCTAGTTGCCTGAATATAACAAACTGTAGCATACCAAGGTCCATAAACTTAACCCACAATTTTTGGATATCAAATGCTAAGAGTATTAAGTTATATAGAAATTTGAAAAACACATTACCGTTATTTCTTCATCATAAACTTCCTTCCGAACAACTGTGATCATCTTCAAGTTATGGTCCCACTAAAATCCACTCTTAACTCGCCATTTTTGGATGGTAGCCCAATTGTTTTTAATAGTTCTAAGATGATTGTCCACATGATCAAACTCACATTTGTTAGGGAAATCCCTTATGATGTTTTGAAAATGACAAAATAAATCAAAGGCTACTAACATGTTTGATGGTTGAGTAATAGACTATGCAGATAATAGAACGTGTAAAAGATATTATCAAAGTCTATACTTGGAAGAACCGAAGACAGACTCTATCTTGAAGCCGAACTAGAAGACGAGACTCTATGCTTTGAAGCGAGAATATGTTCGACTCATATTGTAAAGTCTATCGCACTCAGACTCAGATTGTAAAGTCTATTGCTCTCAGACTTTACATCCAGATTCGACAGAACGTAACTCAAGCCCCAAAGATATAACGGCTAGTGATCTGGTTTGGATTCCACATCAAGATTGATTTAATTGATTCAATCTAATTGATTGACAATTGGATCTTGAAGACAAGAACTTTCTATATGAAGAAGCTTTACTTATGGAAACCAAGATTCCGTTTGTATGGGCGATCGGAATCAATTTGGGATTTTACCTTTGTCACTCAACGGCTACCAAATCTTCTAGATACAGAGCTATCCAATGGGTATATTGGAAGACGATTCTCCGGGATACTGTCCAACGGGTAGTTTGGAAGTGGAGGAGTATTTAAGGAGATCATGGATCGATGAGCAATTAAGAGATAGAGCGTAGAATTTATAATTCCAAAGTCTGAGCGATCTTCGATCATACACTTGTCTTTGGAGAGCTTAAACGTTTGTGATCGTGAGAGAAATACCAAAAGAGTGGCTTAGTGAGATAGTGTGATCTACTAAGTGTTTGCACTCAAAGTTGTAATCTCTTGTTGATTGCATAGTGGAATCCAGCCAAGAAGGCTGTTAGCGTGGGAGAGTGGACGTAGGCTTGGATTAAGCCGAACCACTATAAACCTTGTGTTCTTATTCTCTTCCCTAACTCCTTTGTTTGAAGTTTATTTTATTCCGCATATATTTGCCAAGATTTATTTTAAACACCTATTCACCCCCCTCTAGGTGTTCGTACTAGCACTCTCAACATTCGGTCCCAAATTTCTCATTTATAGCTTGACCAACTCGAACAAAGGAAGATGGTTTAAAGGTGGTTGAAGGTTTGTTCCCTTTGGAAGCCTCATTAGCTAGTATCTCTAAAAACATACGCTCCATAGATCCTAACTAACTGAAATGCTTAGACTTCCCTTCTCTATTCTTGCCCATTGCTACATTATCAGACATATCCCACACAAGAAATTGTGATAAACAAAGAATAACACAATAACAGACATCATTTGACTACTGAGACAAGGAAACATCACAGTGATATAGAGTAGTAAATCAAGTTCACATTTACAAGGACTCCAATCACAAAGTATTCATGTCACATCAAAAAACATCAGACAACTTCTAAGAAGATACAAATACTAAACATTCATTCTATGCCTATATAGTCATCCAACATTAAACATGCGATGCTATCTCTTTTTGCTGCCCACTCTCTGTTTTCCTCCCTCTCCTCTCTTTGTGTTTGTTGATGTCTTCTTTCTTGACTTTGAGATTCGACCTCTACATTTAGTTCTTGCATAAAGGGATCATAAGGGTCAACTCCCATAATAAAATTATGTAAAATACAACATGCTAAGACCACATCAACTTGAGTATCAAAAGACCAAAAGGGTTCGGCATCTAATACATGAAAACACCTTTTTAGGACCCCGAATGCCCTTTCTACTGCAAACGGTAAAGATGAATAGTGATGATTAAACAACTCTTTCTCGTTCTCAGGTGAGTGGTTACTAAACTCCCTCTTGTGATATCGAACTCCACGATATGAAGAAATTATTCCCAGTTGGATGCCATATCCGACATCAGCAAGATAGTATTTACCTACCAATTTTATGTAAAGTTTCAACAACATGTTTCAAGAAAATAGCGTATCAATTTTATAGAAAATATGGAATAGTCTATACCTTCAGGAATTTTCATTCCTCGAGGCCTTGAAAGTGCATTTGTAAGAACATGAGAGTCATGGGCCGTGCCTTCCCAACTGGCCAACACATAAACGAATTTTAAATCATAAGTAACAGCTGAAAGAACATTTTGTGTTGTTTTATCTTTTCGACCACGAAATTTTCCTTGATTTTCTAGGGGAACCGATGCACGGACATGGGTACCACCAAGAGCTCCAATACAATCATAATGTACTCAATAAGCAAGTAAATGTAACAACATACTATCAAAATGAAATTCGTGACACTTGTCATATTACATACCTTAAAGTACGGATAAAATCTTCGACTCTTGGATATTGTCGGGGGTGTAGCGCCATTCGGTGGTCTTATAACATGCCTGTGTAATTTTAGAATGCTTGTAAGACAATTCTAAAGTATCGATGAATGGTCTCAATGGACCTATTGAACCTTGACCCTATTACTCTCAACCTCACATTATGCCTTAAAATATGGCAAAATACCAGCAATTGCTCTTTAATTGACACATTTACTATTTTATGTAAAAAATTATTTGACCTAAGGACTCTACATAATTCAAAGAAAACTTGTGGTCTCATACATATTTGATTGACACAATTAATATCTCCCGAATGTAAAATGCGATTAATGAATAACTCTCTCTCAAAATCTCTTTCTCTCATGGCTCTAGGTATCTGACTACTAAAAGCTTCATCCTCCATTACTAACATACCAATTGCCATTATTGACACAGCTGCACCCATTATTGTTCCATTAACATCATTATTTTCCATCTATAAGCAATAATAAGAATTTTATGAGCCTATTATGACAGATGTTTTATCTTAAGGGTAAACCCAATAGCAAACATTAAATAAATAAATTGTCAAAAGGATTAAGAAGGCCAATGCAACAACATCAGCAATAACAGAATCAACTCTCAAAGGAACGTGTAAACCAACCACTGACTTGCTTAGCAATAGAGGCACATTGATGGAATTTGCAAAATATGTTGCTCCACTTCCTGAGATATGTCAAGACATATCCATTGCAAGAAGATGAGATTAAAACATCAATCTTATGTCACACAACTACTTAAATTTTAGTGCCATCAACAATGGACAAGTGACTACTCCAAGTGACCACATTCACATTATCTCAAGCAAAGAAACAATTTAATCAAGGATAAGCAATCTCAACAGGCGTCAACTGCAGGAAAAAATAATCGTAGGTTACATAAATCTCAAGAACTAGAAGAAGAATTCTTCATACTACAAGTTTTAAACATGTGTGCATGATGCACAGGATACTACTAGTTTTGATTTTACAAGAAATATGCTAAGATATTTATAATCTATTAAACAGATTGAAAAATCAGCAAGTGAAAAATCCTTGAAAGATAAGCCTCAAGGGTATGCCTCTAAGGGAACTTCATTAATAAAATCAGGCATGCCAAATGCAGATATTCCAGAAACAAGAGCATCCTGGCCATTGCAATCCTCACTTACTAGTATTTCAAACATAGGGGAATAAGATGTTAATGACATGCACTAAAACTAACAAGAGCTTCCATTAGTTAGGTTGAACATAATTTAACAACTTGATTCACTAATTTGACAAGTTTTATGATTTAATTATACATTTTACAAATTTTAAGATTCAAATTATACTTTCATCATAAGTTTAAAGATTTTTCGGTACACTTATTCCCATACCTTTGTGTTGGTGGGTACTTGAGAGGTGGAGAGAGAGCCCACTCCATCAATGAAATCAGCTTTAAAGTCCATGGAGCAAAGTAGTGCTCGGTTGTTCACCCTCCTTGACAAATCATGCCGGTCGTCGTGAAATGGGTTCGCAGATTCCTAGATTGGGAAAGTGATTTCCACGTTCGATATTCCACTTTGACGGGACCACTTTGGCGGGCGACACTCTTAAAATATCGTTTTTTCTTTTTTTGGAAAGAAATATCGTTTTCTTTTAATAAAGCAGAATTATCGCGCTTCCTGCATCTTTCGCGGGGACCTTGTCCTGGTCACCCTTCTGTAGGTATATATAAGTGTGCCTCGGTAGCATCTGGCAACAGCATCACAAACCCCCCCATATATCCCACCAAAACCCATCGGCCACCTCCCAACCAGTGCTGTCATCTCCAAGTCTCCAGTACTCCGGAGTTACGTTCACATTAGGACTTGGAGAATCATCAGCAATGGAATATCTGCAGTTGTTGAACGCAAAGGTGCTGATATCCATAGCCGTGGTGGGCGTAATAGGAGTGTTTCTGAGGCTGTACAACGCGCTGGTGGTGAAGCCAGAAAAGTTGAGGTCCTTGCTGAGGAAACAAGGCATCAATGGACCACCCCCCGCCTTCTTGCTCGGCAACATCATGGAGATCAAGAAGGCGAGATCCTCCTCCTCCTCCTCCGCTCCCAAGACAATGCCTGGGCAGCCCCCTGCCCGCCATGATTGTGCAGTCCTCTTTCCCTTCTTTGACAAGTGGAGAAAACAATACGGTAGGCCACCTACCCACCGCCCTAACTGGGATCTTCATCTCTTTTCTACGATTAATCTAACAATATTCACGTGTTTCGATTTTCCATGTTCCAAACTACAGAAACTAAACGCAAGATTTTCGTACAATTATTAGAGAGTTTATGAAACTCAGAGGTTGGTGCTACTTAGATTTCGTAGTCAGATATAGACAGATAACGTGCATCACCGTGATATACGTTTTCTGTACTTCAAGGTTGATGTTGTTTGAAGCCTGTCATGTCGTTTGGCGCACCGCACGGCATACGGTGGTAGATGTTGAAGATTCCTTCACTGCCCGTTTCCATTTTTTCAAACTTGCGAACCCTACCAATGGCTGCTCTTTCTTTTATAGGGTTATTGTTAGGTCTTTGTTAATGACCGCTGTATGATGCATGCGCTGGGTGGCTCCTCTGGCGCTGGATCTGGATTGGACCCAACAAAAACGCCTCCAGCGCCCCAGCGTCGCTTCTCACATTCACACTAAATTTGATTTGGCACGTTGTCACTTAGTAAAATAAATGAATAATTCACCACTCCTGAATCAGATCATTTCTCCTTCCCCCTCTCTTAAATGACTTGGATTGGTCGTTTGTGGTTCAGACATGGACAATCAGATCAGGCTGATCTCATGCGCTGATGTCTCATGATTGTTACAGGAGATATATTTGCGTTCTCCCTGGGGAACACACAGATAATCTATGTGAACCAACCAGACGTGGTGAGGGAGATTACCACCTGCACATCTTTGGACTTGGGGAAGCCCTCATACCAGTTCAAGGAGAGGGGTCCCTTGATGGGTCAAGGCATCTTAACTTCCAACGGCCCCCACTGGGCCCATCAGCGCAGGATCCTCGCTCCCGAGCTCTATATGGAGAAGGTCAAGGTATGTTATCTTAATTGATGTCTTTCAATATCATCACCACAACCAATTTTTTCTTAAATTAACATTTCTGAGTTTGCCCGCTCGCAGGGAATGATAAACCTCATTAACGAGTCCACAGAGACACTGTTGAAGTCCTGGAAGAACAAAGTGGACGCAGCCGGTGGAGTAGCCAGCATTAACATCGACCAGCACATGAGAAGTTTCTCCGGAGATGTCATCTCCAGGGCCTGCTTTGGCAGCAATTTTGCCAAAGGAGAGGAGATCTTCCACAAGTTGAGGGCTCTCCAAGAGGCCATGTCCAAGAAAGTTCTTTCCACTGGGATTCCTGGCATGAGGTGCGAAGTTAAATATCTCTTTCTCCCGAAAAACCTCCAATTAAGCCTCCCCTTCCATACCACCCGCTTGAAAAGAAAGGGGAAAAAGAAAAAATCCACTGTCGCTTAGCTGCTTTAATCAATTCTGTTCATGCAATGACGCAGATACCTCCCCACCAAGACTAACAGAGAAGCCTGGGCACTGGAGAAGGAGGTCCGCAGTTTGATACTGCAGGTGGTGAAGGAGAGGATGGAAGCTGCATATGAGAAGGACCTTCTGCAGATGCTTCTCGAGGGTGCCAAAAACAGCGACTTGAGCCAGGAGGCCATGGACCGCTTCATTGTCGACAACTGCAAAAACATTTACTTGGCTGGGTACGAGACCACTGCCGTCTCTGCGACATGGTGCCTCATGCTGTTGGCTTCCAGTCAAGAGTGGCAAAATCGTGTGCGTGCCGAGGTTCTTGAGGTTTGTGGGGACCGTCTTCCTGATGCCGATGTGATCCGTAAGATGAAACTGGTGCGTCTTCCCCATACCTTTAAGACAGAGTGCACATAATATAACGTTTTGATTTCATGATCATCGGCATGTGTTAACCTTTCTGTCCTGGGTGCAGCTCACAATGGTGATAAACGAGTCGCTGCGGCTATACTCCCCCGTGCCAGTGGTGTCGAGGGAGGCCTTGACGGATATGAGATTCGGGGACCTGAAAGTGCCGGAGGGAGTGAACGTGTGGACGATGGTGTTAACACTGCACACGGACCCTGAGATATGGGGGCCAGACTCCTACTCTTTCAACCCGGGGAGATTCGCCAATGGGATCACGGGAGCCTGTAAGCTGCCGCACTTGTACATGCCCTTCGGAGTAGGACCTCGCGTGTGCCTCGGGCAGAACCTGGCCATGGTGGAGCTCAAGATTCTCATTGCCCAGCTTCTCTCCAGCTTCTCCTTCACCCTTTCTCCCAACTACATCCACTCCCCTGCTCTTAGGTTGGTTATTGAACCTGAACATGGCGTCGAACTCTCCGTCACCAAGCTATCTCGAGATTGATCACTCCTAGAGATGGTTTTTTCTCACCCTTAAGCCCACTATACGCTTTCTTGTTGTATCCGAAAGCAACTTTCCCCTTCCCTTTAGTCACTTTTGTATCAGTTTATGGCAAAGTTTGTTCTTTCTCCATTGTAAATGTCACAATTAATGTGGAAGGTCAATAAACGAAACAATTCAAGCAAGAAATAAATTGCAAAAATAACACATAAACATTGTGAATTTACGTGATTTGACAATGTGCCTACTCCACGTGAAGAGATCTATAAGGTTGTTTCACTATAATTGGTAGAATGAAGATTACAATCACTTGGAATGCCCACATCCAAGTGATTCCAATTTTTAGCAACACCCTAAACCATAACAATCAATCACAATAAAGGAGTTTTCTCATACTTTGAACTCTCTTGGATTGCGGGTGTCGCAAGCTCTTAAACAAACTTTGAAATGTTTTTCTTAGGGTCCCAAGTTTCTAATCTTAAACAAACTTTGAAATTAAGGGTTTTTTTTCGTTAAATTAACAAGTCTGAATTTTTGTGGCTGCCTTGGGCCGAGTGCTTTTTTGCCAAAAAATTAGGCCCAAGCTGTTTTTTACGATCGTGCTGGAAAACATAATCGTTATTAGGCGGTGTGCGAAGGCCTGGCCTGCTTGGACCTGGCCGTTAGCCTAATCACTCCTTGGCTCGGTGCTCGCCCGGTGGCCTAGTTCATCCGCGTGCCAGGGGGGCCTTTCCTTCCATATCCAATCGCCCGACTCCATTGTCATGCCCTCACAAACACCCCAGTGTCCAAAAATCATGAGCCCGTGTCTAAATCCAAATAAATCGGAATGAACTTCTGGCTATAATCAACAAATCTCCATCCTGACAAGAGTCTAACTTCATATGAAGATAGAGAACAATGCTCTTAGAACTTATAATGGTTTGACATAAGGTGTGACATCCCGATTTTGACCTATGAGAAATGGTTGTGAATCTGGTGTGCTAATGAAAAGCATAAGTCATGGATCGTTCCAAGATTTGATCATGTAATGATCATGGATCGATCAAAGGAACGTTCATGGACCAATCCCATGACCACGATCATGGACCCGAGCGGTTTGGTCAATGGACAACTACCCGACCGTCAGGGTTGATCGAGAGATGTTCACAACCACCACAGATCAGTCGGTGATCATGGATCAGTCCAAACGGTCATGCGCCGATCGCAAGTGATTCTGCTCGACCATGCATTGGTCATGAATGACCATGATTCGACTCGATACGGCTGTGTGTTGGGCATAAATCTAACGAATCTCGAACAATCGCATGACTATAGGGAGTTAGCTTGGATGAAGCCTACAACTGATCTAGAATTAAGTCCAATCGATCGACGTTGATCTAAAGGCCGGTCGTTGAGCCTGCGTCTTAGGTTGCCAATTTAGCCAACAAAAGCAACTTGACCTACGACAACTACACCGAGAGAGGTTTAGCCACGAACCTCAGATGTGTTAAAATGATCGTTAGGGGATGTACACAAAAAGCCCTTATTCGGTCCCGGTTACATTTTCAATGGCCTATTTCTTCATGATAGCCAAGTTGCCAAAAAAAAGGACAAAATGGAATTCTCTAGAACACCCTAACTTCTTCATTAAGGAGGGTGACTCATCATTCCACCTAAATTTTTCTATATATAGCCATGATTACCAAGGATTCACCTTGGAGATAAAGCAAAGTATCTAAGCTAAATGTCCCAATAAAAATATGACACAATAGAGCTAATTATGACTATCCTACAGCCTTGATGCCACCTCATATTTTAGAGTGCCACATATCCATAATGATTTGTCCCCTTAATAATGAGCTAAGTACTCATGTGGCCCAATAAAATAGAGATAAGTAAGGCCTTAAATGATGATACTAAGTCATTGGATCTCCACATCATGAAATTAGGTATGCCACCTTGCAACATAGACTTGCCACCTCAAAGTCATAGCCATGCCACCTTAAGAAATGTGATTGGGTTGCTTGGATGAGTAATGATAAGCTTGGTGCCTACCAATAAGAGGAGCTCTTATTCATTTCCACCACTTTAGCCTACTTTGTCATTCACACCTACAATCCTCCTCATCCTTTCTCTTGGCTCGCACCACCAACCACCAACCTTTCAAGCCATTCAAGTTAGTTCTTAAGACTTGCCAAGGTAAGTAAGATTCCTCTTTTTCCCCTAAAAGAGTAGATCTCATTGTTGAGACTAGTTAAGTGCTCATCCGTCAAGCCGTGAATAGTGTGCAATGTCTTTTGTTTGATCTTGCTAGCTATTGGACATAGCCGTGTGTTTGAGTCATTTAATGTTCGGAATGAAATTGAGGTTCGTTCAAATTGAGTTCATCGCAAGACAAAGTCGCCCAAGCCATAAAGTCTTGGTTCAACATAAATAGGATGTCAAGTCCAAATCTCGCTTGGTGCGGGGATCACCTAAGTCCACAAGGTCCAAAATCAATATTGAGGCATGTCGATTTTATATCTTGATTGGTATGAGAATTGCCCAAATCCATGAGGTCTTAGTTATGCACCAAGGCATGCCGATTTCCATAGTTCAAAGGGACGTGGAAACTTTGAGCGCATTGAATCAAACTAAGAGCCAAGGGTCATTCACAATACATGTGTATTCACATCAGGTTGGAGCCGAGGTTTGTCATGCTTGGGATTGTCACTAAAGTGAGGTGTAGCCAAGCCTCGAGATCTTGGATCGGTATTGAGGCGTGCCATTTTCAAGCCTTGTCCGGTGTAGAGATCGACGCTAAGTAATTGATTTAAGTTCCCAACATATTTGCTAGCGAAGTATAAGAGATTCATGACACACGAACAATTAAGCATGCCTTCAGGCCATGCATGTGTCGGCTAAGAGAAAATATGAGAACCGGCTTGTATGATACATTTAAGCATGCACTTAAAGAGGAAAAAATGCCCGTCGCCACACAATGTTGGCGGCAATGCCTCGTTCATCGAACGAGATACCCTGGTAGAGCCAGGATACCTAGGTTTAACTCATATGCCTTGGGTAAGCTAGTCTCGGAATGCCTCAGTTGAGTTGGGCTGCCTTGGTTTGGCTAAGATGCCTAGCATGTAGTTGGATGCCTCGGTTGAGCTAGGAGGGCTTAGTTGAGCCAGGATGGCGGTAAATGAATTTGTATAGATGTCGGTGATGTATAGTTGTGATTTATTCACATGCTAGTTGCTAGGTGTTAAGCCAATGGTTGCTCCATATGGATGGCATGTGTGGATGAAACACAACTTATAATTTGCTATTGATTTGCCATCAACACTGTTTGTGAGTGTGGTACATACTTGTTCTTGATGAGGAAAGGCTTTCTTGGTAGAAAACTAGGAATATTACTTATTGTGTTCCCAATACTCACTCCTAATGTTTTTCAGGTCCGTAAGTATGGCTAACCCACCTCCTCAACGTTTTGGTCTACTTGTAAATATGGAAGTGTCGATCGCTCACATAGTGGACTTAGAGGAGGAGACCACCTATGGCTATCGTAAATGCACTACCGCCGTATAGGTCGATGAAGGACCGGATGACTTGGTCCCTCATTGTTATGTAATCCGTCATTTGTTTTGCATCAAGAACTCGATGAGTCATTGAGCTCATCCACTTGCTTGCTTCAATTCTAACATAAACTCGTAAATTTAACCTTGTGAATGTGCTAGATCTTTTGACCTCATATAGAACATATCTCTATCATGTTCTTGTGTCAATCTTCGTACATCGAAAATTTATAGATCCATGCTTCGTGAATCTATGCTGTATTTGCATATTGGGTTCCTAAATTTTATTTTTACTTTTGATTAACGAAAATGATTTCCAATTTGTTCTCATTTATTGCGCACAACATTTTCTCAGCATATGTAGCGACTTTTGAATCCTCCGCATGGCACGATTATTCATTTCCCAAAACTAACAAAATTATTCTCCAAATAGTATTGACATATTTGTCAGCCCATCCAATTCTTTGCTTTTTTATTTATTTATTTTATTTTAACAAATTTGCTCACATAAAAGTGTCAATTGTAATATATAACAACTGTCAGATTATCCCATCTTCTCTTTTTCTTAAAGAACATTTTGAAAGTTTGCAATAACCATTTTTTTTCATTAATCTACTCTCTTGCTTTTTTCTACAGGAATGTCACATAAGACCGCGAAATCGTAAATGACTAAGAAGCATAAATAAAATGAATATCACAACTATACAGACTTCATTGAATTATTCAATATATTAATATATAATCGGCATAATATTATGTGGGCACATAAATTATATGTCCCATCAACATCCGCCATTTGTTTCGCTCCAAGAATTCTCACGCGCCACACGGGCGTGTACCGCGCGCTACAGCTAGTTTTTCAATTTATTTGGAATTCAGCGTCAGACGAGAGAAGATGGCGGAATTTCACGCGAGAGGCGGGGCGGGATGCATTCGGGAGGCGTCCGGTCACTCGAACGTCGGCACAGCTCGATTCGCCTCGTCCCGTCCTGCAGAATAAGCTGAATGATTTCGAGTTTTTCTCCATCGGAGCTTCGCAAGCACCTACTTCAAGTTGCAGGATTCTGGATTCTGGTCTCTGGACAGAGACGAGCTCTCTCTCTCTCTCTCTCTCTCTCTCTCTCTCTCTCTCTCTCTCTCAGCGTAGATTGCAGGATCATCCGTGTTGTTCGTCCGCATTCTGTCAGGATTTCCGGCGCCGAACGTATTTCGTGCGCTGTGAATGCCGGAGGAACTTGCAGCATAATCAGGTAACACATGTCGATCGCGTCTCTCTTCATGGACACGATTTACGCTGATTTCCGCACGCATAGTTTAGCTTCTTCGTTGCGATTCCTACGTATGTGCAGAAAGTTGCTTTAGGATTGCTCGTTCTTCGTTCGTGCGCGGAAGATGTTGCAGTGGATGGGAGGATCGAGACGGAAAATAACGACTGTAAGTGTCAGTATGTGCTTTGACCTTTGAGAATTTGCAGGATTCGTTAGCTCGATGCGATTCTGCCATGATCTTCCTTAGGTCGCAAATTGAAACTATCGTTTATTGCCTTCCACTACTTCCTGTGACCAGAGAGGATCGATAGGGCTACCGTTACTCAGTTTAAATGATTATTTTTCTTATTGGAATCACTCTTCTTGAACACGACTTCTTGTTCCCCACCTCGGTGGGAGTGCCGCATCTCGTTGTTGTTTCCTTTGGACAATCGGACTGCCGGCTTGTCAGTTGTCTGGTAGTGGTATGCCGCCAATTTACTCACCAATGAAAATTGCATGGTAAAAAGTAGTAAGGTCTAGTTTGAGGTGGCTCCGAAATTTTAGCTCATTGGTTCAGGAGCGAGAATCTTCTGTGATGCTCTGAACTTAGTGTTTGTGGGTCAAAAGTGTGAAAAGACAAGGTACATTGTCTCTACCGAGGAATTACTTTTCAATTTGTCAAGAGCCAAACATGACAATGTCATTATTCTGCTTCTGATACACAACCATTTCTTTGTGCCTTGGTGCATCTTAATTGTGCTGAGATGTGGATTATTACAGTCCAGGAAGTCTACTCAGAAGAGGTAAGAGACAGCAATCTACTTGCTCTCTTTTTCCCCCAGACGGATGCAGCCAAACTTTGCTACCTAAAGCATCCGGTAAGCGTTTATCACACGAGAGCAACTACCTATTCTTTCTAAAATCTTTCTACTCATGGAGGCAAAAGCAATATTTTGAGCAAAAGAAGAGGCAACGGCAGCAACAAAATTTTGGTTCAGACAACGATGCCGAGGGAACAAATGTGGACTGCCAACAACAGAAAGAAAATCGATCATTGGACATTCTCAGTTTGTTGAATCTTTCAACTGCTCCACAAGAGTACAAAAGTAGCTGCCCTAATAGTGAGCATCTCAAATTTGTGTCCACTGAGGGTTGTCAAGACTTGTCAATGTACATTCCAGTTTGGTGATATAGTTAAATCCACTTTTCTGCATGCCTGCACCTCCTAAAGGAGCTTGACCTTATTATCTTTGGCTAAAACTCCACTATCAAATGATTTTTTTTTTACTCTAATGTTGCACAGTAATACTTGATGACATGCCTATTCATTTCCTACCTTGTGGGATCCATTTCCTACCTTGTGGGAGAGGCTGCCGTCCTCTTGTTATTATGCTAAGATGCCAGGACAGACCAACTTTCCTGTATGTCAATGCATATTTTAATCGGGTCATTAAGGAGCTATGTAGTCAACCTCACTTTGTTGGAATAGCTTTCATGTGGTGTCATCATTTTAGTGCTATATTATTCAATTTTATTTGAGAACGCTGTGGAAAGCTACTAGCCTGTTAAGCTTCTAGGTGTATCCTTGCCTTAATAAATAGAGCCCGTAGTGCAAAGGCTCTTAGATATTTGCTTTGCTCAAGATGTTCACGGAGAAATAGAGTTATAACTTTATTGATGGCATTTGTTTTATCGAGTGTTCTTCCTGTCCCACTTCCTTTCAGGTAGGACTCTTTTTGTCTTACTTCTTAGATATGAGAACCAGAAAGCTATACATTTTCTTCACCTCATCCTTTTACTGCTGTCTACAGGAAGCAGTATTCTACATATTAATGATCCAGAGGGAGAACACCAATTCAGAAATTTTCCACCCTCTGCAATTGCCAATGCAGTACCTCATGTCATGCCTACCAAAGTTCATGAAGCTGGTATGATTGTGAATCAATTTTGTGGAGTTATTACCTTATTTTTGATGAAGTCAATTGGGTTTCATTCACTGTTGTCGAATTGGTATGAGGTTTTCAATTGAATTTTATTGAACATGGAAACAGGTACTCAATTTGGCGATCAAGCCAAGGCTCTTCTTCCAATGAATGAAGTTGACAATCAGTGAGTTAATAACAGCATAACAGCATCCTCATTGCCTCCCACCCACCCCAAAATGGGAAAAGATGAAGTTATCCAGTCAAGGCAGGCATACAAGGATCAGAGAAAAAAAAATGGGTTCACATCTCTCATGTTTGTGGGAATGATCTGGAAGATCTATAGTCCATGCCCATTATCTTCAATGAGGGAGAAATATCTTGGCTGGCTGAGAAACTTGACTGCAACATACATGATGTTAATCCGTGCCACTAATAACCCCTGATACTTGTTTTTAATAATTCATATTGATAATCATGCCGCATGCACAATGCATGATCATTAAGTATTTTGTTGCTTGTCATGCTCAAGTTTTTCTCTCAATATTTATGCAGCGTCTCAAATGATCAAAAGAAGGAGCTTGGTCATAACACAGGAATAATGTATGAGCCACGTAAGTGGCTGTATTGATAGCTATGATTAATATTCTGGCTTTTACCGTGTCTTGCTACTCATGCTTTCCAATAAACCTTAGTTTACAGCTTGGTTGCTGCAATGGCATAATCAAAGTGACAAGTTGTTTCCATATCTCTTCAGGTACATCTGTCCTTGATTTGCTTCATGATGATCCTTCTGACAGAAATTTGGAAATTAGTCCAGCAAATGAAGATCACGTTGCCTTTTCAGTAAACGGTATCATCTAGTTCATGTCATTGGCTTGCCATGGACATTTTGTAGTTATTATAACTGGAATCATGCATCATTTCATTTTGAAAGAAAATAATTCTATACATTAGGCAGGAGTTGAGACACCACTCTAGTCTGAGTGTTATTATCACTTCTCTGCATTTATTGTGCCATTGCATGGTAATTACATTTGATAAGTTTTCTTTCTTTACTTGCCATGAAAATTGCATGATTCATTCAGAAGGGCATAACAGCAGATCCTGAAAACACAATTCGTTTCTCTTTTCTGCGGTGAAAAATGAGTGGCTGTTCTATACCATGATGGATTTGCTGAACTCAATAACTTGTGTCAGGCTTAGGTAGAGTGGGAACAGAAACACCAGCTCATTCACCACCGCAAGTTGACAGGTAACATGGATAAAGTTGAAATTGCAATTACCCATGCTTTAGGAATTAGGATGCTGATTTAGATATATACAGTAATACGTAACTAGTTATACATTCTGTGGTTAACTACCATATGCATTTATTCTTTTCCATTTCCACTACTCATTTATGTGACTTACAGGAAACTGCGCTGTTAACTACCTGTAGGTCTCCGATTAAAATGATAATTAGAACCATTTGACTATTTTGGCCATTTGGTTTTGGCTTTGTTGGTTATACAGGGATGATGTAATGAAAATTGACTAGCAAAAGGAGGATCCAGTTGATAAAGAGAAACCTTAAATGAACAGGAAGACTTGGCGCTAAGATAAAGTCAGAGTTTCTAGTAGAAGAAAACATATTCTGGAACACCATGCTGTTTTTCTTCAGAGAATTGGCATACATGAAAAAGGGTGTACCTTCTCAGTAGGGAAGCTATAGGTTGCCTGAAAGATTTTCTTGTGGATTTGCCTACTATTGTTTGTAGTTCCTCACTATTGCAGTGTCAAAGCTACTCAGCAAGATTAACACTTGCAGTTGACAAATAATAAGTACAGATCTCTGATCATTTTTCCCTGCTAATGGAAGGGTAACACATCATCTTAACCTGTTGGACTTCTGAATGGAAGAAGATTTTGAACAAATATGCAAGAAAGCAATGTGCGAACCTAACTTATGGCGTGTCTTTCGGTCTAAACAATTGGTTTAACATTTTGAAATTATAGCTTTGTTTTAGAATTCTTTGCAACAAATCATAGTCGATCAAATGAATTTTAGATCCCAAACACCAAAAGCTACAACAATATTAGAAAGGTACAGCTACCCTAAGTGGTCTTGGCAAAGAGCTTTAATTTGAACTGATTTACGTAATTCACAGGATTCCCACACTATCGTGCCTGTTAGAGCATGTCCATGTTAAATCACCAATTCTATCCGCCAATGCTTTACATTAGCAACTTCATTAGGTTGCAACTATGCTTAACCATTGGTACCAAAAATTAGTATGCTTAACCACTGGTACCAAAAAATTAGTATGCTTAACCATTGGTGATCAGGCATATCGTTTTACTGATATATGGAAAAATCATAGGCAGCCTCTTATCTGGTCCTGAGGAAAAATTTTCTCACTGGCATCATTTGATGCAAGAGTACCTCCTGTTCACTTTTCAGCACCATATTCATCTCTTTGGAATTAAGGAATGAGTAAGAGGAAATCACATTCCTTTGGAAGCATTGTGTGGTTTAATGATAATTGAGTGTGAAGAGCTTTAGTATTGAGCAATGAACTGCTGGTCGTTTTATGTTTGATGTCACTAGTGTAGTGTCGCTTGGGACAGCATCAATGTGTATCACTATTGCAAGTTAACATGACTATATGCAAATTCAACTGTTTCTTGAACTGCAGAACGTTTTCCTATGGTTGTGCATCACCCTTAAAACATTCAGGCTGGTCAGACATGTCAGAGAACCAAGATCATGCATTGGATGACCTTGATTTTGAAGCAGTGAGATGCTTGGTGCATTGCCCTCTTCTCATGTTGTTTGATGCCTTTTGCTATTGCTATTCTTAGCAGTATCATGTGTAGTTAGAGATTAATCTTAATCTTCTTAGCACCATGGAAAATCAAATCTTGAACGCTGATAGATTAGATATAATCCTTCAGTGACTTCTTCCTCGGAGATGTTGGCTGTGACATGTGCATGCTCCTCTTCCGCCATCACTATCTCATTTTGCGATCTTTCCCACAGTTTATCGGGTGACTGGGGAGATTAATCAAGTACTGTGGCCATGATATTTAACTCTTGCGTAATAGCAAACACCTGGGTTAAGATATGTTTCTTTGGATAGAAAAGTAGGAGCCCCTCATTCACACCTATGGTAGGAAAAGGTATGTTTATGGAGTATCTTAGTACCTGATAGACTCGTACAATGAACACGTGGACTACCAAATTGGATCAGTCTAAACTTCTTGGGTACAGAAGTAATTCTTGCTATGGGAGTGCCCTGCAACATAGTATAACAAAACGCAGATTAGTAGCCATTAACAGTTCTTAACCTTGATCATCTCTTCTGTAAAGAAAGACATTGCTCAAGGAACTAGATTATTACATTCTTAATGTATAAAGGCTGACGATATCTTGCAATTTCATCGACATCCAGTTCTCTGAGTATAAAAGAATTCAGTAAGGTCCCTTGTCTTTTTTTTTTTTTTTGATGCAGAAGTCCATGATGAAATCTTTTAATGTGCCCAATCGTTGGCATTCTTTGAGGAACTCAATGGGTATAGGGGATTGGTATGGCAATCTGGAGGAAAACACCTGTGCCTGGGATAAGTCGAATCATCACTGGGGGGATAGTAGCATAATGACATCATCTGGTCACAAAGATGTATGGGAAGGTGATTTTTTTAAGTTACCCTTATTTAGCCAGGAAAAAAGAAGACACCCTCATTTGAGCATATATTTAGTTCATTTGATGAGCATCAAGAACTCTATTTGAGCGAATTTTCTCATTGTGATGGTCAAGTCTGGGACAATCTTGCCATCTTTAGGGGCTCTCTATTTGCATTTGATCCAAGCTTGCCATAATTTAATCAAATCTTTGAACTGCTACGATCTACTGTATATCAATCATACCTGGAATAAGATTTTGGACAAAATGCATTTGGTATTGCCTCCTCGAGATCATATGGACATCTCTAGCACCATATCATTTTTCCAGATTCCTGTTTCTGTTCCTTTTTACGAATAAAAATCCTGGCATTTCTCTGGTCTATCATTTTATGGTTTCTTTCCCCCTTCATTACAAAAACAATTCCAGATGATGAGAAAGAATTGACCATCTGCAACTTCTCACTTATGCATCTGATTTGTGCTCTAGGATAGTGTTCGTCATTATAGGTTAAGCTTTGATATTCAACGTCAAGTAATTCCTATGCTTTTCATGTTTTGTGCCAACATAACTCGTTCCTCTCTGCTGTTTTGTTTTATTGCTCCTCCAGCAAGCTCTAGTTCTCTTAATAACAACTATTTTCTCGGGGGAGATTTTGACATCTCTTGGGAAAAACGTCCTTTTGAAGTGGGTGATCTGTGTGACGATTTCGCCACATATGAAAATTATGACTTATCAGAGCAAGATTTTGATCAAGTCCGTTTGCTTAAGAAAAGGTGACTCAGTGAAAGTTAACCAGTCTTCCTGTTTGTGGATGTTGATAAACTGCTTTATGAATCTATAATCATGCAGGGTCATTGCTGAAGCTGGAGTTATCAGAAGCGAAACTTTAGGTTCTCTCTGTCTCAATAGCATCGGAGGGGCTATTTCTTTCATAGCTCTTGAGTTATATTTGAAACAGGGACATGACATCCGAGTTTGCATGTTTCTGATTTCTCTGGAAGCAGAGTTGGAAATTTTTTTCTTGTTCATATGAACGCGTTTTCTTGTTTGTTTAGCCAAAAAAAAGACAAACAAGAAAAATCCCTTTCCAAGGGCGAGATTTTGTGATGTCATGGACGTCTTAAACTCGTCCCTAGATTATTTTTTATATATGTTGCAGAAATGCAAAGAAAAATTTGATATTTAGAAGAGGTGCATTCATGAATAGCCGTGTTGCTTCTCACTCTTATTTTGGTACTGCTTCCATAGGACCCATACAAGTGATGGAGCATTTAGTTTTAATTTCTGCAGAATAAGCGTATTTAGCAGGAGGAATACTTTCAAGACCTTGCTTTCCTGTTCAAGGCATATGCCTTTATTTCTGTCCCTTTAGGCTAGGATGCAGATACTGCTCTGACATGAAACTTCAGAGAGAAGGCCAAGTTAGACAAAGATTGCATCAAGGACCTCTTTTCTTATTGTATCCTGATGGCTATTGTTTTCATGCGATGATCAGTGTCTCCCCCATTATTTGAACAGCGTGGTTCAGAAGAAGCATATCGGCGTAGCATCGTCGCGAAGGATCCAAGAGAGAGTTCAAGCTTTCAAAGGTAAAATTCGGCAGATTTCCTTATCTCAAAATTTGTTCAACTTGTTTTGGAAGTTGACTGATGTTTTTCCTGGCGCTGTGAAGTTCCAGCAGTGAGGAGTCATGCTCCTCCACTACAGGTTATCGTTTCTTGTGATCCAGAAGTGAAGAGTCATGCTCCTCCCCTACAGGTTATCGTTTCTTGTGATCGCATTTCTTTCTCCAGCAAATTTCAGTTGTGAAACTTCTCTATTGGTAAACGAAGCTAGCTTTGAAGATGCCTGATTTACTTCTTCAGAGTAATCTTTTCATTTGGATTATCATTTTAGAAATATATTAGCAAGCGGAATTCATTTTTCTCCTCCTATCTTTTGCATGATTTCAATGAGGGCTTGTCTTGATAAGCTTCCGTTTTTCGCTTTTTGCGTAATTTAATTTTGTGAGGGACACGGTTTGACTTTGTCTCAACACCAGGAACTTTCTCAGTAGACAATTTTAATACACAAGTTCACATATAATATTTTGTTAATATTTTGAAATTAGCAAAATATTTGAAATTTTGGCAGTAAAACAATATAACATTATGTGCCAATTTTTGCTCAAGTATAAACAAACACATGTCTTGTTATTTCGCAAAATTAAATAATTTGAAAAATATTTTCTTAATAATTATTCAGTTTTCCATGCCCAGAAAAAAAGAAAAGAAAAGAAAAGAAAATGTTTCTCCGACATCTGTGTTGCTGTGATCAATTGATGCAAACAGTTTCTCCAATTTATGTTACAGACTTTTTCCAAACAACTGCCTAAAAGCTCTAACCTGTCCCCTCCAAGTGTACTCTACTCTTTTAACGCGCGTCCCTTTTTCTTTCTTTCTTTCTTTTTATTTTTTGTTAGTCCTCTGCAGTCACCACATTGAATCAAGTCTCACCAAAACGGTAAACACCGATTCTCTCTCCCCTTCGTCCCGCCTTTGCGCCACGACCGTCGACGCCATCAGTCAGGCCGCCGTTGACACAACGCGTTGTAACCCCCCTCTTTTTTCCCTCCCCATCCGTATCGCCTCTCTGTCTCTCTCCGAGCTCGCGGGTCCATTTTTGTCCAAATGCCCTTCTCCATGACCTTTTATTGGGGGTTTACCAACCTAGTATGCTAGGAGAAAGCAGTGACTTCTCTCCAGGTGGGATCCCAGCGCTAGAAGCGCTGTGGCCAGAGAGTCCAGTGGGGATCCTATCCCGTATTCCTCCCCTCATTTTTCTGTAAATGGGTTGTGGGGGGAGGCATCCTGGGGTGTCTTATTCAGGGTGAAGCAGTTTAAAGACATGCTTAGATCCAACTCTACTCTTTTAATGCGTGTCCATTTTTCTTTCTTTCTTTCTTTTTATTTTTTGTTAGTCCTCTGCAGTCACCACATTGAATCAAGTCTCACCAAAACGGTAAACACCGATTCTCTCCCCCCTTCGTCCCGCCTTTTGCGCCACGACCGTCGACGCCATCAGTCAGGCCGCCGTTGACACAACGCGTTGTAACCCCCCCCCCCCTCTTTTTCCCTCCCCATCCGTATCGCCTCTCTGTCTCTCTCCGAGCTCGCGGGTCCATTTTTGTCCAGAACTCATGGCCACTGAGCTCCATGGCTGTCGAGATTAAGCTCTGCCATGGAGGGGCTCCAGATGTGGCCATGGAGCGAGGTCGAGTAGTCTTTCGCGATGGAAGAACTCCACATCTGTTTGTGAAGCTTCATCTCGTCTTAATCTGTTAGTGAACTCTAGATCTCGGCAAAATTCTTCTCCTTGCCGGTGGCAACGAGACGGAGCTTAGGCTCAGCGTCGAACTCGACACCAAGGGCGACCTCCCATCGCCAACGTGCGCGTCTCACGGGGACGGAGCAAGAGACTGTTGAGGACATACGGGAATGATGTCGCCGTCCGCCGTCTTGACCGCCCACGTTTGCGACGGCAGCAGGGAGGTCAGAATCATTGACTCAACGTTGTGGTTGGATGCACGAAAACAGTGGCTGCGAAGGCCGTGGGCACCGTGTCGTGGGCGGGTAGAAGAGGGGAGAGAGAAGATAGATAAGCGTTGGGGCTTAATGCGGTAGTTTTCTAGTGTGGGCACAAACATCGTAATCACTCCACGTGACATTTAGTCAGTGGCAAGACAGACAGACACCTTCTCGTCATTAAAAGAATTTTTAGCTATTTAGATGCCACCTAAGTAATTGGATAACCACTGGGGTTCGCCCCAGTGGCCACTCTTCCAACTTGGAAGGGGGAGATGAGGAGTTCAAATCTCCACCTTCTCAGAGGGATTGGGGTGGGGACGATTTCATTTGAGGAGTGGGTTTCCCACGCCCCGCAGAGGCGCATGAAAAGTACGAGAGTGAGTGTTAGAGTAAGATTAGAGTAGGACCGACCAAAAAAAAAAATTAATTGGATAAATTTTTGTTAGGTGTCTATGACCAAATGAGATGTCATTCTTATCATTTCTTAATTATGTCTTTCCATAATAAGTTACGTAATATTAATAGACTTCCTAAATGTTATAGGTGCGATTGTTTTTTTCACTTTATTTTGACTTCTTTTTTATTTACCGTAAAATCGTGGCTCATTTTCTATCTTGTCATTTTTTTTCAATTACAACAATAGGCATTCACAAATTTACACCAACTTTGTTTAAATATTCCTTACACAATGATGTTCAATAATTTTTATAAAATATAGAAATAAAATATATATTCTCAAATATATATTTTTTAAATTGTCTTTGATAGCCATATCGTGTAATAGGCATATTGCCATCTAGATAAATAGGAAGGTACTATCTAAAATGAAGCAGTCAAATGGGGTGAGGAGTGTAATCTATATGGTCCGATAGGCAGCATAGATGTATATGATGGGATAAAAGATGCCTTCTAGTTAGATGTGATTTCCAATGGAGTAGAATTTGAGACATTCGCGTGTTGATTTTTTTGCATCAACCAGTAACATTTCTTTCAAGTTATTTGGTCAATAATAAAAATACAGAAATTCAAGCATGATAATTAAGTAGTTTAAGAATATTTTATATACTTACCCTTAGAATTAGAGGAACTTCACAATTATGAAATACGTCACCTAGAATCATCCCGTGGTCGTGTTAAATTATTTATACCACAACAACTATTGTTATTGTTATTGTAAATCTAAAACCTCTTATTTTCTCATTTTTGCATTTTTTTTAATAAAAAATTCACCCCACATAGTAAACCGAGATATATATTTTTATATAATTACTCAACAAGACTAATGGAGAGAAAAAAGGGGGAAATCGGGAGACATTGTTGTCACTTAAATTGGGTGAAACATTCATGTGTAGGCATGCTTTTTTTGTTTTTTTAGGGAAGCAAAGTTATGAGAAGGGAATTGTCAAAATAAGCGAGAAAATCCTGTAGCAGATTTTACTTCCATATATGCACATCCTGCGAAAGAGAAAAAGGAAAAAAGAATCCTGATTACTTCCTTATACGAATCGAGGATGGGGGCAAGTGAATGAGGATGGGAATATTATTATTATTATTATTTATTATTATTATTATTCAGGGGTGATCCCAAGGGGTTGGAAGGCGTCTGATATTGATGCGAGCTTGGGGTTTTTTTGGGGGAGAACATCGGGAGAGGATTGGGGAGGGGGCGACTGACGTGGCAATGAACAGATGCTTGACGGGTCGTGGGGGGAGGATGGGGAAACAGGAATAAAAGACCCCCACGAAGGCCACGGGGGCGGGGTTTGGGTCTGTCGACGTACGAGCCCACAAAAGGAAAAGAAAAAAAAAAAAAAAAAAAGGAGGAAGGGGAGGAAAGGAAAGGAAAGGAAAAGAAAAAGAAAAGAAAAGGAAAAGAAAAGAACTCGCGTGTGCGAGAGAGAGAGAGAGAGAGGGGGAGACGACGACGACTCGTAAAGCGGTGTGTGCGCTAGTTTAGGTGGGGGGGTGTGGAGAGTGTCTCGTCCTGAAGTGTCGTGCATGCATTTTGGGCAGCTGTTCCTTTTCTGCATGCACTCTCTCTCCTCGCTTCTCCCTCGATCCGACCTCACCACCAACAACAACATCGACGACACGCTTTCTGTGCCCGCCCTCCCGCCGCCGTCCGTTACCTCTCGATCGAGAGCAGTTTTGCTTCGGTCGTTCCTCCCGCCGCCTGCAGCTCCCCACTGCGACTCCCAGTCGATTGGCTCCCTCCCCCTTCTCTCTTGTTGTGGGAAACGACTTGCACTGTTAGATCATATGCTCCCCCACTCCTCCGTTTTCTTATTTGTCTCGACTCGATTCCCCTGCTGCTGATCTGCATGCTGATTCCCTCCTCCTCCTCCTCCTCCTCGCTCTGCTCCCCTGATCCCGACCCCAACTCCTCCGCCTCCGCCGCCGCCGCCGCCGCCGCCGCCGTGTCGTTGCTGCCGCGTCGTTCGCCGTGCATGCATGTCTCGTGCTTGTTTCTCGGCCCCTGAATCCGCGATCGATCCGAAGAAGAGGTTTTTCGGGGGTTTTGGGGCTTGATTGCTCGTGATTTTTGATCGATTGGTGGGGGGAGTCCGATGGGGTCCTCGATTTGCATGAACGAATCGTGCCGGACTCCCTGTCCCGAGTGGACCAAGGGCTGGCCTCTCCGATCTGGCGGCCTCGCTCGTCTCTGCCTCCAGTGCGGGTACGTTTGCTGTTCCCTGTCTTCTCGGCGCCAGAGTGGGTTCTTTTTTTTTTTATCTCTCCGTAATTCTTTTTTTGTATCGCCCGATGCATTTTCCCCCTCGGTGGGCATTCGACTAGCATTATTCTTCACGCTTTCGATTGCCCCGTAGATTCACTGATTTCGTCGCCAGATTCGTGACAGCAGCTGCTCCTCCTCCTTGTACCTCGCTCGAATCTTTTCCTGGCGATGAATGGAATTGCAGAAATCCCGATGACACCGACATTTACCAGTCCCCCCCCTTAGCTCATGTGATTTTTTTTTTTTTTGGGGGGGTTGGGCCAATGGGCACTATATTTGGATAAAGATATGGAATTTGTAACTGTGGATTACTACTCGGAGTTCTTGACTGCTGCTTACGGCTTGTAATCATCAACGACGCTTAGATAAATGGTCCGCTGTTTTTGTAGCATCAAAAAGGATGAAATAAAACTCGTCCATGAATCCAGTGGGAGTCAAGATGAGACTACAACGTATCTTTTTCTTTTTTCTGGATTGCCTTTGGGAGTCTCTTTTCATAAAGTATTCGTATCCATTTGTTGTTCTCATGGCCAGTTTGAAAGATCAATAGAGGCCATCATATTGTCTTTCTCTGGTTTGATTTATACAATTGCTTTTGCATTTCTGTTATTTCTTTGTGAATTAATGTTCTTTTTATCCCTATTGCCTCAGGTCTGCCTATGAGAATTCCTTGTACTGCGATCGTTTTCACCGGGAGGAATCTGGCTGGAGGGATTGCAGATTTTGCGGCAAGGTATCTCTCTCTCTCTCTCTCTCTCTCTCTCTCTCTCTCTGTGTTTTGTGCTTATTTCCCCCTTTCTTTATTTCTCTACTTTTTCACTTAATTTTATTCTGCCGTGATAGCGCCTCCACTGTGGATGCATTGCCTCGCGTTCTTTGGTCGAGTTCGTGGACTATGGAGGTGTCATGTGCATTAGTTGTTCAAAGAACCAAACTCATCCAGTAAGACTTGCACCTACATTCAGTCAGCTGTAATTACATTTTTTTTTTTTTAAATTTGTAGTGGGGCTAGTTTAATGCTGAAGCATTGTGGCATGAACATGGTTCTTGCTATTAGAAAGTGTCACATATAGCATCTGTAAATAGTGCATTTGTACTGCAATGTGAATCCGTAATTGAGTTTCTTCAGACTTTTATTTTGAAAAACATGAACTTTAACGAAAGATTATTCGACTTAATACATTGTTTTGGCACGTTAAAGTTGGAGATGGAAAGATCTTCAGGCATTCTATTTAAAATCATCTTTGTGGGGATTCTTTGTCTGCTTGTTGACTTTTTTCTCGGACATGTTCTTGGGGCTTGAAGCAACAATCCTAAAGCACTGCTGAATGGGTACTGAGTGGTCCTATGCCTTGTGGCATAGAATCTCGGAGGCCCTTCAATTTGAGGTTTTTCCATATCCTTTCATTCTATATATTTTCTTCTCTATTTCTTGATTGACTGGAATTGAACATAGAAAGTCAACTTGGTGGGAAGCTCGACTTTCCTTTTTTCTCTAGTTAAAAAGCTCAGAACAATCTGATAGAGTATCCCTGTTTTCGTAAAGTAGATTTATTAGAGCCGTATATCAATAGTTTTCCATCAGACGTGTTCTGTGACTTAATTGTTATTGTCAGTGTATAATGAAAACCCGGGATTTCATGACCTGTAGGCCCTCATTTTGATCTGTCTGTATGCATAGTATAACTATTTCTTCATATCCTTTGATTCAAAATCCATGTCAGTCGATTAAGCGTTAAAGTAAGTGAATTAAATGTTTATTGAACTTGCTGATGATTATAAATGGTGATCTGCAGTCCACTTCAACTGAAGATAGAGGAAGAGAAGAGGAGAAGCTGATGCAGTTATTCATGTCCAATGAACCCAAAATTTTGCCTCAAGCTCCTAGAGATGATATTCGTGCTTCTTATGGGGAAGTGCAACAAGAGACAAGACATTTCAGTGGGGAAGCTGCTATTGATTTTTCACATGGGATGACTGACCCCACAGTCGGATCACGTAAAGTGACGAAATTGGAGGACAGCAGATTCTTGCTGAAATTGAAGGATACGCACAGATCTCTTCCACATCCATCTCTGAATATCAGTTTGGGATCCCCAGGTGTAAGTTCACATATTGCACCACCTTTCTCTGGTGGGGTTGGGGAAGGAAGTCAGACCGTGGGGCCTCCTTCCCTCCTGCAAGGGAGGTCTCGTCCAATCTTGCCAAAACTTCCTAAAAGTGCCATAGCAGGTCCAGAGACAATTAAAATTCCTCCCGTGCGTGTTGCAAGGCCACCCGCTGAGGGGCGGGGAAAGAATCAATTACTCCCTCGATACTGGCCGAAAATCACTGACCAGGAGCTGCAGCAATTGTCTGGAGAGTATCCTTGATTATTGTGTGCTACTTGCTTAGGGTCTTAGAAATCTTCCTGGATGGGGATTTCCTGGTTTAGATGATTATTTGTAAATGTTATTTGAAGAGAGAGCTGAACTTAACCACTTTCAAGTTTGAACTCTACCATCGTACCCCTTTTTGAGAAGGTTCTTAGCGCGAGTGATGCTGGCCGAATTGGTCGTCTGGTCTTGCCAAAAGCTTGTGCTGAAGTAAGTGTTCGACAAACTTCATTGCAGCTTCTCTTTAAGTTGGAGCAACTTTATAAACTGGAAATTTGTGCAGGCATACTTTCCTGCTATAGCTCAATCAGAAGGTATTCCAGTGCCAATTCGAGATGTAAAGGGGAATGAATGGACTTTTCAGTTTAGATTTTGGCCCAATAATAATAGCAGAATGTATGTTTTGGAGGGTGTTACGCCTTGCATACAATCTATGCAGCTCAGAGCTGGTGATACAGGTACTCTGTTTGCTATTCTCGGCAAGACGTTCTAGCATGTAATTTCTTAGACCGTGAGTAAAAATAGAACATATTTCGTGTGCATTTGCTACGGCAGCTAGCACACAAGGAACAAGATCACTAAGGTTGTCATAATTGAGCATGCAGATTTGAAGGCAGTTTATTAGGTAAAATTGTGTTTGACTCTCATATGGTTGATGCACTATGAAAGACATTTGTGTGCTAATCAGAACAAGATGATTCTTTTTTACATAAAAAAGTTTAGTAAGAGTTCATCTCATTTTAAAGTTAAATGAAACATCTTACTTTTATCGTACAATCTTAGGAATTGTGGACTTGAGGTCAACCTTTTATCATTCCCCAAAGCTTCCTTTGCTTTTCTGGTTCTCTTTCACTAGTTGGATTCTGTCTTTCTAAGCATCATTCATAAATGCAGAGTCTCACCCTCTTTGCTTTATGACAGGTGCTCTGCTTTTATCTGAGAGTGCCTGGTTTGATATTTTTTGATCTTGTCCACCGGCATGTAGTTTTTAGTCCTCTTCCTTTTCATTTTAATTTTTCTTCAGTACGTCGTTTGAGGGAGAGTGCGCATTCAAATGCTTATTCGGGCCTTTTTTTATTGCAGTAATATTTAGTAAGATCGATCCCGGAGGCAAGCTCATTATGGGTTTTCGCAAGGCATCAAACTCTAATGATCCGCAGGTCAAACTCCATAGGCCTTCTATTTTCTCTGTTTATATCTCTGGCATTATCTTAAAATGGTGTACTGATGAAACAAGCAGGACAACCAAGTATCTATAGTCCCTAATGGGGATTTATCCAGGGAAGGTTCCTTCCAGCCCTTCATGGGGACTCTACCCATAGTTGAAGATTACACTAATCTTTTCCGGACTGCAAGTGGAATCAAGGATCCTTGCTCGAATCCTTCGTCTGAGCTTCTCAGTAATAACGATGGTGACACCCGTTGCAACAAGATTGAGGACGATGTGGGCAGGACCTGTGAAGATCCGGCCCAACAAGCATCGCCGATTCCCGAAAAGAAAAGGACTCGTAACATAGGGTCTAAAAGCAGGAGAATGCTAATACACAATGAAGATGTTCTGGAGCTTAGACTTACATGGGAAGAGGCTCAAGATTTGCTACGACCCCCACCATGCGTAAAACCAAGCATCTTTACTGTTGAGGGACACATTTTTGAAGAATATGATGTAACTCACATTGTTTATTTTTCCGTTTACTTGTGCAAAATCGTACTTTCTGCCCCCATGCGCTTCTGCTTATTAACGTGATCAATTTTCAACTAATGTAGGAACCCCCAGTATTTGGAAAGAGGACTATATTTGTAAGCCAGCTTTCTGGGTGAGTCTATCTTCTGTTGTTTTTGAGTGGGCAAGGCACTGTTCATTCTCACGACAGATTAGTACAAACTGTTCATACAAGATGTCAATAAATTGGTGATTATGAATAGTTGTGAACACTAGTGAAATTTTTTAATCATATCACATTGAAAGGAGTGATCTTGTTTGTGACAGGGGAACCGAACAGTGGGCTCAGTGTGATGACTGCTCCAAATGGCGAAAGTTGCCTATGGATGCTCATCTTCCTCCAAGATGGATATGTTCAGACAATATCTGGGACTCTGAAAGGTGTGAATTGCATTTGTGTTTCTGGTAGTTTTGTCATTAGTAAAATCATAGGAATTAGGATAGAATATTGTTTCCATCTCCCTACTGAGTTTTATTTGTGTTGCAGGAGAAATTGTTCAGCACCAGATGAGTTGAGCCCAGAGGAGCTGGAGAGTCTTCTCAGAGTGAACAAAGGTACCGGTAGAGAACTTTTGCTTTTGCTTAGCTATGTTTTAGTTAACTAGATTGGCAAATTGCTGCACTGAACTCACTTTCTCAGTGGACGAATTGTGTTTTTGGTTTTAGTTCTGCGTAGGATGTTGGATTGTGTGATGGGGACTTACTTTTTGGTTAGAGTTTTGTGGGTTTATTCAATCTGAGAGGATCATATAGTTGCTCTGTCCTTTATATAATCAGTGGTACCTCTTTTGGTTCGCTTATTTAATAATATCCTTGCATTGCTGGTTATGTTTTGTTTTCCTAACTGTTCCCATCACAGAAAGTGCTGCTAAGTTTTGGTTCTTGATAAATAAGGAAAGCAAATATGTCACTTCCTTCTCAATGGGATTACGTTTTTCCACTCCTCTCACTCCAACAAAAGATCTGTCTGATCCTTGCATACAATCTCTGGCAATTCTACTTGGCTGTTGAGGGGTTTGCTACCGTGATTTAAGAATAGTCTTTTGGGATCTTTATAATGGGTGGGCAGAAATATGACGCCCTCACAATCTAGTGTTCAAGGAGGTTAGGTGCTCCAACTTTTCTTGAAATTGTTATACCAATAGATAACAAATTGTGCAGACAGCTCCGGGCTCTCTTCTAAATTACTTCTTTGGATATTTACTGTTATATCAGTACATAAAAATCCTTGATCAATTTCTCACTGGCATGCCTGGTGACTGGAGTATCCAAAAGATGAACTTGGGGGTGATTAGAACAAGGGTGAATAAGATGACTTGGTTGTCCATTTCTACAGACGCTTGACAGGAGAGCTATGCAATTCTACATGGACTTACTAAATATCTTCTGATGATTGCTTTTCCTATGATTGTTCACTTTTGTTTTTCTCTCAGTCAAGTTGTGCGTGTTCTAATATTTTCAGAGTTTTTCATGTCAAAATTCTAATAAATGTGAGTACAAAGCGTGAGGAGTAACTTTTCACATATAGTGCAGATGTTAAAAGACAAAGGGTTGATGAGGACCATAGGAACGATACAGATGGTGAAACTTCTGGCTTGGATGCTTTAGCTAGTGCTGCTGTTCTTGGGGAAAGCATGGACGACCCAGGTGAGCCATCGAGTGGGGTCACCACAAAACACCCTCGTCACCGTCCAGGTTGCACGTGCATCGTGTGCATCCAACCCCCCAGTGGAAAGGGTAAGCACAAGCCCACATGCACCTGCAATGTTTGCATGATGGTGAAGCGCCGCTTCAAAACTCTGATGTCGCGGAAAAAGAAACGCCAATCAGATCAGGATTCGGAAACTATACAGAAGGACCTGATTCATTATGGTCATGAATTAGGAACTGATGGAACTTTAGCGAATGCTTCATCAGAGATAAATCATGAAGAGAATGTAATCAGTCAGAATAAAAAAACAGAGGCAGCAGATAACAGCAATGGCCATATTGACCTGAACTGCCACCCCGACCATGAGCATGTGCAGCTTGAGGGAGAAATACGCAGCATCATGGGGTTTACTCAGGAAACTAAGAATCTTTCAGGGAATGATTCAACCCACGATGTGATTCCCACCTTGCAATGCGAGCGTCTAGCCAGCACAAGCTCCGGTTTGTTTGGACAGACCGTTGAAGAGAAGGGGAAACGACTGTCTAATGGAGAGTGCCTTCAGTCCATTTTACATGGAACTAATGATGCAGGCGAAGAAGGGGTAGGCCGAGGCTCTTAAAGTCTCTGCTGAAACATCTTTTGGTTGACGTTGGACTTCTCGAGTTTACATTTGTCTCCTCATTTTTATAAAATTCGAGAAATTGCATAGTGTTCCTTAAGGGGGGCGGTGAGTGTTGATCTGGAACGAGTTCGCTAGACAATTTTGGGACTTTTGCATGTCATTCCGTGTTTGGTATAGATTTTTAGGCTTGAGAAGGGATAATAAGTTTCTGTGTTTGAGATGCGATATAGAGTTTTGCGCATCGGCTTATTTGAGAAGCATTTCTCCTCCTGTTGGTCATCTTGATCTTGCTCTTCATATGTCACAATATCAGAGGGATGTGCTTGTATTGTTAAAACTCCAAAGCCTAGGAAACCTCGTAGATGAAAGTAATAGTGGAGCGAGTCTCCTCGGGAGTGCTCTCACTACCCGGTTTATCTCTCAAGTATCCAAACAATCCAATGGGCTTGTGCGAATGACTTAATGCAAGCAGATGCCCTCGCCAAGCATATCCAAGGCGCAGATGATTTGGCCAGATTTCACCGCATCTCTTATTGAAGGCTACTCGGTCACCGAGTCTCGGTGTATGTTAGGAGTGATTTTATTTTTCTACTTGACAATTCTTTAGCGTTGTAGACTTGAAATTTAAGTAACGCACGACAGCGAATACCTTGAATCTTGTAAAGAATAAATAGAATTTAGAAGAAGATATATATATAAAACCTATTAATTAAAAGTAAGCTCGGGGTTGGGTCTTCCTAGACGGTCTGGAAGCGAGGTTGGTACGCTAAAATAGAAGTAAATCTCGTAATAGACAAAAGCATTTGACCACCTAAATACTAAAGAAAGAGTAGAGAGCTTATAGTTGAAATACGGCCGGCCGGTAATTTTGTCCCTGCCGCACCGTGGACCTTGAGAAGCCGCGTTTCTAGTTCTACTTAGCTGCCTTGCTGTCCGAGATTCTCCGAATTATCCGACATTCTCCTCTTTTTTTCCCATTTCCTTTTCGACCGGCCCAATCACTTTGGCATTTTAGTACCGTTTCCCCCAGTCATCTGCCGTCTGCCGTCTGCCGTCTGCCGTCCGCCAAAATGAAAACAAACAATGCACCTGCTTTTTGGTCTTTCCACGCCTACTGAGAAAATCCATACATCTCCTCTCTTCCTCTGTCTTTCTGTCAATCTATCTAATAGACCCACCGAGAATGGGGGAGAAGGCAACTCTAGCAAAGGCGAGACTGGAGCTCGAAGAATTGTATCTGGGCATCCCCGATGAGTCGGTCAACTTGACGTTCCAGGATCTTGTTGATGTGAAGAAGCATGCCCATCTTCATCCTCTTCATGCTCTCTCCTCCTCCTCCTCTCCTTCCAACGCCGCTGCCTTGGACCCCATCTCTCAAAACAAACCTGCAAAATCAGAGGCAGCGGCAGCATCTCCTGTCTTCCGGAAACTGCCCAGTCTTGATTTCAGTAGAGGCTTGCGAGCATCAAACCTTCACCATCCCCTTAATCATTCTGACCAACTCTCCATCCGGGATTCCCCAATAGGCCATCGATCCTTTGTTGGCGAGGACGATAATGATGAGTACCGATATGGACATAGCCATGCAAGCTCCGGCAGAAACACTCACTTGGACATGAGGCGTACGGGTGTGGTGGAGAACAGCAGCACGGGTCATGATGACATGATGAGCATGAGCATGAGCATGAGCATGAGCATGAGCATGAGCGTCAGCATGGCCACTCATGGCCAAAGACAGCGACCCGGCATCCCCCACTCCAATATCTGCACCATCTGCTCCACTTACATCTACATCTTCCGACGTCGCTGCCTCGTACGTGTTCATTAGACTCGTAATATTACTTAAAACGATAGCTGCGCTACGGGGATCTCCTTCTTTACCCTTCTACTCGTCAAAATTCGATAGATACAGCAGAAACAAGTAACCATTAACGACGATAAGGTTATTGGGCGCAGGTGTGTGGAAGAGTATACTGCAGGCAGTGCGCGAGCATAGGCATGGGAGAGATGACCGAAGGCAGAAAATGCGTCGAGTGTCTCGGCCGGAGATTCAGCCAAAGGTACCCCATCATCATCATCGGCCCCAATCCTGCCGGCTTTCTTGATGGACATACTATAGAAAAATACTAGGATAATCCTTGTGCATCCGTTGACCTGCGTCCGTTTCACCACGCATCCACGTGCATCCAACAGCATCTAGTTCAATAATAAGTAGTAATGGATATGATTAACATGTGCCGTGTCGTGCGTGGATACGTAGGTACATCCAGAGGGCAGGCCAAATTGGGTGCTGCTCTAGGTATCCGACCACGGTGAAGCAAGCCGAGCTGAAATGGGCTGAGAAAGGACCGAGGAGGACCGCCGAGAGAGCATATGGCCGCGGCCGCATGGCCTCGCGGTCCAGAAGCCCGGTCACCCCGAGAACCCCGCCCAGGGCCCACCCCAGCAGCATCGGCATCAACGCAACCAATCCTCCTTCCTTCGTCTACTCCCCTTACTCTCCTCACAGTCAACGCCTCCATAATCCTTTCTAAATCTCACGAATGACTTGTCGATTTGATCTTTGTTCCTTTTTGCATGCCTTCCCTTTCATTTATGTTATTTCGGGTCAATCTTATCGATGGGGAAGAGGATCATCTCTGACCTTAGCTGGGTTATCTTCGGCCTTCTCTCTTTATGATATCTTTATATATCGAAGAGCTTATTCCAAGCATCTTCTTCTTTCTTTTTTATGTACATTTAAGGAAAACTGCTTTGCTTATTCTAAATTGAGTCGAAACTGTTGAATGGTATTATACTAAGTACTAGCAACTGCAGATATTTATGTAAATATAGAGCTCGAGTTGACTAGATTAACTTTTGATATCGACTAGTTATAGGAACCAAGCTTGCCAATTACTTTTAGACTGAGTGATTCATGTGTGGTCCAAATGAGACAACTAAGTTGGTCTAACTGGTGTGTGATAGATAGTGATTCACATTACCATTTGTGATAATTCTCAAAATTCTTTTTGGCAAATGATTTAAGAGAATTTACATCCTTTCAAATTTGATCCTTGGCAATTTGAGGCTCCGCCACTAAATTAGATGTATATTCTAAAAGAGTCCCCTTACAACTTTCAAAGCAAGCGTAGGGATTCATACATATATCAAATTTCAAATGTGTTTTTCCTAATTGTAAATTGAAAGCGAAAGATTTCATTATTTCAAGCCGGTCTTTTGAGGTTCGGACCGGATCGAGTTAGTCTCTTTAATTTTTCATTTTACCAATGCAAAATCACCGTTTGCAAAAGGTGTGTTTCGACAATAATAACTATCAGTAGCCCAATTCAGTAAAATATATTTCAATGTTCCAATGGATCATACCACCGCTTCATACTTGGTCCATTCAATTTTTTTTCTATGAATAGTAAAGCAAACTAAATTCTTCCAATAACAAGAGAATGATAAGAAAAAAAAAATACAATGATCATAATGTTAACAACAAAACTACCAGTTGATTCACAACAACGGTTTTAAGATTTTATTTTGAAATTTAAACATTATCGTTGAGATGTATTAGTACTTTATTTTCCTTATATCCTTCATTATTTAGCAAGGACCATGGCCACTACAGTATGTACTCTTGCAATCTTCGGCACAATACAACGTGATGCAGGCAAACGAAAAAACTATTAAGCAAGACTAAATAAAGAGATATGCTTTGAAAAATAAAAGAAATGAAACCAATCATCTTGAGATTAGGGTGAAACAATTTACAATTACATAAGTAGAACCACTTTAGCAATTGTGGCAAGAAACGCCAATGTAATAAGGGCGCTTTTGGTAACAATTCTATTTCAAGAAATAATTTTTGATGAGAAATGGTTTTTTTTTTTTTTTTTTTTTTTGTGTTTCTGTTATCGGGAACAATTTTTGGGTATAAAAACGCGTTTGAATCGTAAAAATTTTTACTTCGAGATAAAAATTTCTACGCTGTGCCTTGCCATAGCTTGGTGTCTCCGGGGCCGGCGATGCTCCGGCGCGGTCGCCAGCCCTTGTTTGGCTAGTCGTCGGCCATGGCCAAGACCAACAACCGGCCACAAGAAAGAAGAAGAAAAAAGAAAGAGAAGAAGAAAAAATAAGAGAGAAAAAAATTGATTCTAGAAATTATTTATGGAAATAAGAAGTTTACTTTTTTTCTACTTCTTGTTTTTGTTTCAAATTTATCCTTGGAAACAAAAGTTTTACTAAGCAAGTTTATATTCTTTTTTCGTTCCCAAGAACAAAAGAATATAAATTTTTGTTCCGGGGAATAGAAATTGTTTTTAACAAACAAGTCCTAAGTGGTGGCCGTGGTTTCTTAATTAAACTGTACAAAAGCAAGATAAAATATTTTAGAATTGAGAAAGTTAACTAAAATCAAATTAAAAATAGGAAGAAACTACTTATTAGTTTTTGTGCCATTTTTTTTTTATAAAGGCCGTTGCATCATCATCGTTATTATTATTATGGTGTTCATTTTATAATTTTTAGCACATTTTGGGGTACAGTACATGAATGATTTGACTAAAAAAAAAAAAATAACGAGAGTTGTGACATAACCTCTAAAAAAATTATATACTAGGTGCGCACAATTGAAAAAAAATAGATGGAGCATCAATGTTATAACAAAACGAAAATTGAGGGGATTTTGCATGATAGTTACAAGTTTGGAACTATCCTAAAAATTCAGGGCATTTTGTGTAATTTATGTGAATTAAATTTAAAGAAAAATGAGAGAAATAATTTTTGAGCTTTCATTTAATATATAATGTGATTCACGAATTTTTAATTTGTTTAGTGTAATATTAAATATAGTCCCCAAGTTAAGAGAAAATTTATAATAGTGTCCTTTCATTAAATTCAACATAAAAAATAACAATAAAAATTTTCATATAGTTGAGAAACAAAAAATGTTCAAAAGATTTAGAAATGATATGGAACAGATTAAAAGTTTAGAAATTATATTGTGTATTCAATTAAAATGCAAAATACCATAATAAATACATTAAAAAAAACTTAGGGATGACAGTGAACGTCCGATCAAAGTTGGATGCCGCGGGTCAGGTGGGGGCAAGGGAATGGAGGTTCCTCCGGCTTCCCCAGTATAAAGGCGAAAATGAGGGCCGCAACCCGAGAAGCGAGCCCTTCTTCTGAGTTCTGCCTGCCTGTACGCTTCTCTGCTTCTCTAATTCTCTCTCCCCACGCAAAGCACAAAAAGGAAGGAGAGAGAGAGAGAGAGAGGAGAAGAAGAAGAAGAAGAAGAAGAGACGTTGACTTGACTGAACAGAACAAAATACATGGGGCTCCCTCCTGCATTCTCGTCGGACGACGCCGTCGTGAAGTCGCCCAACGATCGCCGGCTCTACAGGCTCCTCCGTCTCCACAATGGCCTCTCCGCCTTGCTCGTTCACGATCCCGAGATTTTCCCCGACGGCCCTCCCCCCGCTCGCCACGCCGACGGCGATGATGATGAAGAAGAGGAGGAGGAGGAGGAGGAGGACGACGACGACGACAACGATGACGAAGAAGGAGAAGAGGACGAAGCAGACGACGGCGAGGAGGAAGAGGAGGAAGAGGGACCCCAGCACGGCCAAACTAAGAAGGTCGCCTTTCTCCTTCTTCTTCTTCTTCCTTTTCTGTTTTAGCTTGCCTTGGTATTCGAACCAGTCGAACAAAGCTGGTGCGATGCGAAGGAGAGACCGTACTTGTAGTCAGCTCATCCCCCCTCCCCACCCTGCTGTTTCGATTCAGGCAGCGGCAGCAATGTGCGTCGGAATTGGCAGCTTCTCCGATCCTCACGAGGCGCAGGGTCTCGCTCATTTCCTAGGTTCGCTACTTTCTACCCTCTTTCCGCTTCTCTCCTTCACTGTCCCACCCTTACCAAATCCTGAGGGATTGGGTTTTCCCTTTTCTGGAATGGTCCGTTATTCAATGATTTCGATTCAATCCACACCTTTCGCATTACGATACCACTGCCCTCCTGGTGCCTTCCGTTCCTCTTTTATCAGTGTAATTGCAGCCTTTGATTCCGAATTCCTTATACCCGTGCAGAACACATGCTCTTCATGGGGAGTGCAGATTATCCGGATGAAAATGAGGTCGGTTAAGTGTTGCCTCTTAGTTTAACATCTGTTGGAGCGCATAGCAAACTTGACTTGCCCGTTTCCTTTCATAGATTAAGTTTTGGCTTTTGAAGTCGGTCCTGAAATATATTTACTAGTGCTGTTTGCATGGTTTTACTCGCATTGTGTGCTTGGAATCTCTACTGTGACAAAAATGGGATCTGTACTGTGACAAGAATGGAATCTATAGTGTGGCAAGAAAGCAGGAAAGCATGAACAACTATCGGTTGAAGTTATGTTTTCTGTTTTTGGGTGAGTAGGTCGGCAAGTTATTGAATCATGAAGAATCTCATGTTGTATCTACTATTTTTGATCTATTAGAGTGCGGGGATATTACGTCTTGGGACTCACATGTGTATGTATTTTCTTTCAGATCAGTAATGAAAACTACATAGGATCTTTACTTAGATATTTGGGGTCGAGATGAAACTTGATCTCCTCACTTCACGATGGCAGACATCTTGAATTTACTTACTCGTGCACACGCTTCTGCTTGATTCAAGAACTTTTTAATTTGTATGTCCAAGAGATATATGATGAGTCAGAGAAGGGTTGTTTCGCCTATGTGTTGACTCTCTTCTTTGCTAGTACGATAGTTATTTGTCCAAGCATGGAGGCTCCTCAAATGCATACACAGAAGCAGAGCACACCTGCTACCATTTTGAAGTCAAACGGGAGTTTCTGGAGGGTGCATTGAAAAGGTGAAGATCTAAATGTGCACTTCTATAAAGAGTCTGTTCTTCTGACAATGATGAAAAAGAAAGGAGTGCTGTCTGCCTATATGATTAGTTGCTTCTTATATGTTCCATAATTTGGAATGTAATTATAATTATGACTTTTAAGAAATGATGTTCATGCAGCATCTACTTTTTTTTTCTACGAGGCAACTCGTGATCGATCGTATGAACTACATAAAATATTAAACAATTGTTGTATTCTAGTATGCTTGTTTTGACATTGACCTTGTCTAATGAGATGTCACTTAAATATGGTGTCTGCTCCTGTTGCTTTTTCAGATTCTCTCAGTTCTTTATTTCACCACTAGTGAAAATGGATGCTATGGACCGGGAGGTGCTTGCTGTAGATTCAGGTACTGTTATTTTTGTGGAGTTTATTCTCCAGAAAAGTTACTGCTTAGATTTTGTCACTCTGGGTATATTATATGGACATGCTGCTAATAAATTATGGCATTTATGATGTGAATCACTGCAAGCAGAGTTTAACCAGGTTATGCAAAATGATGCTTGTCGTCTTCAACAACTCCAGTGTCATACTTCTACACCAGGTCACGCATTGAACAGATTCTCTTGGGGTGCGCTTCAATATCTGATTTGTTTTCTCTTCAGTGATTTAGTTTCCTTGCGTGGAATGTGTTCTCACGTATAAGTTGTCTGATGGAAGGGAATAAGAAAAGTTTGGTTGATGCAATTGAAAACGGGGTCAATTTGCGGGAGTGCATTTTGAAGTTGTTCAGCAATTATTACCATGGGGCTGTGATGAAGCTAGTTGTTATTGGAGGAGGTAAGTGCACTTTCAATGTCACTTTTGGTGCTACCACCTCTTTTACATTTTCTCCCCCTAAGATGCAGTGAATGGTATCCCATCTCTATGTACACTTGAATGGCATCAAATCAGGTCCGAACTAGGAATACGTTTTCATATCACGTATAATTTGAAGTGCATTTGGCCATTGAGTATTGTAGGGGAATTGTGTTGGTTTTATGAAACTTAGGGAGGTTGTTTATCGTCATTTGTCAGTCTGGGAGGGAAGTAAAAATGTCAAAGTGATAAGTCATCTGTTACTCAGTGTTGACTTAAAGTTTTGCTTGATGAAGTGGCAATTGCAAATTTTCAAATCCATGGTTTTAGATTGAGACATGGAGTTACAATGTCATCTTTTCTGCCAGGCCTTGTTCAAGTTTTGCAGCACGTAAATCCATTTTTTTGCCCTCATTGAAGTCACTTTATGGCATTGTTTTGCCAATTGGGAGGTTGAGAGAACCAATTAGGGGTTCGGCTAGTGGTTCAACTAGTTGGAACGCTGGTTCAGAGATATTGATGTCGTAGTCCTGCAGATTTTGTGCAAGCACACATTTACGTTAAAATGTGGGGTAATAGAAAACTGGGGTTGAGAAGGCCTGAAAGGACATCAGAAGATGCTTTCAAAAAAGATCTGAGCATTTGACGACCTAGTATAGAGAACAGCATAAGATTTATGTAGCCAACCCTATTTAGAGGTAAAAGGTGGTTGTTATTATTGTTTTGAATCTTTATCGAAGTTGACATCACCTTGATAGTCTACTGCACATGGCACTTGGACACTCATGGTCACATCGCTTAATTCAAATACTAACAATGTCACACCATGTTACTTTTGTTTCATAATTCGTGATGCTGGGAATCTGCTAGCCGAGCCTCATGACCATGCTTAGTCCTAGATCGGCCACATAACTGTAAATGAAGTCCCATAAGCAAGCTCAAAATTAGTGCGATTCCAACATGTAGATATCCCAGCCCCCAAAGAAAGGTCACCTCAAGACCAGCTCGAGTCCTGGATTAGCAGATTTTATGACTGGGATTACCTGGTTTCCCAAAAGCTTTTGATCATGTGGCTGAGACACGTCTATGCCCTTTCAATTAACAGATGTCTCCACAATTTTCCACCTTGGTCTTAATCGATTTAAAACATGATCATGGTCCTAGAGCCATTCGAGAACTGAGAGAGGAGACTGTCCAGCGAGATAGGATTCCATGTTGAACTGGATAGTCAAAACCTTAGCCGATTTGGATGAGTAATCATAGATGAAAGTGCTTTGATCTAGTTTTTGACCATCTGTGGCTAAGTAAAGCAAGCAGGATGTAAGGCCACTAGTCGGTCTAACTGGTTGATTACTTTTCATTTCCAAGCTTCCTGCTAGTTATCTAAGTTTGAATCTAATTGCCAATACATCCCAAACACTTGTTGCCGCATGACGCCTACTAGACAAGGCAAGATGGACTGGCTTAATTTGTGCCCCTCCCTGAAAAGAATGATTAGATAGACGTGCCAAGGTCTGCACTTCTGGCAATCCTTTTGGTTCATTTGAAGCAATAGGAATGTTGACTGGTGTGGTTCCATCAGTCCAATCAGCCTGTCCATCCTGTCCAATTTTCGTGATGATGAGAATTTGTTGATAAAACAAGAAACATTGATGTTGGGGATTTTGATAAGACTTCTCATGGACTTCTTGTAGATTAATGGGATTTGACTCAAGTGCATTGTGCACAATATCAAGCTAAAGAAGTCGAGTGCCTTTTATGTGGAAGTAGATACATTTTCCCTATCTAAGAAGTAGCTAATAGGATTTTATCGTTGTTTTCTACTGCCGTAAGTTTCAGATTGACTTCTGTAGTGCAACTATTGTGGTTAGATGTAGAATTAGGTGGTATAATTTGGTGAGTTTCATAGAGTAATTTGTTAACTTTTGTTGTGCAAACGTGAATCCTCTCATATGCTGCAGAGCCTCTGGATGTACTTGAGAGTTGGGTCACGGAATTATTTGGCAAAATCAAGAAAGGTCCTCCAGTGCAGTTTGAGTATGAAAAGGAAAGAGCTATCTGGAAGGCTGGTCAAATTTATTGGTTGGAAGCTGTCAAAGATGTGCATGTCCTCGACTTAACATGGACGTTGCCATGTCTGCGTCAACACTATTTAAAGAAATCGGAAGATTATCTTGCACATCTTCTCGGTCATGGTACTTCATTTTATTTGCATTGTGCTATTCTTTATACTCTTGCTATTCTCATTGATTGATTGGTCTCGTAATTCTCTCTTTTCGCCCAACTGTTTCTGGCTTTTTCCTATCTTCCCATAGATCTTGATGGAAAATACTGCATTTTGGTTTTTGCCTTAATCTAGAGCTGCTATGGTTAGTGATTTTTGTGAGTGAATAAATAAGTATACGGATGTGTGCGATTGTTTTGTATGTATGTATGTATGTATCTCTACCCATGTTTATGCAAACAAACACGACAATTTTGTGGCAGGAAGGTTTGGCTTCACTCACCTTATATGCACAGTGCTTGCATTCTGATGCTTGAGTTTGATATACTTGTAGAAGAATTTGGAGTACAAGATCCAAGGCTGTGATAACTTGGACAAAAGATCCGGTTCTGTTGTGCATGTGCACATAACCCACCTGAATGCATATAAATTTATATAAATGTGCATATGGGAGAATATCTACATCAGCTGTTCATTCTCATATGTTCCTAGATTATCTGTTATTTGCACAATATACTTTTAGATGATAAAATATGGTAAATTTTCAGAGGGAAGAGGCAGTCTGCATTCATTTTTTAAAGCTAGGGGTTGGGCTACTTCTCTATCTGCTGGCGTAGGGGATGAAGGAATACATCGATCTTCAATAGCATATGTGTTTGGGATGTCTATTCGCCTAACAGACTCAGGCTTGGAAAAGGTAGCATGGATGTAATTTTTTTTCCTATTTAGAAGTCTTGTTAGCTGATATCTCCCACAGTGGCTCATTTATTTAAGGGATAAGTGCATTGGAGTCATAAAACTTGTCATGAATGTGTAATTGAGTCCTAAAACTTTTTAAAAGTGCAATTAAGTCCTAAAACTTCCAAAAAGTGCAAACAAGTCCTGAAACTTGTCAAATTTGTCCAATTAAGTCCTTCCATTGTAGCACTTTTTGAAAGTTTTAGTACTTAATTGCACTTTCGTAACAAGTTTTAGGATATGATTGCACTATTTGAAAGTTTTAGGACTCAATTGCACTTTCATGACAAGTTTAGGACTTCTAGTGCACTTATCCCTTTATTTAAACAAATTCCTCTCCATTTAAATGTGCTTTTCATTGTCTCATGTATTTATCTTCTTTGTGTGCTTGTTCTGCAGATCTTTGAGATGATCGGCTATGTTTATCAGTATCTCAAATTATTGCGTCAAGCTTCTCCCTCAGAATGGATATTTAAGGAATTGCAGGATATTGGTAGCATGGAATTTAGATTTGCTGAGGAGCAACCTCAGGATGATTATGCTGCTGAACTTGCTGGTATGTCCTGTTATAATTTTGAAGTCAACTCTGTCCTACTACAGTTGTAGGCTATGTTAAGAGTCATTGGCTCATTTTCCAATTTGGAACCCAAAGGACAAATTTCTTCCCTTGAAACACTTCAATCTAGTATTTAGTGGGCGTGTCAATCATAGTTTAGCTATTGCTGTTGGATCAAGTTCACCCTATTTTAGACTGAACACCCATTTATTTGCCTCGGATGATTTATCATCTATTTGAATCACTAGGAGGTTTTGAAGGGGGGACGTCACAATTCAGCAAAAATAAAGCAAATCCTTTTCTTACTTGTCCTATGGTGATGGCACAAGTTGCTGTTGCTTTTCTCTTCTTCTTCTGGCATATTTTTTTTCCCAAATTGATGAATATTGAACTAACGCTAGGATAAGTTTTGCATAACCGAATAGAGCTTGTTTTGTTGTTTGGAATTCTTTCTACATTCTTCAACCATAATTGCCATGACCCATTTAATGGACCTAAGCTATGTTGATCAATCTTATTGCAGAAAATTTGCTTGTTTATCCAGCTGAGCATGTTATTTATGGAGACTATGCTTACAAGGAATGGGATGAGGAGATGATTAGGTACCTTTTGGGTTTTTTCTCACCTGACAATATGAGGATTGATGTTTTATCAAAATCCATCGACAAGTCAAAAGGTAGTGTCACATTTGACTTGGGGGCTTGCAGTTATTGCTAGCTTCAGTTCTTGTTGAAAGGAGCCATGTAACTTTTACATTTGGCATTGTGAAATGAAGTCAAATTACTTCTCAATTTCCTCTATTGTTCCCTTTCTTCTATTTCAGATATCCAGATTGAGCCTTGGTTTGAGTCCTGCTATATTATGGAAGATGTTTCTCCAGCTCTGCTGGGCCTTTGGAAGGATCCTCCGGAAATAGATTCCTCATTGCATCCACCTTCAAGGAATGAATTCATTCCACGTGACTTTTCCATCTGTGTGGATGAAGTGCATAATCATGTTTCTTCTGTGTCGTCTCCAAGATGCATACTGGATGAACCGTTGATGAAGTTATGGTACAAGCTAGATGATACTTTTAAACTTCCTCGTGCAAATGCATACTTTCGTGTGAACTTGAAGGGGGGATATGATGATGCTAGGAGCTGCCTTATGACTGAATTGTTTATTCTCCTTCTTAAGGATGAGCTCAATGAGATCATCTATCAGGTAGCTATTACTCTGTTTATTTAAACTTTAAATTATATGGGCCTTATTGACTTTCAAGTTTGTTGCCGCAGAGAGGTCACAGGAAATGGTTATAAAGTATGGGTTATTGAATCATTGGTGTAGTAACTTTAATCCGAATGGTTTAAGTGATTGGGTTTGGAGTCATACATAATGGATATACATATCCAGCTTTTTTGAGACAGACTTTAAGCTTAGTCCTTGTATAGCATGCCATTTTCTACACATATGGTCTTTACAATATGGAGACCATGGCTTGTTTGAATAAAAAATGTTATTATTTTTGGTTAGTTGATGAACTTCAGTGATAGTGACTTTTGAGTATTGAAAGTAATCATGTCAAAAGTTGTATGTTCCAGCTTGGATGTTTGACATGACAGGCTTTTTATCTGGCTGCAGGCAAGTATTGCCAAGTTGGAAACGTCAGTGTCATTCTTTAGTGACAAGTTGGAACTAAAGCTCTATGGGTTCAATGAGAAGCTTCCGATTCTTTTGTCCAAGATTTTGGTCATTACCAAATCTTTTTTGCCGACTGACGATCGTTTCAAGGTATAAGGCATTTTCCATGAAGGTCAATACAATTTACTAAGGCCTGCATCATTAGCATTATAAGGAAGACGCCCTCTAAATAGAAAATTCAATGTTATTTTGACTTGGAACAGTCAAAGAACTGAGGGGCTTCAAATTTACAGTTCAATCATTTCTATCGGTTGGACATTCACATCAGCATAGGGTGGCATCATTTATATTAATTAGTTTGTAATGTGAAAACTCTTTTCTTGACACATGGTGTTGCCCAGCTTAGATGTATAAGGCGCATTCCAATTTTCCCAAATGCATAAGTTCGAGTGTCGCTATAATGCGTGTGGAGCTATATTTCATGTGTAAGAAGCTTATTTTGTATGAATTTTGTAAAAAGTTCACCTGGGGCATTCTTAAGCAGTCAAATAAAGAAATAGTGTTATTCTGAGACAATCAGTGCTTTGAAAATTGAATATTTCCTTAAGCATATTTAACAAATGCCCTGGGGGTATCTATAAAAAACAAAAAACCCAAGTACTAATTGGTAGGAAATGAGTAAAGTTGGAGCATGGTTGAGTGTCATTGGATGTTTCTATGACTTGGAGAGGGCAGGAATTTGATACCCAGTACGTCGTCCACCAGTGTTACATTTTTATAGATGAGATCCGGTTAAATTGGGTTGATTGGTTTGCCAGGTCAACTGGTTGAACCGGTTCAATTAAGGGATTACAATCCAATCACCTGACTTAAATACATTATATCTTGAAAATAAAAATTACTATACAATCAAATAGATGATTGATGATTTTTTTTTTTCCTTGAAATCTAAAGTAGCAGTTATGCCTAAGTTTTGAGAGAAAGGAACACAAAAATATACATCTTTTTTTTTTTTTTTTTTTTTTTTTTTTTTTGAGCAAACAAAAATATACATCTTTGATTGTGCAGTTTTGTTGCTCATTTTAGCTGTCTTCTTTAACAGGTTATAAAAGAAGAGTTGGAGAGAACTCTGAGAAACACCAACATAAAACCCTTAAATCATTCGTCATATTTGAGGCTGCAATTATTGTGCAAGACTTTCTATGATGTTGATGAGAAGCTGCATTGTTTGGGCAATTTGACTATTGATGATCTGAAGGCATTCATCCCTGTACTTCGTTCCCAGGTAAAGTAGATTATGATCAGCTTGGCTTCTTGTACTCTAAACTTAGTTTCAACAAGTGCTTTACCCATAGTGTGCTTTTGAGTTCCTTATGATGTTGATTCCATGCTAAGCATTCATTTGGAGAGACTGATATAGGATAGAGATCCATTCTTTTACATATCCCAATAAACAAGATAATTGCGCCCTCTTTTGCCTCCATGTGCATGGTTTGAAAGTAGTCCATTGGGATTTCAGTATACATAGTAATCTAATCGTATTACACCAGTGCACAATTGATGCCTGCAAAGTGCGAGAGAAGTTTATTACTTCCTCAAACTTTTATTAAGTGAGGAGAGTAAAGCACTGATCTTGGACAGATACTGGAGTTATATTTTATGGGCTACTAAGGTGGTGTTTAGGGCATGGTTCCAAAAAAGCAATAGTAGGTGAATTTAATATTATTCTGGTATAAGTTTTCAATAGATATTAAGATCCAAGAAAATTTATGCTTTAGTCTTTCTTAGTCCTCTTTTCGTTTGGGAGTTATAGCTTCTCATCTTAAGTACCACGACTATTCCAGACAAGCTGTGGGGGAAAAAAAGTGTCTTCTGTTGAACGTAGTCTAAAAATAGAGGAGTAAAAGCAGTGCTGTTTTCAGGTATCCAATGAAGATAAAGATGGGAATGTTCTCCAGGAAATGAATGTCATGCTTAATTCTTAGTTAAAAAATCTGTTTACTTTTGGAGCCGAAGAAACTTTTGATTAGATGCTTGGGTTCTCAATGACTAGGCAACCTAGTAACAAAGAAATATTTCTGGTTTCATTACAGATCAGTATATGCAGATTGCTGGGGGAGGTTTTATAAACGATCTTTATTGTCAACTTAGTTTTCATCTTGACAGCTTTATATTGAAGGCCTTTGTCATGGAAATTTGCTTGAAGACGAAGCTATTGTTTTATTGGAGGCATTTAGAGTCAACTTACATGTCCAAGCACTTCCAGCTGAGATGAGGCATAGAGAACATATTGTATCTCTTCCTTCTGGTGCAAACCTTGTAAGAGATATCAGGGCGAAGAATAAATCGGAGACAAACTCTGTTGTTGAGGTAAGTAGAATAAGTAATCGTGTGTTTTCTTTCTTCCTTCTGCCCTTGTTTCTTTTCCGTGCTAAGCATATTGAAGATAACCAAAGAGTTGCTCCCATCAAAATCTAGAAGTTAGAAATAAGTTGTATGGTATCTGATCTTCTTCTACTTGTATCCATTCAGTGATGTCCATTTTACTCTTATATTCAATTCTATGCAGCTTTACTTCCAAATCGAACCAGAAGGGGAAAAGAATCAATCAAATTGAAGGCTCTGATGGATCTTTTTGATGAGATAGTGGAAGAACCTCTGTTCAATCAGCTAAGGTTGTCATTGTTGCTGAAAGCTCCTCATACATTCAGATATTATGTGCCACTTGAGCATCTTAGCTCATAGTTGAGCAATTTGTTTCCATGATAGTAGTAAGAGGTGGAAGGTGAACTTGTCTTATTGATCATGTTGGGCCTCACTGCATAAAGTTGGTTCTGCTTAGTTGTGCCATTCTTTACTAGCTGACAATAGAATGGGGCTGTCATTTTCTCCCATTTACATACATAGGGGTGCAATTTTCAAGCTAGAGCTATGTGTGATGCGCTTCTTTTTCTGGTTGTTGTTGCTTCATTTTTGTTCTTGTTTCTCATAAGCTACAAATGATTTGTAGTTCAGTTACAATTCTCTGTGAGTTGAGAGTAATATTTTGGTCTTTAATGGTTTCTCAACAACAACACTATTGTTATCGGGAATAATGAACTCGACTGAGGAGAATCTATAGTTTTTTCCATGTGACTTGGTTGATCCTTTTTCCGGCCAAATCATCTTCTAGTTTCTTAATTATTTTTATTACTCTGCTGTGCAGGACTCAAGAGCAGCTTGGCTATGTTGTCGAAGGTAGTCCCAGGGTGACATACCGCATTTATGGGTTCTGTTTCTGTGTGCAATCTTCCAAATATGACCCTGTCTACTTGCTTGGGAGGATTGACAAGTTCATAGACAGTCTGGAAGAATTACTGGTAAGCATCTGTGTGCCTCTTTAATCTACATAGATACTTTTACTGCTCAAAAGCTCTTCTCATACTTGTTGGTAGTGTGCTTTTTACATTGCTAAGTGAGAACTGCTGTGGTGGCTTATCTCCCTTCCGGTTGGTGGTAGATTTATGATGACGTTATTTAAATCAGTAATTATTTTAATCTTGGTATGAGGGAGGTATTTAGAATAGCTGGATCATATCACCAGAAAATGTGGATGTTGGTTATTTATTATTTATATCTGGTTAATCTATGTACTCTTGTGGAAATGCTGCTTTTGTCTAAGTTGATGACATCAAACAACTGTAACTAACTTAATTCCACTAAGTGTGGTGGGCTGAATGGATTTTTTTCTACCATTGTTCTTGATATGTATCAAGTCTTTGTTTAAGTTATGATGCTTTTGAGCAAGGTGGCTCTTCCAGTGTAGCTTATGGTTTCGATATACTTATTGAGTTCATGCAAATATAGGATATGGCATACCATGAATACTAAAAAATCAGGTCATCTACATGAATGGTTATTCAGTCTTGTAATGCACCTGATTCCATGGTTTGTTGAGGCCTTCACTGGTCTTAGGGATTTAATATCATCAGAGTCTGCTTCTCGGAGAAGAATTCCAACTGCTCATCATGTCTGGAGATTTATTTGTTGCAGGGTGGCCTTGATGAATGTACGTTTGATAATTACAAAAATGGGTTAATATCGAAGCTGCTGGAGAAAGATCCATCCTTGACGTATGAAACTAATCGATTCTGGAGTCAGATAATTGATAAAAGGTATTATTTTTAATACAAACTAATTATGACATTAACGTATTTGATAATTTCTTTAAGTTGTTTTGTTTCTATCGTGCTTTGACTTTCTCAAATATTTTAATTCGTCATTATTAGCTGCTAAACAATGTGAACTTTAATGTTATCTATGAATTTTTAATCCATCCTTGGGTTCTTGGAGAATGAGCCTTCATACGTATAAGCACGGATGAACTATTTGACTTGCATGTGCAATATCTTAGTTAGCCAAGGTTTAGGTACAATACTTTCGATTAATATGCCTGAAATTTTTTGAGGTATTGCAAAAACTTGCAGCTCCAATCACATTATTATTCACATTTGCTTTTGCCTTGGAATGATTAGACAGCCAGGCAAAAAATTCTTCTGCAGTATCGAGAGGTGCTGATGGATTTTTTTTCTTTGCTTTTTATCCCTCGAAATACGATACAAACTTAGTGAGGTTTTCTCTTTTGATCAACTCTTTGTTCCCTGTTCTGGTGCAAGTGTAACTACTCTCTTATGTAATTGTGTACCTACAGTGAATCGTCTTGATTTTAAGGTGCACAATCTGGAAGCTGACTATAGATCCATGATTGTCCTAGATTGCTTCTTGTCCTTAAAATTTTTTATCTTTTTGAATCTCAAGCGACATGAATGTGTTTACTTGCAGGTACATGTTTGACTTCTCAGAGAGAGAAGCAGAAGCTCTCAGAAACACCAAGAAGGATGAAGTCATTAACTGGTATAAAACATACTTGCGCCAACCATCTCCCCGTTGCAGGAGACTTGCTGTGCGGGTATGGGGTTGCAATGCTGACTTGAAAGATGCTCATGCACAAAGAGGTCCTATGCAAGTCATTGATGACATTGCTGCATTCAAGTTGTCATCAAAATACTACCCAGGTCTTTGTTGAGCAGATGCTACCTGGAGAAAAATAGTAATTGTTTGAACTATAGATGATCTCCAGGAAAGCTAGCTGCTGGGGTCAAGTTCGACTAATTTCTTCTTGAGATGAATTTACAAGGCCGTGGGAACTGATGATACACGACGATGACATGTCTAGGTTCCCAATGATTGTTGTACTCTTTAAGTGCAAGTGCGGGGTTTCAGGACCTGCCTTTGACCATCGATGAAGAGTTAAATTCTTTTTCATTGAAAGGCGGGAATGTCAAGGAAATAAAAGATCCGAGTACCTACCTAGTAAAGGATTGGCCGAAAAAGGAAGATTATTTAATAAAGGAAGTCATTGTTCTCTTCCCTTTACCTAGTAGAGACTGCATTCTAGCTTATTTATCATATTCTTTGTTGCTGCGGGGATGTTGGTTTTTTTCTGGTCGGAAGTGTGGATGATTTTTAGCCAGCTTCAGCTTGTTGCTTCTTCCGATTGTAAGACATTCTGTGGAAACAGTTCTAAAAAGCTGTTGGTAAGGACACAGTAATGAGGATCGACTATTATTGCTTTCTTTTATTTTGCCGGTCTATAATTTTGGAGCTTTCGTATCGATGCAGGCGTTGGCCTGACATCTACGGAAAATTTGCTAGTCTCACTTCAATTGCCCATCAAGATGTAGCACACGTGTCATATTATTTCCTTCGTTGAATCTATTCTCCTCTGGGAAGAATCGCGATGTCAAATATTACTTGCTCAACATTTGAAGTAGGTGCTCTTGATTGCTGTCATAATAAGACAAAAATATTTAGAGTAGATGCTTTACACAAGAACTCAATGTTGATAAATTTTGATGTGCGATGCCTGTACTTTGGACCTTTGGTCACTTCGAGCCTCCCGTTTTATTTCCTAGGAAAGTGATGGTTGAGGGAACATCTTTTCTCGTTCTCCAAGTGTGGGGGAGGGAAGCTACTTGAGAATGTCTGCCTAACGGGAAAATGTATTTTGTCGGTGGAAATCCGTATTTGAACTGGAAAATAGACGTGCCTGCCACGTGATAATCGGAAATTATTTTCCTTGTTTTTTTTTTCTTTACAATATATAAATAAGTATATGGCAAGGGCATGAGAATTGAATATCACGGTCGTGGGTTCGTCAATGATAATTACCACATTTTCAGCTGAGATAAGTTGATTTATAAATGCGTTGATCTGGCAATTGCATTCCAAACCTTCTATCTATCAGCAGCATCCTTGATCTCCCACGGTCAACCACCGCCTGGACGAGCTCTTGCCAACCACAGTGGCATTAGTTGTCCTTTGTCACCCTCAATCATCGCTGGCACCTAATAACAAATAAGTGAGCAGTCCTATTACCCTGATTGTTTATTTGTGGTCACGGCACGATCGATATCTCTATCTCCATCGATATTCACTCTTGACTATTGTCATCAGTCAATAACTATGCTAGAACTAATGATTAATCTCGACTTCACTAGCCATATCATTGCAGTAAAATTATTCCCGATCATCTCGTTACTTATTCACCATATACATCACGTCATTTTTGTAATACGTCGTAAGGTTACACTTTGTCGATAAAAGGGAATTGCGTGGGTAGAGCCTTTGTTCTCGAAAGGGAAAGGGAGTAACCAAAATGTAAATTTGTGTGCAAACAAAGAGGGAATCTCGTATGTGTGTTTGACCTCGGAGTCGGACAAATAGCTGGGAATGCAGCAGGGACAGCACATGCGAAAGGGACGAGAGAGAGAGAGAGGGCGGTGGGTTTGGGGTTTGGGTGGGCCTCGTGGGATCGGGATCGTCGATGCTCCGTCGAGAAAGAAAAATGAATTCATAAGGGAAGGGATGTGCCACCGCTAATCGTTATTGGTAATTCGGTAAGACATCCCCCAATCAATCGTATACTTAAATAATCAAGTCATCATCCCCGTCCCAGTCTTGCTCGTTGAATTTTGGTCATTTTCCTCTCCCTCCTCCTCCTGGTCGCTCCCTGCCTTCCTGCCATCCTGCCTTCCTGCGGGCCTTCATTTTTCATCCGGGGGTTTGCCGATTTCGATGGTCAAAACCTGAGTCCCATGATCTCCCTTGATCTCCCCATCCTTTGCCCACCAGCCTTTCTTCCTCAATCGATGCGATTCTCCCTCCGGTGACCCTCTCTCTCTCTCTCTCTCTCTCTCTCTCTCTTCTCGACGTGTGTATGTTTCGTTGTCGTTATTGTGGGCCTCTAAGGGTGCAGATCTAGGGTTCTTGAATGCTGAATTTGTGTTCCAATCGCCTTCATATTTCCGTTTCATACCCCGACTCGTGGCGTCGGCGGATTTAACTCTTTGTCTGAATGTTGTTATGGCCGACAGTTGAGCTGCCCTTCTTTCCCCCACCCCGAAATTCAGGTTTATCCTCCCCGTCGAGAACGCAGGTATGAGGCAAATTTGCTTTCTTTTTTACCGGGCATCAATGCCGGCCTTCCGCGTCTCTCCCTCTCGTCGACTTACGGGAGTCAGTGATTTGATCGTAGATCGATCCAGATCGCGGAGGGGGCGCTCAGTAGGACGTACTGAAGATGAGTGAGAACAAGGGATTCCAGCTGGGCACCATCGGAGCTTTGAGTCTATCCGTGGTATCTTCGGTGTCCATCGTCATTTGCAACAAGGCCCTCATCAGCACCCTCGGTTTCACGTTCGGTGAGTATGGATCTCGAATCAGATGTCGCCTCCATAGCTTCCTCCTTTTCCTTGAATTAGGTCTATCGAGAGAATCGTCATGCATATAAACTCACAGTAGTATTGGATCCTCCGGTGCAGTTGTCGCATTCGAGCTACGTTTTGATTCTTTTCGAAAAACAAATTGGTGAACCGGCTGTAAATATTGCCTTTTGATGGTGTACTTGGAGGGTTTTGAAGTTTTGGCTACTGGATTCTTCTATCTTTTGTTTGATTCTACCCAGTAGAATTCACTTGGAGACCACCATGACGTGGGATGTGAGCACTTGGCTTTCTGATTTTTATCTATCGAAACTAATTAGGATATCGTATCCATCGTTTCTTCATTTACTGCACATAAATTACTAATATTTGTCAATTGCAGCATGCTGTTCGTTTATCTTTGTGTTAAAGGATGCTACTGTCTCATTTTTAAATTTCGGTTCTTCCAACTTCAGACACGGTCTCGATTCTCGGATATGTAACTGCTTGTTTGGCAACATTTGCTCTACTTCCCTGACCATTTTTACGGTTATATTAGTGATTTAAATCCATAGCCCCCTTTTGCTTGAATTTACTTCCTATATCGTGGGTGTAAGAAGAATGTAGCTTTTGGAGGTTTTCCAGAGCTTCTCGATTCACTATGCTAATCGTGCCTTATGCAGCCACAACTTTGACAAGCTGGCATCTGTTGGTCACATTCTGCTCGCTTCATGTGGCATTATGTATGAAATTGTTCGAACACAAGCCTTTTGATGCGAGAGCTGTCATGGGATTTGGAATACTGAATGGGATATCGATTGGATTATTAAATCTCAGTTTGGGTTTCAATTCTGTTGGTTTCTACCAGGTAACACTTCAACCCTTTTGCTACTTGAAATGTTCAGAACACAGTCCATGTTATCCATCTTTCTAGGGACCAAGCTTTTTCTTTTTTGAACATCGTGCCATTTGCCGAATAATATGCAGATGAAGATCAAGTAATCTCACATTCTTATATATTTTCACAGAGTACACTTCACATCAATTGTTTGTTTTCTGAGTCACTAGGGCTTACCGAATGCATGTTCGTGGAAATGATTCCTTACTTGAAGTGGTCTCTCTGAAGATTTACCTCTGTTTAACTGTAGTGATTTTTCCTCTAGCCTAAGCCTTCATTCTACTAAGATGGCGAGATCTTTGTTGGTTTTTGACTCTCAGATGACAAAGCTGGCAATCATCCCCTGCACTGTTCTCTTGGAGACTCTTTTCTTCAGAAAGCTATTTAGGTGGGCCCTCAGCAATGTCCCTCTGCGGCTTGTATCTCTTGTAATATGAATATTCCTTGTGTGAGTGACTAAGTGTGCTGGGTACTTGTAACTTGCTAAAACACCCCCCTTCCAACCCTTACCCCCCCTACAAAACAAAAATGAAACCTGCCTGTTGGTTGACTTACCTTTCAGTTTGTGTATATCATATAATTTATGTAGTCTTGCTCCTTCTGCTGCAACTTACATGATAGTTTACTCATGCTTGTTAATTGTTGTTGCAGTCGGAGTGTCCAATTTTCGCTTGTAATTCTTCTTATCGGTGTTGGGATTGCAACAGTAACGGATTTACAGCTCAATGCCTTGGGCTCTGTCTTGTCACTGCTTGCAGTGATTACGACCTGTGTTGCACAGATTGTATCCTCAGTGTTCTCATCACAAGTATATTGTCTCTCATTGCATTCATCACTTTGCTCAGTTGACTATACTTCTAGAACCCTTTTATTGGCCTGGTTTTTATCACTATTCTACTTGAGACCTTAATCATGATTCTTAGATGACTAATACAATCCAGAAGAAGTTCAAGGTTTCTTCAACCCAGCTTCTGTATCAGTCTTGCCCTTATCAGGCAATTACGTTGTTTGTCACGGGTCCTTTTTTAGATGGCATGCTGACGAATAAAAATGTTTTTGCTTTCAAGTATACCCCTCAAGTGCTGGTGAGAGTCGACTGCCTTCCCCTCCTTCTTTGCTGAGGTTTATTCTCATAAATGGTTGTAACTAACTAAATATACCGTCTTCATTGCAGTTCTTCATTGTTCTCTCCTGCTTGATATCTGTTTCTGTAAATTTTAGCACATTTTTGGTAATCGGAAAAACATCACCTGTAACATATCAAGTCCTTGGACATCTGAAGACTTGTCTGGTTTTGGCTTTTGGCTATGTTCTGCTTCACGACCCTTTTAGCTGGCGCAACATTTTGGGTATCTTGATTGCCGTAGTAGGGATGGTACTTTATTCTTACTATTGCACAGTTGAGACCCAGCAAAAGGCTAATGAGGCATCCGCTCAGCTGACCCAGGTATATTCATTTGTTGGCATTTTATTGTTTTACATGATATCGTTCTCTCATTAGTTTCTCAAACAATCCTTTGAATTCTACAGTGCTGGAAAGTTACTCTTTTCTTTTCCTGTCATCTAGTCTTTTGTTTTATTAGTTGTCTCTTTGCTTTCGTCTTCTTTGTCGTATTGTTTTATAGACTTCTAATGGGAGCCTATGCTCTTATCTCCATGATGGCAGCCCAAGGAAAGCGAAACTGATCCGCTAATTGGTGTGGAGAACGGAAGTGCAATCTTAAGTGATGGCGTTGTTACAAAGGGCCCTGTGTGGAACTCAAACAAGGACCTACATGCATGAAGTCATCCACCTTTAATTAGGCATTTTAGGAAGCAGCAGCCAGCTTAGGTGAATTGGTAGTGTCTCAAAGGTACTGCTCTACCAAAAAGTCCTGCTGGATTCCTGAGATCAAGACTACGATGCTCTATGTGAAGTTAGATTTTGGAGTCAAGAGAGATGTAGCTTATACAGCAAACTTAATCATTCTTTTTCCTTGTTGATGTTTGGAGAAATGTTGACCTTAAATACCGAAAAGAATATTGGATGTTTCTTTGATGCATTTAGCTTTCTTCATACTAAAGCAAACATAGCGTCTTTTGAGGCCTTTCTTTCCCCCGAGCTATCGTTCTCATTTTCCTTTCCAGTTGGTGAACGTGCATCTAGTGAGTGTTACAAGCAAGACATAAATTGAATAAAACCCGAATAGCTTCAAAATTCTGAAACGAGTCATGGGATTTTTATTTTTATTTTTTTTGGGGCCGGAGTTCTAAGTCATGGTTCAAACAGGGAAAAACCGTGCGCTCATCCGTTGGACAGGGAAAATATGGATAAGCTGAAGATTTGGGTTTCTTCTCGTAGACGTTGCCGACAGAAATTTTTTTTTATTGACAAGTACATCAATTTTATATGGCTACCAGTTATTGTGCGCATGGGTCATCAATCAAACCATCGTGGGACTTTTCTTTACCATGCTGCGATCGTGATCGTATAAAACTTTCTTTTTTGATCGTGACATTCATCCTGAGGGTAAGTCAAAGTACATAGTTGGATTCGGCATGCTTCATCCCTCGGTGTGGAATGCCCCCACATACCCTATCATACTTTGATATCACGAGCACCTCTGGTTGCCCTTAACTTCCGGCATCTATCACGGGAGGAATCTTATCAGATTAAGGCTCTTTCGGCAAACACTACGTGAGAAAATTAGAGAAGTGCAGTCCTTCATTGAACCTGGTTATTCGTCCACTTGGTTGGATAGTCTCAGGGAAGTAACAAAATCTTCAATGTCTAAACTTTGGAAAATGGAAAATTGGTCAGGTATGGGTAACCGTTGGTCATCCAACTTCGGCACCCTATAGTGAATCCTCATAATTCAGGAATAAATGGAAGATGGTACTGAATCTGAACATAAGCAAAAAGAGCGGATTCTTGGAATCAGTCACTTTATTCCATCGGTTTCTTCCTCCAACTAATTTGATACTGGAGACATGCGTTCTAGACCCAAAGGCAAAGAGAAGAACAAGTTCGACCAGGATATACCCAATTCTGAGGTGGACAAGAAGGGAAAGCTAACAAGATTTATTATCACTATAATTTACATGAGTAAGCTACAAGCTTAGGTTAGACATATGAAACCAGATTTGCTCGAAAGCCTTGACAATGTGAGGGTGATAGTAGGGAGGATTGAGGGATAGATAACAGGCAAGCAGGTCTTCCAAATCCTTGGAAGCACTGATGTCATTTTCCACAATCATCTCCACCATCGATTCCCAGAAGTCTCTCTGTGGATCCACCGATGACTTCACTACCGCAAAGCTGTCCGCCAGATTCTTATTGCTGAATTTTACAGAGGATATGCTCTTTCTTGCCTGGGCCGGAACTACTTGAATCCTCGGAGAATTACCTCGAACCTTAATACCGGGCTTCCTCATTCTGGCAGGACTGGTCTTTTGTGTCTGTTCCTGGGAACTCGAAGTTGATGAAGCTCTTGATCTTGGTCTTGGTCTTGGTCTTGGTCTTGGTCTTGTAAAAGATGCTTTTGTGAGGACCGGGGAACCGGAAGGATAGGCCGTGGAGTGGTATTAGTAGAAGTGCTTTGATCTTGGTTAATGTCGAATATAATGTCCGTAGTGGAAGAAGTGAGTTTACAATCGAAAGAGGCTAAGGCATCGTCATCACTTTCAGATTCAGATGACGAGCGAGATGGGTGGTGATGATGCTGAAGACGATTGTAGATGTAGTCGGGTTCAGGGGAAGCATCGATATTGTCGTCAACATATGGAGAATGGGTGGGAATGTGAGCGGGCTGTGTCCACACCGGAGTGGGAGAAGAAGGCCTGTAGATGGTTTTCCTGCGGGATTTATGAGTGGAAGACGAAGAAGTGCGAGGCGAATAAGAGGACGAGGGTGCAGCCACATTCTGGTGGTGCTTCTTCAGGGACGAATGATTTCTTCTGCCGCGGCTGCTCATATCCTTAAGCTTGTAGAACCAAGCATTTGGCATCATATCGGACAATCTGAACCTGTAGTTACCCATCTCGACAAAGAAGTGCTGGAGGTCTGACTGATGAGATGAGGATTAAGAGAGATAAAGCACTACCATCTGAGGTCTCTAGTTAAGCTGAGTTGTGAAAGGGTAAGTGCAGAGACAAAGCGAGGGTTCTGTTTCAGTTTCGGTCTCATCCTGCTCTACTACAAAAGCTTAAAGGTTTCTTGCAGGGGATGACTTTCTGGCATCACCTCACTCCAGCCTTTAATGCACATCATGAAAAGCAAAAAGGCATAGACAACCAGGAGAATGAAGGAATGTGACAACTCTCCTCCATTCAATTATGACATACAGTGGAATGATTCCTTGTATGGAGCATGGCACACCAAAAATTTAAGCTTCATGATGAAGCACTAAGTTTTAGTAAATAATTTTTGGGGAAAGCAAGAGGAGGGGCCCTCTATCTCACCAAAAATTCAGAGGTGATCCGGGTGCATACGAATCCAATGCATCCGAGCTCTTGATGACTATGGGTCTCGTGTGAGATTCAGATGATTTATGGACCGGATGCATTGGGCTCACATGCACCCGATGTATCTATAAGTATCTCGTCTAACGCCAAAGAGTGGCCCTCCTTACCATAATTTCATGCTTCTCCAGGAATGATGATATTCTTTCTACAGTAATAACTCATCAACCTCAAGAGGCCCACTTTGCCTCCTCCTCCTCCTCCATCTGCACTCTCACAAAATATTGACGTCCTTTTTTTTTCAATCCTTTTCTATTCCCGACCCGCAGAATTCGAATTATATTGAAGAATTGATTCTATCCCTACTGGCTCACACATCCAACGAGGAAGCAACGAGCTGACACTCTCCTCATTTGGACGTACTGTCGTCACACTTTGTAAAAGATCCATGCCCGTCCCCCAAAAAAAAAGGGAGAAAAAGATAGAAGCATAGCCGCTAGTACTAGGGTCTAAGGTACATCACACTCACCTATATCCATGAACAGCTAACGAGTTATGCTTGTGTGGTAGAATCAAAGTTTAAGATTGAGGAGGGAAGAGACGGTAGCAGCACACTTCAGATGCTTGACTCTCATTTAGCATTTTGTATGAAAGAAAAAAATGGAAATAAAGTAATCCATTAAGGTCGGCGCAGTTGAATGGAGGATTGGAGGATTTTCGACTTAAGAAATAGTATCACCCGTTTCAATCCCATTAAGTCCGTACAAACTGCTTAGGGCGTCCCCGGTTATTTAATGAAATGAGGAAAAACAACGAAGAAGCACATAAAACTGTTCTTGGTTTGGTAAGATTTTCTTTTTTTTGTCGGTTCGGTTTGGTAAGATGAATAGCAAAGAATGTGGTGAGTCTGCTCCTCCAACCCGTTTTGTTCCTTGTTTTGGACAACAGCCCAATAAGTATGGAGCTTCATGGGCCCTGCCCATTCTTTTCCACGTTGTGCAAGCCCTCTTAGGAGTAATCATGGTCCGAGTTGGACCAGTCCAATACCTAATTCAGAAACCAACCCGTATAGTGTTGGTCCCCAATTCTTAATACCAAAGATTGACCTGATTGAGCCTGGGACTGAGAATTGAATTGGCCCTAGTTTTAGGGTTAATTCGAGACCAATCGATAATTTTTTTGTTTCATTTTTTGTATTCTTTGAAAGACAAACATATTATTTCAAATTACATATCCATCAATAGGAACAGTTGCAAGATGAGGGTGAGCCACGAAGCGAGTGGACAAAGGCAAGTCGCGAGGCGAGCAACAAATGGTGAGCGTTGCTCACAAGTGAAAAGGGTTTTTAATTAAGGCTTCGTTTCCTTTTGATTTACTTGGCGACGAGCGAGGCTAGTGAAGAGAGGCAAGCGGCGCGAGCGTTAAGCGGGGAGCAGGCATGGAGCGACGGGTAGGGCAAGCGATGAGTAGTGCGAGTGAGTAGCGAGCGCCAAGTGCTGAGCGAGGCTAGTGTCCCGCGGCGAGTAGGCAAGGTTGCTTGCAAGTGAAAAGTTGTTTCTTTCAAGTACAAATTAAAGAGGATAAAGAAGAAAGAAGAGGATAAGAAAAAAAAATGAGAACAAGAGTACTAGAGGAAGAGGACGCCGTTTAATATCGTTTAACATCGTTTAAGTTAGGGCATAAGAATATTATATATAATATATTAAATATAATATATACTATACAATATATATATATATATATATATATATAGTCAAGGTTGGTTAGGGGTGGATTAATTCTAAACTTTCAGTACCGAGAACCAATCCGCATAGTGCTGGATCAAGAATTTCAGGACTAATGATAGATCCAATTTTTTTGAGAACTGGATTAGGACCGACAGGATTGGGCTAGTTTAGAGTTGGTCTAGGGTTGACCCTAGACCGATACTCACCACTAAGCCCTCCATAGCAATTTCACAATGGTCGTGCTTTTGCTTATGCGGAGTCATACTACCATTTTTGATATATATTATACATCCAGAGAGAGAGATTGAGTAATTAATGGTTTATTTTGAATCTTGTTGGATATCATTCTCGTCTCACAATCTCTCCTCTTCATAATAATTATGGATCTCACATCGGTCACCATGAAATTGGATACTTGGTATTGTTGAATAATGAGAGAGAGAGAGAGAGAGAGAGAGAGAGAGAGAGAGATGTTGGTGGAGTGTAGGGTGTAGAAGGAACACAAAGCAAAGGAATCAAAGGTGAGAACAAATGCATAGCGACAAATGCAAACCCCCCCTTCATTCCCATTTTTGCATTCACTTTTTACCTTCCCTCCACATCCGTGCACGTTCACGCTTCGACCCTCCTCCTCACTCCATTACTGGTCCACTTTCAGAAACTTTACTCCTATTCTTATTTCCAGGCTTTTATAACTCCCTTAGGTCAGGCCACGAGTTGAGTTGTCCAAAAGCCAAGTGATTTTCACTGTAAAATAATTCCAAAGAAAGTACGAATTTGCGGAAGTCATGAAATTTATATCTTTTAAGTTAATTACGAATAAATGGGAGCAAGTGGTGCGACTGCGACACCTCCGCATACATGCTCTCGAAATGCCCACACTCCAGACAGTCTACTGTTGGGTTAGTTCGGATATTTTGTCAGGACCTCCTTGCCCTTGGAATCTATCAACATACGAACGCATAGCAGAGTTTGAGACACACCTATATGTTGGAATAGTTCTGGTGCATCGATCACGTGGCAATTGTCATGGTTTCGCAGCTTGGAGTTGCTTTCCTCTACCCATGTTGGCCGAGTGCTGTACTCAGTTAATTGATCGGCATGCATTCACAGGTCTACTCTTTTTTTCTTTTAATGCTTCGCCTCCATATCACGTTTCAACACGCATAACCACCAATAGGAGAAATTGTTAAACCCGAGTCTAGTCTACGTAATAAAGCGAAAGACACGCATGGAGGAGGGAAATGCATATATCTGTGCATCAACGCAGGAAGGCCTTTTTTGGAAGTGACAACTTAGGAATGGTTTGATCATATCAAAGAACCCCTCATTGGGATCGGGTCACCTTTTTCCATTTTGAGTCCTCCCCCCCCCCCAAACACCAACCGCCCCCGCTGCATAAATTTAGGGGTTGCATGGAGGTGGGTCTCGTGGATTTTTTCTAACTGTGGAAGATTCTTCTATCCTCAATCTAGTGCTGCCAAGAGACAAAAATCTGAAAAACATTTGATAGTAGTATCCAACTTATTAAACTCCCTTCAGTTTTCTTGCTCGGGTTTGTGATAAAGATGGAGTTGGAGTTGGGGTTGAAGCGAATCAGAGGGTGTGCTGGTGCCTTGTTCATGTGCTCCGTCTTCCTTCTCTCAGTTTGGGCACTCTCTCTGTCTCATCCCACACCTACTCCTCCTCCATGTGTTGGGTTGGATGGTAAGTGGTTCTTGTTCCACGAGGGTTATGAACAGTGATGTTGAGCTGGGTCCGACATCATCTCTTGTGTACATTCCTGCCTTGCAGGTATCCTCAGTCCTCCACTGCCTGGCAAACCTCATCCTAATTATATTCAGGTACCTACTTCATTCACATTCATGTTTGCTAGCTATATCTCACCGTGTTCCGGTAAACCCTTGAGGGCATATGCCATTGGCAAAAATTTGCAGGAACTGGCGTCTGAGATCATGGTGGTGGGAGGAAGGAGGGAATTGAGAACAAGTGGTCCCGGATCTTCACCACCGCGATGCAACTCAAAATGTGGCAAATGCACACCTTGTAAGCCTGTTCACGTGCCAGTGCCACCGGGAACACCGGTCAAATCCGAGTACTACCCTGAAGCTTGGAGGTGTAAATGCGGCAATATGTTGTTCATGCCTTGATCATATCCCTTTCTCCATCTCTCCCATTTTCTTTTGAGCCGTAGTTATCTATAGCTGTTACCCTCACTTTTGCATCGTATGTATTGCCGTGCTTCAGATTTAAGCATATTTCATCGATCTATTGCTCAGGCGAGGTTGTCGATGAATATAGTTTTGAGATTTGAGAATATTGTGCCGACATTTCTCAAATGAATTTCTCTCTCGCGTGACTCTTAACATGCGAACAAGCTGGAACATCATCTTCACAATTCGAGGTCAGGTCCATGAGTTCATTATGGCAGCTGCATTTCATGATTGGCATGATCATTACTGGTGCGGGCATCTGTGTTCTTAGAACTCAACGTCCGCTCGGAGCTTACAAGTATCTTTTCCCTTGTGTGCTTTGTTAGGAAAGAAGAGAAATGTGCGGACAATAGCTAATACTAGATAATGTAGCAGAATGTTACTAATGTTAAGCATTACCCTCTTGTTTAGTTGAACACCTGTAAGTCTAGGACATCACATCATTTACCAATTTTCTAGAGCAAACTCAATATATGTAATATGGCAAATCCCTTCATTCGCAAAGCAATCTTTTGCGCCATTAATTGGAGCTTGTGACTGTGCGCACTCTGGTAAAGTCATTATGGCAACGACGCATAAAGTTACTTGTGGAGAAACAGTTTTTTCACCGGCAATGCGTGCAAAGTAGGTCTCTCTATTTTTTTTTTATTTTTTATTTTTGGCTCTCTTTTCTTGTTCTGTACAAATTGTGCTAAAGCGGGGAAACTCCAAGTGGTACTTGGAAAAGTTCTACATGATCTGTTGATATACAAGAACTTACAAGAACTTGCGAGGAAGTTACCGAATGGTGTAGAGATAATATGCAGGCCAATAAAAGGACAAAGCCTGAGGAGGGGGGGGTGGGTCATGTGATGGATTGAGATTGGGTCTTTGGAGATGGGCCACTTGCTGGTGTCTGCTTAGCCCCTTCGGATTGCAGCCATTAAAATTATGTGACCCACATCGACTGTTTCGCAGAGGCCACATCCCATCCATTTCTCAGTCAGATTACGACTTACAAATCAATCACTCACCATAATTTTTTCCTCTTCAAGAGCGATTAAAACATTCAACTGAACTCTAAGACACCCGCCTAGAACCGATTCGGTTCTAGGCACAGATTGGTACCCTCCAACTACTCCTCAATAATCTTGCCTAGAACCGAATCGGTTCCCAATAAATATCCCATGCAGATCGTTGGTTACTCTGCCCAATCGGACGTGCTTCCCTAACTTTGGTTTCCTCATAATAGCACATGTGCCTATTCATAAAGCACAACCCGACGAGTGAAGCGGTGGAGGTGCGACCCTCGTCGAAAACCTACGGCGATTTCTACGAGGACGAACCCAACAAAAAGCTGAAATTAGGGAACCGGACGAAATAAGGGTGAAGAAGTGGCGCCATCCTCATCTGGTTTTCCACGCTATAATCAAAACTTATATTAAAAAATAAAATAAAAATGCAGTTCTGAATTAGGAGCCGAGAAGACGTGTGAAATCGCAGGAAGTTTCGGGAGCGCAACGTTTATCACACGCGTGGAATTTGGAGCAAGGCCACGAAAGATCGGAGATCGTACGTATCACCTGTTACGTGTGCCCCCTGCACCACCTGCCGTTGCTTCCTCACGACTTTTTCTTTGCGTCAAGTCCTGTCCTTTTTCCTCAGTCGCCACCTGTCCCCCCTCTCTCTCTCGTTTTCACACTTGTTCTCCCCCTCCAACCAAAAAAAAAACTCTGCTTTTCCCTCTCGATTCGTTCGAATTCCTAGAGAATGGACATTACCGAAACTTCCCTCCATGCCCGCTCGTAACTAAAATTCAACCGGGCAAAAATATCGAGCGCCGCATCAACTGGTCCAGATCGATTGCTAGTGTTTGGTGAGCGTGTGGCTCGAACCTAATAGTCAAAGTCCAGTATATCACCCGACCTACAAGTAATTACAACTCCCTTTGGAGGGGAGTGGAATTCATTTTAGGATTATTATTATCATTATTCCGTATAATCTCATTGAAATCGGCGTCCTACCCTATTTATCTATGAGAATTAGATATTGTTAACGTACATGTGATTTTTTTCGGCCAAAAATCTTAAAAAGCCGAGTGTGACGTCAGCCGCCGCTCATGAAATTTCGTTTCACCCACCCATAAAACTTTACGGGGCTTCCTTCGTCTGGTCCGTCGGCTTTGACTGTCGCGTTGTTTACGTGTGATGGACATGGTTGTTTTTTTTTTGTTCTTTTCTTTTCTTTAATGATTCGGGGGGTAGGGAGGAGCGTCCATTTTGAATATTAATTTTGGTGCCGCCTGACGAATGCTGTCCAGAAGAACAGCTCGAGAAGACAGGTGGACGGCTGCTGTCGAATTTCACGTGCGTGATTCAGGAGAGAGCATATACCATTTCTATGCCCGCGTCCTCTCCACCTTCCTCAAAAACAAAACTCCCTTCCGTCCGTCCGTCCATCATCGCAAATTTCTGTCTGATCATTAGAAGCAGCACACGCCCAAATTCGGACGCCGCCTGCGTTGCCTAGTGATCGAATCCATTCTTCTCGAAGGGCTCTGCCCTTCCCATCTGTGAATTCGTCTGAATCGAGCCACGAGGGGGTTCGATCTCTGGCAGGAAAATCTAATGCCAGAGATCGAACGACAACAAGAGCAACAACATCATCACCACCATCATCATGAGGACGCCCTCTTCGGCAAGTACGAGGTCGGGAGGCTGCTGGGTTGCGGCGCCTTCGCCAAGGTGTACCACGCGCGCAACCTCCAGACGGGGCAGAGCGTGGCGCTCAAGGTCATCCACAAGAAGAAGCTCTCCTCCTCCAACTCCGCCACCCTAATGTCCAACATCAAGCGCGAGATCTCCATCCTCCGCCGCCTCCGCCACCCCTACATCGTCTCCCTCTACGAGGTCCTCGCCACCCGTTCCAAGATCTACGTCGTCATGGAGTTCGCCAAGGGCGGCGAGCTCTTCTCCAAGGTCTCCAAGGGCCGCCTCTCCGAGGACGTCTCCCGCCGCTACTTCCAGCAGCTGATCTCCGCCCTCGGCTACTGCCACGCCCGCGGCGTCTTCCACCGCGACCTCAAGCCCGAGAACCTCCTCCTCGACGACAACGGCGACCTCAAGGTGACCGACTTCGGCCTCAGCGCCGTCACCGACCAGATCCGGTCCGACGGCCTCCTCCACACGCTCTGCGGCACCCCCGCCTACGTGGCTCCGGAGATCCTGGGGAAGAAGGGCTACGACGGCGCCAAGGTGGACGTGTGGTCGTGCGGGGTCATCCTGTTCGTCATGACCGCCGGGTACCTGCCGTTCAACGACCCGAACCTGATGGCCATGTACAGGAAGATCTACAAGGGCGAATTCCGATGCCCCAAGTGGATGTCGGCCGACCTCAAGCGCTTCCTCCGCCGCCTCCTGGACACCAACCCGGACACCAGGATCACCATCCACGAGATCCTAACGGACCCCTGGTTCAGGAAAGGCTACAAGGAGGTCGACCTGTTCGCGGAGGCCTCCGGCAGCAAACCGGACGGTTTTAAGGAGATGGTAGGGCAAGGGGATAGCAAGAGCGAGCTGAACGCGTTCGACATAATATCCTTCTCGGCGGGGCTAAACTTGTCGGGATTGTTCGACGACACTACGACGCGTCGGAAGACGGGGAGACGTTCGTGTCGGAGGAGTCGCCGGAGGAGCTGATGGAGAGGGTCGAGGGATTCGCAAAGGAAGAGAAGCTGAGGGTGAGGAGGAAAAAGGAATGGGGGTTGGAAGTGGAAGGGAGAGAGGGCAATCTGGTGATGGTGGCGGAGGTGAACAGGTTGACGGAGAAGTTGGTGGTGATGGAGGTGAGACGAGGAGGGGGAGATGCTGGGGTCTACAGGGAGATGTGGAAGACCAAGCTCAGGCCTCGCCTCGTTCGCAACTGAAATCGACGCCGCATTCCGTCGACCCAAGACTTGATTTTCCGGGCCGGCCAAGGTGAACGGGGCTCGAGATTACAGTTTGCAGAAATGAATTAGCCATTGTCAAATTATTTGTGTACCTACTTGTTCGCATACACGTTAATGAAAATAAAAGCTTTTTGGGTGGATGTATGTGTGAGTGCTATATATTCCTGAGTTTCCAGGAGTGTTGTACATTACAGAGATTTTCTAACATAGTAGCCGTATAATTTGCATGATGATGCACTCTGTAAATACAAATCTGTGCCCAATACACCGGAGAGAGATGAGAGAGAGAGAGAGAGAGAGAGCAACAAGGAATTAGCGGCAAATCAAAATGTTCCGACCAAGTCAACTTGTCGTTAACGTCATACTCCCAGAACGAGTCAGTGATTGTTGCAGGTCGCGTCGTTTGCTTCTGTAAGTCCGTGTAGTCGTGTAAAGGAGGAGAGAGGGGAGAGAAGGAGGCAGCTGCTGTAAAAGGAAGGTTTGCTGGGAATCATTTTCGTTTCCCGAGTAGAGAGAGAGAGAGAGAGAGAGACGGGCCCCATAATTTGGCTGGACCAGTTGTCGATGATGTGGGATGGACCCACACGGGGTGATTCCTTATTAGATCTGACGGCGCAGAAGCAGCTTGGGGCACCGCCACCGGCGAGTCGTGCGCTATGAAAAAGTAGTGGTTGGAAAGGAATGGAATTATTAAAACATATGCAGGAGCAGGAGGAGAGCCTGAGACCTTTCGCAACCAGCCCAACCGCCGCACCTGACCTCCGCGTAATTCGTCCCCTCTATTTTCCTCTCCAGAACGGAGTGGGGTTAACTTGACCGGTTTAACCATCGCTTCCTTCTTCAATCATTCTCTTTTATCATAAACCATTGAACTCGAAAGCTTCATGATGTGTGCATTCCCTCGAGAACGACTATGTACACATGATGTGTGCTAAATCGAATACGCAACGTAGATGTAACGAGTTCCACCGCCAATATTGGCATGCCTTAGAGGCTTCAAACTGCAGTTTTGGATGCATCCATTTCGCTTTTGTTTTTGTTTTTTTATGAGTGAGTGGTCCTCCCTTTCCTTTTCCTCTTTGATAGTGATTCAGTGGAACGATTCAAAGTCTTAGCCACTGCTCTGCTTTGTCTCCAAGTTTACTCCTCCTGTTTATGGTGTCGGTCACGTTTTTGCAATGTCTCAGGCACTGTGAAACCAGTCCTTCCACATTCGGTATTTAAACTCCGTTTTGTGAAAATTATCTTCTCGAAAAACATTTTTCTCATTTTTCAAGTTTGATTTATTTAGAAAAATAAGTTAACATAAAATATAGTCAACAGAAAACCTATATCTAAATTCAAAAAAATGATTTCCTTTATAAAAAAAAAATCGGAAAATATTTTCCAAAATATGATTATATATTGACATTTGAAGCCGAAACTCCATGAATACTAAACGCTAGTTCCCCATGTTCAAAATTAGGTCTCTGGTGCCTGGATTTGGATCCATCGAGGCTAGGCGTGAAGCCTTGGTGGCCATGCCCAATGCCTCGACTCCCAAGTCGAGGTCCATAAAGGCCGTGCCCAGATCCCTAATGCTCAAGCTTTAGTCTCCGACACTTGGGCTCAAGTCCACATAGCTCGTGTGTGGGTTCGTGTTGCTTGGGCTCAGGACCTTGATTAATGAAACGTTCGTTCTTATGAAAAAAAATATTTAAAAAAAAAAATCGAATCTTCAATTCTTTTTTCTTTTTTCTTTTCTTTCATTTTCTTTTTCCTTTTTCCTCAGTCAACAACTGGCCACAAGTGAGTTACGAGCTTGCCTAAGGTTGACAAGGCTTGACCTCGCCACTCTCAATTAAGGCTCAAGCTTGCCATATTCCAATGAGGTCGAAACTCGCTAGCCCTTGGCAAACTCGTGCCTTGCCTATGGTTGTTCACTGGCTATCGTTGTGGGCTGACGATCGGCTAAGGAAAAAGGTAAATAAAAATAAAAAATAATTAAATTTTGAATTTTTTTGGGTTTTTTTTTTCCGAGAAAATCAAATCAAATTTTCCATATCAAATGGCTGCAAATATTTTATAGTTTATTTTCATGTTTTAGTGAAATATCGGAAAGTGTTGTCATTTTCCCAAAAAAAAAAAAAAAGAATTATTAGAATATATATTCTAGAAATGTCACATTTTTCGTGAAATAAATAAAGTCTTAAATTAATGCAAAATCTAACCTATCCAAATATTTACCCAATTTGGAAAATTTGTGAGGGAATGTTTTGGGTGTACTGCCTATATCTGTTTTAATGATACCAAATTGTGTTGGAATTGGACCTCACCAAAAAAACGGCTCAATTGCTTTAAACAATAATAATTTCAGATCCGATCTCAATTCTAATCCATATTTTATTTTTATGTCATAAAAAGGACCAAATTATAGTCATGTCCTTGTTCTATCCCAATAAAAACGCACCCAATTTTGATTATGTCCCAATTCTTGCCCTTTTTTTTGTCTTTAATTAAAAAACACTTGTATTCAATCGGTACCCGAATTTGACCCTATAATATATCTGTCCACCGATATCATTGAAGATTCGATATGTCATTTCACAAATACATTTCTCTCTCTCTTTCTCTTGACTTGACGCAAACCGGATTTGGGTATTGATCGAAAGTTAGTACATTTTTTATGAGATAAACATTTCGAGTCATAATAGAGATTAAAAAAAAAGTTTGGCCTAGAATTGCGATTCCACCTAAAATTATTGCTTCTTTAAGAAATGAAAAAAGTTCATATTAGAATTGAGATCCAACTTAAAATTGATGCTTCCAAGGGAATTTAGGCTATAAAATAGAGTACTGTAGCCTGCACATATTACTTGGACGTGATTAATTTCATAGAATCTCGGGTTTAGGCTGCTCTAGCTCTTGAAATGGTCCATCAGGTTAATGGAACTCTTCATGGGCCCGGGTTCTACCATCTATGCACGAGACGAGCCATGTAGAAGTGGCGAGTTGGTGAGATGAGATCGAGATTGCTGCTGCTTTGGGCATTGCAATCTCCAGATATGGTAAGTGGCCCAAGCCCACAATTCCCCTGAATTCCAACGACGGGAGGGGCGATCCAGGCATTGGGCCAATGCATCCGAGACAAATTAACGATTCACGCACCCCTCCCACACTCCCGTTTCTTTTCTAAGCATAAATATTTTGCATTTTGCCAGTTTGCTTGCGCCGGTAAACAAAGAGTTGTTCATCGACCGACTGTGCCATGAACCCGTCGTATTCCTCACTTGTTAATGATATCCATCCGAATGTTTAAAGTTAAATCGTGTCTGAACACGATATACATATGTCAATAAAAGAAAGCGACATGTCGAAATGTAAACTCTCCAGTCCCACAACAACTTATCTTCGACTCTTCAAGTGGCAGTTAGAAATTACATTGGACACACGCTGATATCTTTACATCCTAAAGGAAACACAAGAAATGCTGATTCGACGATTGGTTCAGCGAGACGGAAACGGCCATATGCAGAAGAATCGGTAAATGTTGGTTAACTTATCGCATGAAAAGTACCTTTTGCTGGCTTGGGTAATTTATTTAGTGGAGAGAGGAAAGCGTGCATTTTATTAAAGAGACCGACCCGTTCCACTTCTAATAAGCTGAAACCGAAAGCTTAACCACTCTTAAATCCACATCAGCATAATCAGCACTCGACAACCCCCTCCCTATCCCCCCCCGGTGTCTCTGTATGTATAAAAGTGGAAGGGACGCATTCTCATGAGTAGGAATGCTTGATGTTTATTTAAGGGTTGGCTGTTGACAGAGTTGAGGAGGAAGCTGTGGTACTCTTGAGAATGGAGGCAAGCATAACGAAAAGCAGGTCCGATCTAAGTCGGAAAACGCAGTGGATGAAGCCTCCTCCTCCTCCTCCTACTCCTCCTCATCACCTCGACGCCAAAACACTCTCTTCCAGGCGACTCAGCACCAGCAGCATTACCCTTAGCAGGTACCTCAATCCCAGTGATCCCGGCAATGACTTCGGGGACGATGACGACGACGGCGTTCAGCAACTTTACAGCCGTGGAGGAACAACTGCGTCGGTTCCCTTCACCTGGGAATCGCAGCCTGGCACTCCCAAGGTCCGATTCTGCGACGATGTTGTGCCTCCGCTCACGCCTCCGCCTTCTTACTTCTACGTCCCCGCCCGGGATACTATTAATAGAAAGCAGCAGCGACGTAAGACGAAATTCCTCACCACCCTCCTCCCCAAATTGAGGTCATCGGCTTCGTCATCACCCGCGTCCTCCTCTTACTCCTCCTCCTCCTTGTGGTCGTCGGTGCCGCCTTCTCCAGCCGTGGGTGGACGTGCTCGGACGTCCGCTTCCAGACTGTCATTGCCTACCAAAGTGGGAAAATGGGAAGAGAAGGAGCTTGAGGATCATGTTCCAGCTCTGTGCTTCGGCTTTGGTCGTCGGGGCACTAATGCCAGGCCTCGCGGTTGTTACTTGGCCATGATTAGGGTACTGCGTGGCAATTTCCCTTGATTTTCTCTTTTCTTCTTATGTGTAGATGGATTCATGTGTGCCGAATGGACTAATGTCATCAGTTGTTCGTTAAGAGGTTCCTATGTATATTTACTTTCCAAGATTTCATCCATCCTCTATCTGTAGAATTTGCAGTTCTTCCATTTCATGCATTATTACACTCGAGCAAAATAGAGAAAAAAGAGTTCCAACCTAACAAGAGTACCAATTAGGCTTGCCTAATAAGGGAAAACTTCGATACTAACTACACGCATCACCAAAAAAGGTAAAATGTTCACAAATTTAAAAAATTCTTATTTTGAATATTGATTAACCCTCGTCCCTAAACATGAGACTCTAACTAGGGACGAGTGCTAAAATTTGTCTTTCGGCCACATTGGTATCATTCATCAAGTTCCTTCGACATCTTCCATATCAAAAACCATCTTTCATGCCTGAAAACCATCTAATGATACTTAGTGAGACAAGACAAAGATCATTTCATTAGAAAGCTTCAAGAATCAAAAGAGACCCAGAAATGGCGTTGGTGTTGGCATAGGAGGCCACTGGACCGTCATAGAAAAGCTTCAACCAGTTTCGTCATCATAGCATTGGCTTTCCAAAGTAAACGGGTGAATCGCGATTAATGTAAATTATAATGACGGTGACAATAACCAATGGAGCAACGGGAGTAAAGATTATTATAGTGGATTCTTTTTCCTCGAAACATACCCTTGACATGGAAACGCGTTGGACTCCTTCAAAGATCAAACCCCTCCCCCTCTCTCCCCCCCCCCCCCCCCCACCCAAAAAAAAAAAAAAAAAAAGGAAGAAGGGAAATTCATCTCGACGTCACCTTCTTCTCTTAAAGAAAAAAGAGCACATCAATTTCAGCTTCCTCCTCGCTCCCACATTTCTAAGTCTGTATCCACCTATATGACGATACATGTAAAAAGATAAAGAGGAACACTTGAAAAATCACAGCGTGTGATCATGATGATATCACCTTAACAGCATAAAATAACAGGAGTCACGATGGGCGGAGCAGATGGAACATCAAGAAAACAAAGTCAACTTAGGGGCTTAAGTAAGATTCAGTAAATTAATAGGAAGTTGGGGGTTTCTTAGACGAGGTCAACAAGATGGGCGATGCAATCTCTGCTCAGCTAGAAATATATGGGAACTGCATAATTACGTGATCATGTGGGGGTGCTCTGTAGTTATAGGAACGAAGGAAGTGGGAGCGAAGTGGATCTGGGTCGTGTTCGATCAGTCGTCGCCATTAATCAATTTGAGGGAGACGGACTGGGGCAAAAGGAATCTGAGGGCGCTGCACCTTGTCTTCGCTCACGTGAACTCCATCGCAAAACCGGACAAAAAGACCTAAAGAGTATGTGGAGTGGAAGCTTCTCATTTGATGCATCGACCAACTTTTTTTTTAATACCTTGCGGCACGCAATTTCCTTCATTAAAGCGTCTGATTGGGAAAATTTATTAAACTAAGACTAATTAATCGTGTACATGTGACCACATGGAGTGCTAACTTTTTTTGAATCGGTAAAGCCAGTGGACTTTGGAGGCTGACTATGACCCGTCCCTTCTTTTCCTCAAGTTTGTCGCCATAAAGCGATGTATCTTTTGCCTTTGTGGCCTTCGGTCGAACCAACGACAAATACTTACATTTGTCACCTTAGGATCGATCGAACGCAACCAATTTTTACGTTTGCCGGCTTAGATCATAACTTAAGGACAGAATCAAAGTTTTGCGCTGTAACTCAAACTTAAGCGACCTTAAATTTGTATTTTGTTGTCATTGATTCAATTAAATGTGAGACAAATTTGAACCTATTGGGACGAATATGAAATTTTGTTACCTTAGATTTGACCTAGATTGATAAAATCATAGCAACAAAGTAATGTTTCTATCATCTTAGGTTGAAGACTAAGTGAAAAATTTCAAACTTTTAAGAATGGAAAATTTTGAACTTACAGGGAAAAAATTAAATCTCATTGCTTTAGAGTTGACCTAAGGTAATAAATTAACTTGTGGCCTTAGGATTGAGTACTTATTTCTACTCTGTTAACTAATATAAATATGTGGTATCACTATTGAAATCTAAATATGCTAAAGTGTGATGGATACATGACAAGTGTAATTATTAGATACAATTTAATTATAGATATAATCGAAATTAAGCTAGGATAACAATAATTTTGTATGATAGGACATACTAGAAAATCTTAACTATGACAGGTTGTTTAGAAACCGATAGCAATCAATTGCATTAACTTTTTGTTTATTGATTTGAAGTTCTTTTCACTATGCAAGTCGATTAAGAGTTTGAAACATTTCTTTACACTGCCTAATAGGTTACGAGTTATCATGTTTCTATTTTTCTATATATGCATCTAACATCAACTTCGTTATGGCAAGTACATTAATCATGCTAATTGGATCTGTTGTAGTCTAATTATTATTAATCGTAGAGTTTATATAGTAAAAAAATTGGGAAATTACCAAGAAAGCTCTAAACTTATTGTACTTATGCCAATTCAGTCTAAACCTTTCAATTTGACCAATTTAATCATAAATCTTTTTATGATTTGCCAATGTAGTCTATTAAGCCAATCTTGGGAAAAAACCACTAGTGTGGATAATTTTTTGAACTTCTTTTAAAAATTATGAATTTCTTTTTTCCCTTTTCTTTTTGCCATTGACTTGTTGCCGACCATGGGAGATTGTTGATGCAGGCAAGGCCACCCTAGCTTAGACGAGGGTTGGGTGAGCGCTAGCAAGGGCCCCCTTTTTTCAGATCTGGCGAGGAGGCCCCTAGAGGCGAGGCCAACCATTGCTTGTGGCTGGTGATTGGCTTTTAGCCACTAGCCAAAAGAAAAGGGAAAAACAAAGAAATAAAAAAAATTGCAAAAATTGTCCACATCATTGTTAGGCACGCCACCTAGGATGACCAATATTCACATTAGCGATCTTTGATAAAAATTGATTATATGGATTATATTGAGAAACTATCAAAATATATATTAAGTTGGCCAAATTAAAATGTTTATGATTGAATTGATACAAATATTATAGATTTAGGACTTTTTTGGTAATTGCTCCAAAGAAAAATTAAATGTCAATCTCCAAAAGATTAAAATAATGCTAAATATGCAAAAGTCGCGCCACAAGTCCTTTATCTACTCAACATGTCGGCCCCGTTCATATTCACTCTCCTGCATCTCATCCCAGTCGTCAGCTGTGACCTATGGCAGATGGATTTAACAAAAGTTTAGGGACTATTTCTATGCCCCTCGCCGAACATCTGCTCTATACGTTTGAATGCATATGAACTCGACGCACCAACGTTCTCGTCTACCTTATTCTAATGATTACTTAAACTTGATGGACTCCCGGGGCAACACGACTAAGCTAACTCAACTCCATTTAAGTTTGAAATCGAACCAGGTTTGGTTAGTCCCCAAAGATCCCAACAGGCTAGACGATTTCACACTTGCGTCTCGGGCCTATACTTTATGTTGCCTGGAAAAGAAGAGAGTGCTTTACAAATGGACCGGTGATGCTGGTCATTTTCCTTTAGTTCCTGTTTCCTCCGTCCCAATTTGAATAAGAAAGGTTGGCTGCAGAGGTGCAATCTGAGATACGTTAGAGCGTGGATTTGCCTACAAATGGCAAATACTATGACTTCGGCTGCGAAGGCTCAAGTACTTACATTGACTGTTAGATAATTGAGAACCCACCTTCGGGTTGGTAGGCGTACATACACACTGGCCCGTGTAGAATCATTAAGTATGTCTACAAGTTAGGGTTTACACATGGCCGCCATGGCCTTGACATCAATTATGTACATGTGGGAGGTGAAGTCGGAGCGTTTTACAAGCCACCGAATCCGGGTCAAACAAGGAAGAAGTGATGGCTCCATTTGTCTTAATATTTAAGTTAAAAAAAAATTCGTTATTACATTGACAGCAAGAGAGAGGAGATGCTTTCAAACACACCCTTGTTTAGGTTTATATCATTTTTCTTTACCTACTTTTGATGCTTGCACTCCATGAAAGTGGACAGTCCACACTACAATTACTTGTAAAGTTGCTACATCGAGGCTTCCTTATAACGTCTGCAAAGCTCTGTTTTCTCGATGCATCTGAACTCTCTTGTTGGATAACTGAGAGGAAAGCTTACATAGAGTTTGGTCAGATGACAAAGCTTGCCATGCTATAGATTTAAACTCATGTTTGGTTTCTTATCATGTCAATGATTTGCAAGTGTTGCTAGCTAATTTTATGGCCTTCAAAAGAGATGTTGATTTTATCGTCCTTCCTTCTCTCCCTCTTGGCCAAGAAAATCTTTGTAGCGTGAGCACCTTTAACCTTGAGCCCTTCCTTTTTTCTTTTGTTATAAACTTTTTTAGATGGGAGAGATCCCATTCGAACATGATCACGTTTGATGATGGCCACTATCGCCGGAACACAGATTTAAAATAAAAAGAAAAGGGGAAGAGATCGATGCAGCTATATATATATATATATATAACAGTTCTCTAACGAAAGTTGCCTTTAAGGGTACTTGAGAGAGTATACCTGATTGAAAGCACATAGGAAAATAAAGTGGAGTCGAGGCGATTGCATCCCAAAGTCAATTGGCCTCGAAGGTAGACGGGAGCAAGGCACCGCCCGAAGCTCCCTCTTTTGCCCCTTAAAATTAGACCCAAAATGCAAAAACTCGGAGGGAGAGAGACTATCGCATTCGTACGCACGTACGAGCATCTACATAGTCGATTCATAAATGCTGCCTAAATACCATAATTTTCCCAATCGTTTCCTAACCTAATGTTCAACACATGAACACCAATGCCCCTGTAATGTGGTCACGTAATCATGTTCTCATTTTTCCAAGTTTTCTGTCATAAAAATAGCCATCCGTTGACCTCGCTCACTTTTGCCTTTAAAGCACTCCTTCCCCTCATCCCTGTCTTCTTTTTCCCTTTACCCTTTTGATCTTCTCTCCATAGCCCTGTCTGCATAAAGAAGCGCCGTTGGAGAATGCATGCCTGAATGTCCAGAGACCGGTACTGTCCAAATGATGTCGATCTAAACTTGTGGGCGGATTCTGTCTTTTTCTTCCTTTCGTTACTTTCTTTTACCCCCTTTCACAGGACTGATTTGTGTGATGATGGGGGTGGGAGGTGCTAGGGAAAGATTGGATGAGATAGCAAAGAAGATCAAGAGAGAGAAGGATGCAACTTATGGTGATGAAATGGGAAGAAGGCACATGATGTTGAGCCTAAGCAGAACCGGAACGCTCAACACGATAACGCCGTGCGCGGCGTGCAAGCTTTTGAGGAGGCGATGTGCCGAAGAGTGCCCTTTCTCCCCTTATTTCTCCCCACACGAGCCTCAGAAATTCGCCGCTGTTCACAGAGTCTTCGGTGCAAGCAACGTCTCCAAGATGCTCATGGTGGGCCACAGCTTCCTCTTTCTCTACTACTGCTAATAGTCCGATGCTACCTATCTATACCTTCATGTCAATCTTTCCATTCTCGATCACTGAATATAAACGCACATATGATCTGGGATTGTCTATAGGAGGTACCGGAGAGCCAAAGAGCTGATACCGCCAACAGTTTGGTGTACGAAGCAAATCTGAGGCTGAGAGACCCAGTGTACGGATGCATGGGTGCAATCTCGGCTTTGCAACAGCAGATCCAGACTCTGCAGGCTCAACTCAACGCTGTAAGAAATGAGATACTGAGATTCAAATACAGAGAAGCCGCCACTACAAATCACGTACAATCCAATGTTGTCGTTCCTCATTCTAGAACTGCTCTTAATCCTACTGCTGCTTTGGCTGTTTCCGTGGTTCCTCCTCCAACCCTTTCTTCGTCTTCTTCCACTGCCGCACCTCCCGACCCCTCTCCTCCTCCTCTGCCGCCACCCCCGTCTTTAGTCGTGCCATCATCTTCTTCCTCCTCCTCTTCCACTTCTTCTTTATTCACTACCCCAACCAGCACCACCACCTATAGCTCCATCTCTAGCGAAACTAATACTGTCCATTACTTCGAGCCGATCTGATCTTAGAACCCTTTTTTTTTTTTTTTTTTATTTTATCTTTTATCACTCTTAGTATCCATACAGAAGCTATTGTACTAGACTATTTGACTTGCGCCTGTTTTCGTTAGACACAAGGTTTTGCACCTGTTCTCATTAGGCACAAGGTTGAGAAGAGCCACTTCATCTTAGAGAAGCTATTGTACTAGACTATTTGACTTTGCGGCTCCTGTATTGTGATCTGATCTAGATTCCCGAGTACCTTCAATCTCTTTTTCTATGATTTGATCATTTCAAGCATTATTTCAGCACGATGGATCATGCAATGATGATCATATTCTTATGCTGACTTTTCTCCCACGTCTTATTAAGTTTACAGATTGTTAAGTTCATGAGCATAATAGAGAGGTTCTGAGACATATATACTGATTACAATTTGCACATATTCTCGCGTATGTTTCAAGACCTTTACAAATCATGTGGTTCACGGAAAAGTGAGCTGCAAGTTGTTCGTTAAGCTAGCTCAAGGGGCACTTGAGGAATTGCCCACATTTCAATTCTGTCCCTTCGAGTGAGCATCCAAAGACCGTGATTCGCTATTCTTTTGAGGGTGCGACTCAGCTCGATTGCAAGTCTTTGGATCTATAGTCACATAAAAGAAAGAAAAGCTAATGATGCTGACATTCATTGGGAGATTGCATGATGATCATTTTGCGTGTGGAATGTACTTGCCTCCCTAACTGAAATTGAGGGCGACATGGGTAATGATAGCTTCTTTTGGGGCTTAATTCTGGATTTCTTTCAAAATACTATGCTGTTCATCTAGTCAAGCAAATCATGGAGTACCGAAGTATATCATCGATTTCATTATATGTTTCACGAAAAATATCCTGATGACCTTTCAAGCTTCGTGAGGGTCATGGTGGCTCATCGGGCACCATCGGAGCCTGCCCAAATGTCAAAAAGGGCTAGAATAGGCGGGCTTTCAGAAGAAAGTTGGAGGACCCAACACTAAACATGAGTAGGCCTGCCTGCGCAAACTTAAGGTTCGGTTTAGGTACTTATGTTATGCAGGTTTTCATGTAAATGGGGGGCTTGACTGTGGTCTTACCAGGGTCGGGCCCGGTGCTTGTTCGGCTGTCTCATTGAAGTACTTTTAGTTTCTTCTAATTCAATTATGACTCGATTTGAGATCTGGCTTTATATAATTAAAATGCCATGATCTTTTCAGGCCATTCAAATTGATTGGCAGTTTTTCTTATTGTTGTAAAGTTTGGGATAAATTTTCGTCAATTTCGGCGAGAAATTGGATAAGTAACCCTTAAAGTCAAACAGGCATATGTACGGTGACGTTGTTGGTGCTTATATAAATCAAACTGGTCAATCGTAGAAAAATGGCATTTACTCTGGGTGTATAAGGACAAAAGTTGAATTGTTCAATGTTTTATTTCCTCTGAGAAATCTCAAATGCAGACGACTAGCTACAGAAATCAAAGTTACACTTGTTCGACAACAAAATACTTCCCCCAATCCGTTTGGTTGGGGGCATTCGCCTTGCATGTACTCAATCCTGGTTTTGACTAAATATTAGAGAGAATAAATAAAACTCATCTTTTCCACAACCCCGAGTGGTGAGACGAGGTGTAGAGACTCTAATTGACCCTGCTACAGATCTTCCGAATTTCACCTTTGGAACCCGTGAGGGGTTTGATGTCGCCCATCTTGATCATGGCGGAAGCAAAATCAGAGTTGAAGGTCTTGGGGTTGTTGGAGTACGTCTTGACGAGAGAGTCAGTGGATCCCCCATTGAAGAGCTCCTGGTCCGAGTGAAGAAGGCCCTTGTTGCTGAGCAGGTTCTTGAAGTAGGCGTTGTCGAAGGCGGTGGGGGATTGGAGGTCGAGAGGAGCCAGGTTGTTGTCCCCAGACCCAGCGGTGGGGGGGCACTTGCCCTGCCTAGTCTTGCCAAAGGAGCTGTCGATGTTGCTGTCGTTGTATATGCGAGGTCTGAAGCTTACGCACCTTGCCTGACCTATGGTGTGAGACCCTGCAATGCACGCCCATGCATGACCCATGAGCAACCTAGCAACTGAACGAGGCCAGGGACTGCAATATTAAACACGTACCAGACAAGGCAACCATGTCCCTGGTGGAGAGGCCTTGAGCTTTGAATCTAGAGATGAGGTTGGAGAGCGTTGAAGTTGGAGGGGGAATGACTCCGCTGTTGGCGCGTGACAAACTCGCGGTCCTTGCGTCTCTTCTTCCCAGTTTCACTTCCCAACTTGGCCCGCCCAGCTTCAAATATCACATCACCATCAATTGATACTAACAGCAATTGAGGGGCTCAGACAAAATGAACAACTAGCCATATCAATTTCAATACATACTAGCACAACCGAGTCGCGAGCAGCAATGGCCACAATGTCTGCACAAGAGACCACACCTGGACAGGCGGACTCCACCTTGGACTTGATCTGGTCGATGACGTTGTATCCTCTTACTGAATTCTGATTTGGGCGGGCCGTCTTCTCCCCTTGGAACGAGGATGTGTCATCCAGGAGTATTGAGCCGTCGCACCCCTATTTTTGGTCGATGCAAAACTAACCATGTCAAACCATTCATGTCTTTGAACAGGACAGACTCATCGACAATCCACTAAAAAGTTAGTGATTCCTCCTAGAGAAGTTCACACGTATTAAACATTGAACGGCTGATAAAGCCTTATGCATTGTAGTGGACTCTGAGTCACTTAATTTTCAAATCATCTTAAGTAACTCTATATGCGTAGACCAGTTTGCATGAATGCCATCACATTATTTTTCAATGTCCAAATCGGCCTTTTTTTTTTTTTAATTCAAAAAGAAAGAAAGCCAGTGTATTCATAGAAATGGTCATAGACAACCTTTATAGTGGAATTATTATGCATGCTCTTTTGCATCGTTTACAACATAAGACTCGGGTTTTTAATGGTAAAAATGGCTGTGGCCGGGAAGTATATGTAGGGAACAGGTAGAAATTTGGGAAAAAGGGAGGGAGGAAGGAAAGATTACATTGACGAAGCAATCATGAAAGAAGAGGCGAAGTAGAGAAGCACCCATGCGGCGCTCTTTCGACACCGCGGACTGGACAACAGATTTCGCCGTGCTCAAAACGTCGGGGCAACTTTTGGAGTAGAAGTTTGTAGAGAGTTGTGCGGAGGCACTGCCCCACCCGAGCGTGGTTACAAAAGCCATGGCGACAATTACCCAAATCGGATGTCGACTAGCCATTCTGTAGTGAAGGTGTCAAACGGATAAGAAGGTTAACTTCTGCATGGGGGATGGTACGGGCTTTATAGACATCTCATCAACAAGAAGTTTTGGTTGGAGGCAGGTTCACCTAATCTCTCGGACCAGCCATGCATGGCTTGAAAATTCCACGTTATAGAAAAATACAATGTCATGTGATGAAAAGGAAGGGGTTCTAGATTTTGATTGAATTTTGACCGACGATGGAAACGTGAAATGTAGCAAAGACAAGATTCTTGAATTTTTCGAAATCCAGGGGCCCAGCGGCTTCAAAATGTCAAAAAGGTGTAGGGCCATCCCACGTCCATGAACCCTTTGCGAATTGCATGCATGCACGCCTTTCCTGTGGGCAGTTTCTTCCACCGTACTGTTGACCGTTTTGGTGGCGATTGCCGCCATGCTCGCTACCATACGTGACCATCTACACTTCTCTTGTTGGGAAGCGTTGCAATCTCTCGGGGGTTCAATGAAGACATCGACATTTTGTCCTCTTTGAATAAACTGAACTTTGATACTAAAACCGATTAGTGTTAGTACCCTTTTTCCATGAAAATAATTCACTACGAGCATGTTTTTGTTAACGTAATTTCCCTATTATCAGAAAAACAAACTTTAGGTGGAATCCACAAATGCTGCTATGCTAGAATCGGTTAGCCAAGGAAACATTGTCATAGCTGTTTCTCATTACTCTGGAGAAAAATCATTTTATCAACTAATGTGTGCCTGGACTGCCCGAAACTTAGACACTAATTAACGCTCATCGTGGGTGAGTTAGGACCATCATTGTTGTCATTGGTACACGACTATTCTTTATAAAAGGATGTCTACCTCCATTATTGACTGGAGGGAAACTTCCTCCAACAAATATTTTGTTTAATGGAATATCATCAATATATTTGTTTTTAGCTTATCTTCTTTACGAGATCCAACTTGTGACTCACCAATCTAATGACTTTTCTGTACTACCATCTTGGCCGCCAAGAACCATTGATGTTGACCACTGTTGTTCTTTTTTTCCTTGTATCTACCCACCATTAGTCAGTACTTTTTCGACATCCGGACCTTTGAGTGCCAAAAGTTAGCACAAAGGGACACTTAAGTGCCAAAAATTACGAAAGTGACATTTAAGTGTCAAAATCGGAGCAAAATAGATTACTTAAGTGCCATCGGTGAGAAAATCCGACCAAAACACTGATATGGCAATTTTTCGGCAAATTGCGCGCAAAACGACATTGTTTTGTATGCTGATAGGGCTAAACAGTGTTAAAACAACATCGTTTTGGTATAATTTGATTTTAATATAATAATTAGTTAAATTAAAATTTAAAAAATTAATTAATTATTTAAAAAAAAAAGAGGTGGGAAGGAGGAGGAGGCTGCTCCTCCGTTATTTATTTATTTAAATAAATAAAAATGTAAATTATTATTATTTTGTTTTAAATTTAATTTAATTAATTTTTATATTATATTAAAATTTAAATTATGCCAAAACAATGTCTTTTTTGTGTGTTTTGCTGATTCGGCATTTTGACGAGTCACGCTAAGCGAGAAAATTAATAAAAAAATGCCACGAAGGATTTCCGGCGAGGCTCGTCGGATGTGGCACTCAAGTGTCCAATTTTTCATAAAAAGTGGCACTTAATATCACTTTCGTAAGTTTTTGCACTTAAGTGTCATTTTGTGTTAACTTTTGGCATTTGAAGTGTTCTTTTACCGTACTTTTTCGTTAAAAGTGGAGCTTGCGATTGTTTTGGAAAGATAGAAAATCTCATCCAATATCTTTCTTCTAGGACAAAGAAGGTGACTTAATTAGGTAGTTAAACTTGAATCGTAGAATAAGTCACTAAATTCATGGGCCAAGTAAGACGCAAGCCTAGTGGACAGTCAAAACACGAACTTGCTTGTCCTTTTTTTTTTTTTTTTTTTTTTTTTTTTTGAACTTGCTTGTCCTTGGGGGTGTGGGGAATTGACCGCACATAAGACAGATCACCAAACCAAAGCCGTTGGTTAGTCCAATATCCTGTATTACTTTTTCTACCTCACATTGCACAGGGCACCAGCAATCGAAACGTGAAGCATTGGTGGAGGAAAATCATGTTATTACTCAACGACGGAAACGGAAAGGACTTAAGTAGGCGCACGTAAGATTTTTCCTGGTCAATCATGTCATGCTCCATAATTACAAAATAGTAGATGTACGAGAAATGGAAAATGTCGCCGCCATGACCCACGAGGGAGAAATGGGGGAGGATGAGAAAAGTAAGGATGAAAAGGGAGCCGCACGAGATGGGGACCAAGAATTGGGAAAAGCAGAACGGTCCAGTTAACGGTAAAGCGATGGTTTTGAAGATGAGGATCAGGTGTCATTAAGTCCGGGGGACCAACGCATCTCTTTCTCTTGTCTTAGCATAGAGAAGGTGGGGGCAAAGGGTGGGCGTGGCCTCTCTTTCATTTCGCGTCCCTCTCGAGAATTGCATGGGACGAGAGGCAAAAGGATATTCCTTTTGAGGAAACAAACATTAACTCAAAGTCGGTGGACGTCGTTAACGGGACATGACCGGGAGCAAAGGCACAATAATGTGGAAGTCCGCAGAGGGAAGGGCGTGGGGGACGTCGCAGAATGCACGATGTTGAGCTATTACCTAACCTAATAATAAATTTAGAGCCAGAGGCGACATGGAATAAGAAACCTCCTTTTGAAATTTCGTGGAAACGAGCTGGCATTTACCATTCTCTCTCTCCCCAAGTCGGTCGGCAAAAAGACCCGGGGGGCGCGGGTTGTAGACTTAAAAACTAGGTCTTTACTTAATATGGGTTGGGGCCCCACTTCTAAATTCCACGAGAATATATAGTCCTATTATGAATGAAAGGAGACAGGTCAGGCACCCCGCCGTTTTCTCTGTTTTTGGGCCTTCACCGTCGGTGGATGTGGACTGGGCTCCGCTGCCCACCCCCCAGCCCAGCTCAAAGATAGCGATATGGTGCGACGCCACCCCACTCCCCCTAGAGCGAGCGAGAGTCGGACAGAGACGATATACTCACCGCAGCTGCCACTTGCTCGGACGCGTCCTTTCTCCCTCCGAATTGGAGCAATCATCCCTGGCCGATCGCCATCCCATGGGCGGCGGCAGCCGCGGAGCCTTGGAAGCTTCTCTGCTCGGCCTAATCCACAATCACCACCAGTGCTCGGTCCTCCTCCGAGACAGCGCCGAGAAGGCCAAGAAAATCGTGATCAAGAGCGCGGCGGTGGTGTCAGATCTGCTGGTGGAGGCGGTGAATGGAGGGGTGTAGGAGGCCTTCCTCGATCAAAAGCGCATCGAGCTCGAGATTTGGGCTTTGGCCGTCGCGAAGCAAACTGGTCACGCCTCCACTCATGCTCTCAACTCCACCATTAGGGCCTATCTTTTAGGAGTGAGCGGTTCCAGGTTTCTTACAAGTTTCACTTAGAATTTGAAACTTACTCTCAGGTATAGATTTCTCATTTTTTAGAAACTGGAACCTACCCATCGGAACCGAGAATTTGAAATCTACCATGTTATAAGTTACAGGGTTGGTTTCAGGATCAAACAAGTTCTTTTTTTTAAGTTAAACAAAACGAAAATGATCGTAATGATAATAAATAAGCTTATCAATCATTAAAGAGACTATAAAATGAACAAAAGTATCAACAAAAGAAGTAATTCAACTAAATAAAAGTAGGAGTGGACAGTTCCAAGTTCCATACAAGTTCCAACTGAAACTTGGAACCTACCCGTTAGAACAAATTCATTATTTTTTTTGAACCCGAAACCTACTTTGCATATCCTAAAACTTGGAACCCATACTGTCATAGATTCTAATATAGGTTTCAAGGTTTACCCAGGTTCCACTTAAATATTAATTTGAATGATTATAATTCACTAATCATAACAAACATTAATATTAATAAAGTAAAAATCTTAGCCATAAAATGGAAACTCAGACTAATGCTTTTAGATATCATGAAATGTTGGAATATCGCATGTAGACATAAATAAATAAAAAAATTAAAAATTGTTCTATGTTTTAGGTTGTAGGTTTCAGGTTGGAGACCTAGAATCTATCCATTAAAATAGGTTCCTTATTTTTTGAAATCTGGAACCTACCCTACATATATTGGAACCTGAAATTCTACCGGTCAGGTTCTTAGGTTCCAGATTCTTCTCTGGAACCGTACTCACCCTTAGTGTCTTTGACTCCCACCTTGCCAAGTTTGGATTGCTTTTTTTTTTTAACCAAACCCACCTCCCCGCATGCGTGTCAAAGTTATGTGGGGAATACCTAGGATCAATAATCCTTCTCGGAATGGTCTGTTATTTCAATAAATCTATGGATATAAACCAAAATCTCAACAACTCAGCGTCACGCCTCGAGCAATGGAAATACAAATCGAGCAATGGACCCCTCGCACATTGGGCGAAAAGAAAGTCCCGTCGATACATAAGGAAAATTGAAATGAAAAGAAAAGAAAAAAAGAAAATACTCAGCAAGCAAACTCTTCCTCTTCTGCATCAATTTTAATTACTCCGTCTCCCATCTCTCAAATAGCTGCCGCAGCCGAATCGCTGATGCCAAGCAAATGCTGCAATCTCGATAATTTCTCTGGGGCAGGCTTGCTCTTCATGTATATAGAAAATAAGTCTGCCAGTTCTTCTGGCACTTCCCAAGACAGTGGCTCCGCCGGCACCGCTTTGTCGCATGCCAGCAAATCATTGAGAGAGAGGAAAACCTGCACACAACAATTGAAACAGGCTTAAGAAGGAGGCACACCATTCTAGCAAACATATCAACCCTCCAAATTCACAGCTCACGACTGGTAGAAGAACATAGGATGACAAACTCTGTTGAGTCCGTACCACTCCCTGTCGATTCCTTTGCCTCAACAAGGCCACGGCCTGAATAAGCGAATTTGACAACCTACTACGAGCTAGCTTTGTCGGCATTGATATTCAGGTCGGCTGGTATTTTCTCATAAACTTCCACCTCGTCAAATTCACCGGTACCTGACCAGAATATTTCATCCACGGTTTTTTTGAAGAGGTTCTCCCTCAGGCTCTCGGATATCATGCTATCTAAATCCACGCTCGCTTCCTTCAGTTCTCGGATCTGCTTTATATTCAGCCTCCCCTGACTGACAGCAGTTTCTATTGCAGCTGCCATCTTTGTAGTCGTAATGCTCTTAATTACTTTCTGAGCATATTCCGGAGGCAAGCCAACATGCTTCTGCATCTCATTCAGCTGCTCATCCTAGCCTTCGTCAGCTGACCATCAGCTAATATCACCTCTGCCTGTTGCCTGAATGCCTGCTCGGCGAGACCCCGGTGGACCTCCACAATCTCCTTAGGAGTCAAGCCAAGGATACCGCCAAGCTGGTTTAGCAATACAAATTCAGAGTCGTCCTTTTTGGTTGTGATTTGGGGCTCCAAAGGGGATATTCGTTACTTCTCCAGTCAGGCAAAACAATAGATATGTCTTATAGAGGTTGGTCCTGTCCCTCTCTGGAAGATCATTCTTCAAATTTATCTCTGTTTGGCCTTGCTTTCCTAACTTGGCTGTAAGTTCTTTACTGGGTCTTATCTTTCTAAGTGTCTGGAGAGACTCCCACTCCTCCTCTTTGATTTCTATTTCTACCTCCTTAGCAGCTTCTTCAGATGCAGTATCAGGTGATTCCCCTTTTATGTCTGCCACCAGCTCAGTAACAACCAAGGTATTAAAGGCGATCATCTTCTTAAGCTCCCTAGCAGATTCAGTTTGATTCTGAGCTGCTCGTGCCCGTTTAATGTAATTGATGAAAATCTTTCTAACCTGCATGGAGATAAGGCGATCGAAGGTTATGATTAGCTGGAATAAAAAGTATAACCATGAATCTTTCGATTGTCCTAAGACAAATTACGAACTGAAAGAAAGATCCTCAAAACTTAAAACTACGTACGTGCACATGCTTACACGATCAAATGTCAACTGACGCTACATGCAAGACACGCATATCCTTCTTGTTAGTAGACTTGACAGCAAAATATCACCAAGAGGGTGCTAATTGGTATAAATCGATATATGTAGTCAAGTTCGTGCTTTACACCTGACGATATGTAGTCTATCTATCAGCTGCCTCCATGCCCATATGAGCACAGGACCCCCATGCGTATTTATGCAATTCAATCCATGGGGGATATCATAATCCGAGTCAAATTCATGCTCACTAAATAAGTAATGAATCTTCAGGATCCAAGGCAAATTCATTTCAAATAATCAAAACACATCGTCTAACTTCCAAACCAGCATTCCAGGCAACAGTGAAAGGGACAGCAAGACCAACAAAACGCAAGGACAAAAAGGAGATAGACAAGGATGCCATTAGGAGAAGAGATCAATCAGTTCTGTTTGACCAAAACCGGTAACTTTCTTCTTAGATTCCAGTCCCTTTTAGTGAAATGACTTTACTTACTATACAGGGGTAGAGGAATGCAGAAAATGGACTTAAGAAAAGACGTTATACCAAATTTCTTAAATGAAACTCCTTTTATGTTATACTCCTTAAGAATAATGATGTTCTGTCTATCGTTGCCACTACTCCAGGAGAATCAGCATGAACCTTGACAAAAAGTAAGGTTGACCCATTGTAGCCTGAACACAAGTATGTCATCCATGTCATATGAGTGAGTGAGAGAGAGAAGTTCCCCGGGGGGGAGGGAGGGAGGTCTGCCGAAAGCAAAGGAATCGTAAAAGAAGATACTCACAGCTGTGCTGGCAATAGACATGGCAGCCTCTCCCTTGTCAAGCGCAAGCCATGAGCTGCTTTTCCCACAGATTTCTTCACTTCTGCATCATATCCGTCTACTCCTGAGGCAAGCGCATCCTTCACACAACCTGGATTTAACAGTTCAGGTAAGTCAGTGCAGTCAAACCAATTTCTTTGCAGACAAATGTATCGCACAAAACATGCGTCAGATGTGAAGTTGGAACATAGTGAAGTCAGTTGTGATGTTTACCTTCTCGAATAAACTGCCACATATACTGGAGTGAGCTGCTTCAACAGTTTGCTGAGAGATACAGAGCATAACTCGTACTCGTAGTAAACCTTTAACATTCTCTTCACTCAGTTCTCCATCAGCAACACACTGCTGAAGTTTCTGCATGTAAATTTCTAAATGTGAAAAATAAAAAGGGATGTCATCCGGTATTATATGATGGCTTTATGCAATACATAAACACGAAATTCTTAAAAAACACGAAATTCTTAAATTTCTTTCTATCTACGATTTTCAAAATTCACTGTGTTCTACTCAGGAAGAAAGTTCCTTTTGCTACCAATTTTCACATTGCTAGATAGATGATAAATTTGAAAACTTTAAGAACCATTGAACCACAGCAGAAATAAGCGAACAAGAAAAGAAGAGAGCGCACATGAATGACTATCGATTAGTGCTCTAGTACAGGAAATTAATGAAAATACCTTCATGAATCTCACTAGCCTTCTGTGGATCAAATCGCAACTCTTCACATAGGTTTTGGAGGAATACTGCTTTGCTATCCGCAGCTTCCAATTCACCACCAATAAATGACTGTTGAAGTCATTTACAATATACCTTTGCAGTTACGTCAAGCGCGATAGCTTCCAATTCTCCCCTTATTTCTCCCCACATGAGCCTCAGAAATTCGCCGCTGTTCACAGAGTCTTCGGTGCAAGTAACGTCTCCAAGATGCTCATGTTGGGCCACAGCTTCCTCTTTCTATGCTACTGCTAACAGTCCAGTGCTACCTATCGATACGTTTATGTCAATCTTTCTTTTCTTGATCACTGAACATACATGCACATATGATCTGGGATTGTCTACAGGAGGTGCCGGAGAGCCAAAGAGCTGATACCGCCAACAGTTCGGTGTACGAAGCGAATCTTAGGCTGAGAGACCCAGTGCACGGATGCAAGGATGCAATCTCGGCTATGCAACAGCAGATCCAGACTCTGCAGGCTAACTCAACGCTGTAAGAAGTGGGATACTGAGATTCAAATACAGAGAAGCCGCCACTAACAATCATATACAATCCAATGTTGGTGTTCCTCATTCTAGAACTGCTCTTAATCCTACTGCTGCTTTGGCTGTTTCTGTTGTTCCTCCTCCGACCCTTTCTTCCTCTTCTTCCACTGACGCACCTCCCAACCCCTCTCCTCCTCCTCCGCCACCCCCGTCTTTAGTCGTGCCCTCATCTTCTTCCTCCTCCTCTTCCACTTCTTCTTTATTCACTACCCCGACCTGCACCACCACCTATAGCTCCATCTCTAGCGAAAATAATAATGTTCATTACTTGAACAAATCTGATCTTAGAATCTTTTTCGTATCACTCTTAGTATCCACACAGAAGCTATTGTACTAGACTATTTGATTGCGCCTGTTCTCATTAGACTCAAGGTTGAGAAGAACCACTTCATCTTAGATATTTCTTTGCGGCTCCTGTATTATGATCTGATCTAGATTCCCCAGGAACTTCAATCTCTTTTTCTATGATTTGATCATTTCAAGCATTATTTCGGCGTGATGGATCCTGCAATGATGATCATATTCTTATGCTGACTTTTGTCCCACGTCACATTAAGTTCACTGATTGTAAATTTATGAGCATAATAGGGACGCTCTGAGACGTGTATACCGATTACAATTTGCACATATTCTCACGTATGTTGCAAGACCTTTGCAAATCGCGTGGGTCTCGGAAAAGTGAGCTGCAAGTTGTTCGTTAAGCTAGCTCAAGGGGCACTGGAGGAACTGCTCACATTTCAAGTCTGTCCTTTCGAGTGAGCATCCAATGACTGTGATTCACTACTCAGCTCGATCGCAAGTCTTTGGATCTATAGTCAAATAAAAGAAAGAAAAGCTGATGATGCTGACGTTCAATAGGAAATTGCGCGATGATCATTTTGCGTGTGGAATGTGCTTACCTCCCTAAAATTGAAAATGGGGGCTACAAGGGTGAAGATCGGTTCTTTTGGGGCTTAATTCTGGATTTCTTTCAAAATACAATACCGTTCATCTGGTCAAGCATATCATGGAGTACTAAAGTATATCAAGTTCATTATATGTTTCCTGAAAAATATCTTAATGGCCTTTTAAGCTTATGTTGGAAATTTCCTATAATATGGACTTATATTAATTAATTGATTTCTATTTTTAATAATCGGGTTAATGGATATTCTAATATTTATTTTATTAAATTGGGTTTTGACATATATTAATAATAGGCCTAGCTGAGCAGCAAAATGTATGCAATTGAGTTTAACTGAAGCCTGTAATAGGAGAGCCCTAGTTGATATATTATTAATTATGATTTGTTAGGTCCCATCTCTAGTTTATAAAAGGGTAGGTTATGTCTATCAGTTGTTTAATCTCATTAAAAGCTGTTATACTGAAATAGGTCATAAAGAGGAAGATTTGACATTCCAATAAATCTCTGCTTAAACAGATTAATCTATTTTTCTTCAAGTAAAGTAATGGCTCAAACATGTATGTTTTAATTTCACTGTGCAAATTGATTTTGATGTTTTATAGTCATATATGGATCTGATTGTTCTTGATTAATTATTTGTTTATGTGAATAATTTTCTGCAGCTTTGTGATGGTCGTGGTGGCTCATCAGTCACCATTGGAGCCTACCAAAATGTCGAAAAGGCTAGAATGGTTGGGCTTACATACGAAAGTTGGATTACCCAACATTAAACATGAGCAAACCTGCCTGCCCAAACTTAAGGTTTGGTTTAGGTACTTATGTCATGTAGGTTTTCGTGTAAATAGAGGGCTTGACTATGGGCTTAGCAGGGTCGGGCCTGGTGCTTGTACCGGCTGTCTTATTGAGGAATTTTCAGTTTTTTCCAATTCAATGAAAGAAGAGTTTCCCTGATGATGCGCAGTGGTAACGTAGAGTATATGTTATGACTCGATTTGAGGTCTGGCTTTATTTAATACTGAACATCTCGAACTTCTTTAAAATGACATGGATTTTTCAGGCCATTCAAATTGATTGGCAGTTTTTTTTCTTATTGTTATAAAGTTTGAGATAACTTTTCTTCAATTTTGGCGAGAACGTGGATAAGTAACCCTTGAAGGCAAACAGTCATTTGTACGGCGAATTATTGTTGGTGCATGTATAAATCAAACTGGTCAATCGTAGAAAAATGGCATTTACTTTGGGTGTATAAGGACAAAAGTTGAATTGTTTGGTATTTTATTTCCTCTGAGAAATCTCAAAAGCAGACGACTAGCTACAGAAATCAAAGTTACCCTTGTTCGACAACAAAATACTTCCCCCCCATCTGTTTGGTCGGGGGCATTCGCCTTGCATATACTCAATCCCGGTTTTTTACTAAATGTTAGAAAGAACAAATAAACCTCATCTTTTCCACAACCCCCAAGGGGTGAGACGAGGTGTAGAGACTCTAATTGACCTTGCTACAGATCTTCCGAATTTCGCCTTTGGAACCCGTGAGGGGTTTGATGTCACCCATCTTGATCATGGCGGAAGCAAAATCAGAGTTGAAGGTCTTGGGGTTGTTGGAGTACGTCTTGACGAGAGAGTCGGTGGATCCGCCATTGAAGAGCTCCTGGTCCGAGTGAAGAAGGCCCTTGTTGCTGAGCAGGTTCTTGAAGTAGGCGTTGTCAAAGGCGGTGGGCGATTGGAGGTCGAGAGGAGCCAGGTTTTGGTCCCCAGACCCAACGGTGCTGGGGCACTTGCCCTGCCTAGTCTTGCTAAAGGAGCTGTCGATGTTGCTGTCGTTGTATACGCGACGTCTGAAGCTTATGCACCTTGCCTGACCTATGGTGTGAGACCCTGCAATGCACGCCCATGCATGACCCATGAGAAACCTAGTAACTGAGCGAGGCCAGAGACTGCAATATTAAACACGTACCAGACAAGGCAACCATGTCCCTGGTGGAGAGGCCTCGAGATTGGAAAAGAGAGGTGAGGTTGGAGAGCGTTGAAGTTGGAGGGGGAAGGGCTCCGCTGTTGGCGAGTGAGAAGCTCGCGGTCCTCGCGTCTCTTCTTCCCAGTTTCACTTCCCAACTTGGCCCGCCCAGCTTCAAATATCCCATCACCATCAATTGATAATAAGAGTAACTTAGGAGCTCAGACTAAAGGCGCAACTAGCTATATCGATTGCAACACATACTAGGACAACCGAGTCGCGAGCAGCAATGGCCACGATGTCTGCACATGAGACCACACCTGGACAGGCGGACTCCACCTTGGACTTGATCTGGTCGATGACGTTGTATCCTCTCACAGACTTATTATTTGGGCCGGCCGTCTTCTCCCCTTGGAACGAGGATGTGTCGTCCAGGAGTATCGAGCCATCACACCCCTATTTTTGGTCGGTACAAAATTAAGCATGTCAAGCCACGCATGTCTTTTTATGACCAAAAAAGAAAAAAAAGGAAGCCACTCATGTCTTTGAATAGGACCGACTCATCGACGATCCACTAACAAGTAAGTGATTTCTCTTGGAGAAGTTCACAAATAATAAATATTGAAGGGTCGATGATGCTTTCCTATTAATTTTCAAATTAACTTAAAAAAACTCTTCATGCAAAGACTAGTCCACATCAATGTTGTCATGATATTTTTCGATAGTAGATAGTATTGAAATTTAAATTGACTTTTTTTTTTGTCTATATATTCAAAAAGAAAGGAAGCCAGTGTATTCATAGAAATGGTCATAGACAGCCTATATAATGGAGTTACTATGCATACTCTTTCGCCCCGTTTACGACATAAGGCTCGGGTTTTAAGGGTAAAAATGGTTGTGGCAGGGGAGTGTATGTAAGGAACAGGCAGAAATTTGGGAAAAAGGGAGGGAGCAAGGAAAGATTACATTGACGAAGCAATCATGAAAGAAGAGGCGAAGGAGAGAAGCACCCATGCGGCGCTCTTTCGACACCGCGGACCGGACAACAGATTTCACCGTGCTCAAACCATTGGGACAACTTTTGGAGTAGAAGTTTGTAGAGAGTTGTGCGGAGGCACTTCCCCACCCGAGTGCGGTTACAAAAGCTATGGCGACAATGACCCAAATCGGATGACGACTAGCCATTCTGTTGTGAAGGTGATCAAACGGGTAAGAATGTGAACTTCCGCATGGGGGATGGAACGGGCTTTATAGACATCTCATCAACGAGAAGTTTGGCCGGTGGCAGGTTCTCTCAGACCAGCCAATGCATGGCTTGAAAATTCCACGTCATAGAAAAATATAATGTGATGAAAAGGAGGGGGTTTCTAGATTTTGATTGAATTTGACTGATGATGGAAACGTGAAATGAAGCAAAGATAAGATGCTTGATTTTTCAGATTCCAGGGACCAAGGGTTTCAAAATGTCAAAAAGGTGTAGGGCCATCCCACGTCCATCAACCCTTTTCTCTTTGGGAATTGCGTGCATGCATGCCTATATAGTACCGATACGAACACGCGACACGCGACATGATACGACACGACACGTCGACAGGTCATTTATTAAAAAATAGAGAATTTCGATATGTTCTGACACGTTATATATTAAATATATATTTATATATATAAATACAAAAGTAAATAAATAATAAAAAAAAAGCATAAAATTAATTTATACTAAAAATATTAATCCAACATTTGTTAATATCATTCATTGTTTTAATCTGACAGAGATTGAACAAGAAATTCAAAAATTGCAAACATGAAAGAGTAAACTTAAAGGAACTTATACTTATCGGAGATTAGTGAGATTTCTTATAGTCCTAGGTAGAGTTTGGAGTTCATGATATAAACTAGCTTGGAGCTCCTTTGCAAAACAATGTTCGAGAAAAATGAAAATTTAGGACAAGAACTCTCGAAGTATGACCAAAATAAAAGTAAAACACTAAATTCACCACGGAAAATGTGAGAGATAACTTACAAGTCAATAACATAGACCAAAAGAAAAAACTCCCAAGCAATGCTTGCGAGAAGCGGAAAGAAGCAGAAAAAAAAATATAACTTTAAGTATGTGGGGGCAATGGAACGACGCCGAAGAGGGGCGTTCCATCGTCACTCACGGGAAGATCATAACTTATAAGTGAGAAACTTGAGAGTAAGGATTTTCTTCTTTCCCCTTTATTTTTGTTATTTACATTATTTTTTCATAATTTTACATTTTGACTCCTCAAGTATTGAAAGTTTTTAAAATTGACTCCGTGCGGTCGGAATCGTGTGTCGGGAAGAGTTGACCACGTGTCGGATTTTCCAACACTCGTTGACTGTGTGTCGAAGCATGTTGGACACATGTCAGAGTGTCGGACACGACACAAAGGCTTCCGAAGAGTGTGGTGCTTCTTAGATGCAGGCCTTTCTAGCGGGCAGTTTCTTCCGCTGTACTGTTCATCGCCATGCTTGCCACCATACGGGACCATCTACAATTCTCTTGTTGGGAAGCGTTGCGATCTCTCGGGGGTCAAGTGAAGACATCAACATTTTGTCCTCTTTTGAATAAATTCCTACTGAATTTTGATACTAAAACCAATTAGTGTTATTACCCTTATTCTATGAAAAAAATTCACCATGAGCATGTTTTGTTAATGTAATTTCCCTATTATCTGAAAGACAAACTTCAAACTTCAGGTGAAATCCATAAAATTTCTTATGCTAGAATCGATTTGCCAAGGAAACATTGTCATTGTTGTTTCTCATTACTATGGAGAAAAACACAAATTATTGTATCAACCAATGCGTGCCTGAACCCCCCAAAACTTGGACACTAATTAACGCTCACCGCGGGTGGGTCAGGCCCATCATTGTTGTCATTGGTGTACGACTATTCTTTATCAAATGATGTCTTCCTCCATTCTTGATTGAAGGGAAACTTCCTCCAATAAATGTTTTGTTTAGTGAAATACCATCCACATATTTATTTTTAGCTTATCTTCTTTACTAGATCCAACTTGTGTGACTCACCAATCTGATGACCTTTCTATACTCCCATCTTGGCCGCCAAGAATCATTGATGTTGACCACTTCTAATCTTATCCATAATCATTAGTCATATTGCCCCATCTATTAGCTGTTCTTTTTTTTTTTTTTTCCCTTGTATCTACCTACCATTAGTAAGCACTTTTACGTTACAATGGGTGCTTGTGATTGTCTTTGGAAGATAGAAAATCTCATCCAATATCATTTTTATAGGACAAAGAAGGTCACTTAATTAGGTAGTTAAACTCAGAGTCATGAAATAACTCACTTAATTCATGGGCCAAGTAAGACGCAAGCCGAGTGGATAGTCAACACACGAACTTGCTTGTACGTGGGGGTGTGAGGAATAAACCGCACATAAGACAGATCACCAAGCCAAAGCCGTTGGTTTAATCCGATATCTTGTATTACTTTTTCTACCTCACATTGCATAGTGCACCAGCAATCGGAACGTGAAACATTGGTGGAGGGAAATCAGGTTATTATTCAACAGCGGAAGTGGAAAGGACTTAATTAGGGGCGTGTAACATTTGTCCTGGTCAATCACGTCATGCTTCATGGTACATATGGATGTACGAGAAATGGAAAACATCGCCACCAAGACCCATGGAGGAGAAATGGGAGAATGAGAAAAGTAAGGATGAAATGGGAGCCACACGAGATGGAGTCTTAACTCTTGGTTCGTTTTTTGAAAAATAATTTTCAGGAAAATATTTTACTGAATTTTCGGTGTTCGTTTTTATGAAAAATGAATTACTTGGAGAAAACGTTTTTCATGAAGGAAATTTTTTTTATAAACTATAGGAAATGTTAATATTTTTTTCATTAGATCTCTTTTATCTTACACCTCTATAAGCCCTCAATTCCTCCTCCCCCTCCTCCTTCGTTCTTTTCTTCATTTTTAATATATTTTTTTAAATTTGAATTATTTTTTTTTCTTTTCTTTGTTTTCCCTTCTTCTTTCTTGGCCGATCATTGTGCTTGAGGATGGCGAGCTCAAGGCTCACCTGTGGGAAGTAGAGGGAAAACAAAGAAAAGAAAAAGAAAAATGAAAAAAATTTAATAATCAATCTTAAAAAAAATAAAAATTGATTTACAAATAAAATAAATAAAAAAGAGTGTAGGAAGGAAAAGATTTTCCTTATCAAATAACGAAAAATATTTTTCACTTCATTTTCAAATTTCACCTGAACATTGAAAAACTGATTACATTTTCCAAAAATAAACTTTCTAGAAATTATTTGATAAAAATGCAACATTTTTCGCGAAACGAACGGAGTCTAAGTATAAAGGAAAGCAGAACCGTCCAGTTAAAAGTGAAGCGATCATTATGAAGATCACAATCGGGTGTAATTAAATCTGGGGACCAAAGCATCTCTCTCTTGTCTTAGCATAGAGAAGGTGGGGGCAAAGGGTGGGCGTGGCCTCTCTTTCATTTCGCGTCCCTCTCGAGAATTGCATGGGACGAGAGGCAAAAGGATATTCCTTCTGAGGAAACAAACATTAACTCAAAGTCGGTGGACGTCGTTAAAGGGACATGACCGGGGGCAAAGGGAAAATAATGGGGAAGTTCGCAGAGTGAAGGCGGGGGAGGGGGGACGGCGCGAAATGCACGATGTTGAGCTATTACCTAACCTAATAATAGATTTAGAGACAGAAGAAACATGGAATAAGAGCACCCTCCTTTCGAAATTTCGTGAAAACGAGTCGGCATTATTAGGAGCTGATGCTGATGATGACCCCCGCTCCGCTCCCCGCCGGGGGTACCCCACCCACCCACCCACCCACCCAAGTTCGTCGGCAAAAAGACTTGGTCAAGATGGGTTGGGGCCCCACTTCTAAATTCCACGAGAATAGTATAGTCCTATTATGAATGAAACGAGACAGGTCAGGCACCCCGTCGTCGCTCATCCAATTATTCATGTCTTTCTCAATCACTCGTTTTCTCTGTTTTTGGGCCTTTACCGTCGGTGGATGTGGACTGGGCTCCGCTGCCCACCCCCAGCCCAGCTCAAAGACAGCGATATGGTGCGACGCCACCCCCTCTCCCCCCCTAGAGCGAGAGAGACAGAGAGAGAGAATGTACTCACCGCAGCTACCACTTGCTCGGACGCGGGTCTTGTCTCCATCTGGATCGGAGCCATCCCTGGCAGATCGCCATCCCGGCGGCGGCGGCGGCGGCGGCGGCGGCGGGGCCTTGGAAGCTTCTCTGCTCGGCCTAATCCACGATCACCACCACAGCAAGGTCCTCCTCCGAGACCGCGCCGGGAAGGCCAAGAAAGACGCAATCAGGAGCGCAGCTGCGGTGTCGGATCTGCTGGTGCAGACGGTGAACGGAGGGGTGCAGGAGGCCTTCCTCAACCAAAAGCGCATCGAGCTCGAGATTCGGGCTTTGGCCGCCACCGTCTCCCGCTTCACGAAGCAGACCGATCACTGGCTCGCCTCCACTCATGCTCTCAACTCCGCCATCAAGGTCTGTCTTTGGAACCCCTCCTTCCCAAGTTCGGATTGCTTTTTTACCAAACCCACCCCCACCCCACGCACGCGTGTTAACCTATGTCTCGCGGCACAGGAAATTGGGGACTTCGAGAACTGGTTGAAGATAATGGATTTTGATTGCAAGAGCATCAACGCTGCCATCCGCAATATTCATCAAGCTTGATTCTCAGCCACTCGGAAAATGAAATCCACCCCCCCAATTCTCTCTATTCGTCTTCCTCGAGTCGAGTAGAAGCTACGTCTTGTTAGATCTCTTGAACCATTCTTCGAGATGTGTATTTAAGTACCAAATTATGCATATGACGCCCCAGGGTTCCTCCACTTTTCTTTTCCTCTCGATAAGATAAGGCTCGAGCTCCCATCGTAAATTCGCGGAATTGATGCGATGAGTAGATACAAAGTTATGCAGGGAACACCTGGGATCAATAATACGTCTCGGAATGGTCTGTTATTTCGATAAATCTAGAGATATAAACCAAAATCTCAACAGCTCAGCATCACGCCTCGAACAATGGAGATACAAATTGAGCAACGGACCCCCCCGCACATTGGGCCAAAAGAAAGTCCAGTCGATGCATAAGGAAAATTAAAATGAAAAGAAGAGAAAAACGAAAATACTCAGAAAGCAAACTCTTCCTCCTCTGCACCAATTTCAATTACTCTGTCCCCCATCTCTCGAATAGCCGCCGCGGCCGAATCGCTGATGCCAAGCAGATGCTGCAATCTCGATAGTTTCTATGGGGCAGGCTCGCCCTTCATGTATATAGAAAATAAGTCTGCCAGTTCTTCTGGCACTTCCCAAGACAGTGGCTCCGCCGGCACCGCTTTGTCGCATGCCAGCAAATCACTGAGATAGAGGAAACCCGCACACGACAATTGAAACAGGCTTAAAAAGGAGGCACACCATTCTAGCAAACATATCAACCCTCCAAATTCACAGCTCACGACTGGTAGAAGAACATAGGATGACAAACTCTGTTGAGTCCGTACCACTCCCTGTCGATTCCTTTGCCTCAACAAGGCCACGGCCTGAATAAGTGAATTTGACAACCTACTACGAGCTAGCTTTGTCGGCATTGATATTCAGGTCGGCTGGTATTTTCTCGTAAACTTCCACCTCGTCATATTCACCAGTATCATTCACGGTTTTTTTGAAGAGATTCTCCCTCAGGCTCTCGGATATCATACTATCTAAATCCACGCTCGCTTCCTTCAGTTCTCGGATCTGCTTTATATTCAGCCTCCCCTGACTGACAGCAGTTTCTATTGCAGCTGCCATCTTTGTAGTCGTAATGCTCTTAACTACTTTCTAAGCATATTCGGAGGCAAGCCAACTTGCTTCTGCACCTCATTCAGCTGCTCGATCCTAGCCTTCGTCAGCTGACCATCAGCTAATATCACCTCTTCTTGTTGCCTGAATGCCTGCTCGGCGAGACCCCGGTGGACCTCCACAATCTCCTTAGGAGTCAAGCCAAGGATACCGCCGAGCTGGTTTAGCAATACAAATTCAGAGTCATCCTTTTTGGTTGTGATTTGGGCTCCAAAGGGGATATTCGTTACTTCTCCAGTCAGGCAAAACAATAGATGTCTTATAGAGGTCGCTCCCGTCCCTCTCTGGAAGATTATCCTTCAAATTTATCTCTGTTTGGCCTTGCTTTCCTAACTTGGCTGTAAGTTCTTTACTGGGTCTTATATTTCTAAGTGTCTGGAGACACTCCCACTCCTCCTCTTCGATTTCTATTTCTACCTCCTTAGCAGCTTCTTCAGATGCAGTATCAGGTGATTCCCCTTTTATGTCTGCCACCAGCTCAGTAACAACCAAGGTATTAAAGGCGATCATCTTCTTAAGCTCCCTAGCAGATTCAGTACGATTCTGAGCTGCTCGTGCTCATTTATTGTAATTGATGAAAATCTTTCTGTCCTGCATGGAGATAAGGCAATCGAAGGTTATGATTAGCTGGAATAAAAAGTATAACCATGAATCTTTCGATTGTCCTAAGACAAATTACGAACTGAAAGAAAGATCCTCAAAACTTAAAACTACGTACGTGCACATGCTTACACGACCAAATGTCAACTGACGCTACATGCAAGACACGCATATCCTTCTTGTTAGTAGACTTCACAGCAAAATATCACCAAGAGGGTGCTAATTGGTATAAATCGATATATGTAGTCAAGTTCGTGCTTTACACCAGACGATATATAGTCTATCTATCAGCTGCCTCCATGCCCATATGAGCACAGGACCACCATGCGTATTTATGCAATTCAATCCATGGGGGATATCATAATCCGAGTCAAATTCATGCTCGCTAAATAAGTGATGAATCTTCAGGATCCAAGGCAAATTCATTTCAAATAATCAAAACACATCGTCTAACTTCCAAACTGGCATCCCAGGCAACAGTGAAAGGGACAGCAAGACACAACAAAACGCAAGGACAAAAAAGAGATGGACAAGGATGCCATTAGGAGACGAGATCAATCAGTTGTGTTTGACCAAAACCGGTAACTTTCTTCTTCGATTCCAGTCCCTTTTAGTGAAATGACTTTACTTACTATACAGGGGTAGAGGAATGCAGAAAATGGACTTAAGAAAAGACGTTATTCCAAATTTCTAAAATGAAACTCCTTTTATGTTATATTTCTTAAGAATATTGATGTTCTATCTATCGTTGCCACTACTCCAAGAGAATCAGTATGTCATCCATGTCATATGAGTGAGTGAGAGAGAGAGAGAGAGATGGGGGGGGGGTGAGGTCTGCCAAAAGGGAAGGAATCGTAAAAGAAGATACACAGCTGTGCTGGCAATAGACATGGCAGCCTCCCTTGTCAAGCGCAAGCCATGAGCTGCTTTTCTCACAGATTTCTTCACTTCTGCATCATATCCATCTACTCCTGAGGCAATCGCATCCTTCACAACCTGGATTTAACAGTTCAGGTAAGTCAGTGCAGTCAAACCAATTTCTTTGCAGACAAATGTATCGCACAAAACATGCGTCAGATGTGAAGTTGGAACATAGTGAAGTCAGTTGTGATGTTTACCTTCTCGAATAAACTGCCACATATACTGGAGTGAGCTGCTTCAACAGTTTGCTGAGAGATACAGAGCATAACTCGTACTCGTAGTAAAGCTTTAACATTCTCTTCACTCAGTTCTCCATCAGCAACACACTGCTGAAGCTTCTGCCTGTAAATTTCTACTTGTGAAAAATAAAAAGTGATGTCATCGGGTATTATATGATGGCTTTATGCAGTACATAAACACAAAATTCTTAAATTTCGTTCTATCAACGATTTTCAAAATTCACTGTGTTCTAATCAGGAAGAAAGTTCCTTTTGCTACCAATTTTCACATTGCTAGATAGATAATAAAGTTGAAAACTTTAAGAACCATTGAACCACAGCAGAAATAAGCGAACAAGAAAAGAAGAGAGCGCACATGAATGACTATCGATTAGTGCTCTAGTACAGGAAATTAATGAAAATACCTTCATGAATCTCACTAGCCTTCTGTGCTTCCAATTCACCACCAATAAATGACTGTTGAAATAGTTTATGATATACCTTTGCAGTTATGTCAAGTGCGATAGCTTCCTATTCTCCCCTTATTCTCCCCATACGAGCCTCAGAAATTCGCTGCTGTTCACAGAGTCTTCGGTGCAAGTAATGTCACCAAGATGCTCATGTTGGGCCACAGCTTCCTCTTTCTATGCTACTGCTAATAGTCCAGTGCTACCTATCGATACGTTTATGTCAATCTTTCTTTTCTTGATCACTGAACATACATGCACATATGATCTGGGATTGTCTACAGGAGGTGCCGGAGAGCCAAAGAGCTGATACCGCCAACAGTTTGGTGTACGAAGCAAATCTGAGGCTGAGAGACCCAGTGCACGGATGCATGGATGCAATCTCGGCTATGCAACAGCAGATCCAGACTCTGCAGGCTGAACTCAACGCTGTAAGAAGTGGGATACTGAGATTCAAATACAGAGAAGCCGCCACTAACAATCATATACAATCCAATGTTGGTGTTCCTCATTCTAGAACTGCTCTTAATCCTACTGCTGCTTTGGCTGTTTCTGTTGTTCCTCCTCCGACCCTTTCTTCCTCTTCTTCCACTGCCGCACCTCCCGAACCCTCTCCTCCTCCTCCGCCATACCCGTCTTTAGTTGTGCCCTCATCTTCTTCCTCCTCCTCTTCCACTTCTTTATTCACTACCCCGACCAGCACCACCACCTATAGCTCCATCTCTAGCGAAAATAATAATGTTCATTACTTGGAGCAAATCTGATCTTAGAACCTTTTTCGTATCACTCTCAGTATCCACACAGAAGCTATTGTACTAGACTATTTGACTTGCGCCTGTTCTCATTAGACACAAGGTTGAGAAGAACCACTTCATCTTAGATATTTCTTTGCGGCTCCTGTGTTGTGATCTGATCTAGATTCCCCAGTAACTTCAATCTCTTTTTCTATGATTTGATCATTTCAAGCATTATTTCGGCGTGATGGATCCTGCAATGATGATCATATTCTTATGCTGACGTTTGTCCCACGTCACATTAAGTTCACAGATTGTAAAGTTCATGAGCATAATAGGGACGTTCTGAGACGTGTATACCGATTACAATTTGCACATATTCTCACGTATGTTGCAAGACCTTTGCAAATCACGTGGGTCTCGGAAAAGTGAGCTGCAAGTTGTTCGTTAAGCTAGCTCAAGGAGCACTAGAGGAACTGCTCACATTTCAAGTCTGTCCTTTCGAGTGAGCATCCAATGACTGTGATTCACTACTCAGCTAAATCGCAAGTCTTTGGATCTATAGTCAAATAAAAGAAAGAAAAGCTGGTGATGCTGATGTTCAATAGGAAATTGCGCGATGATCATTTTGCGTGTGGAATGTGCTTGCCTCCCTGAAATTGAAAATGGGGGCTACACGGGTAAAGACCGGTTCTTTTGGGGCTTAATTCTGGATTTCTTTCAAAATATAATACCGTTCATCTAGTCAAGCAAATCATGGAGTACTAAAGTATATCATCAAGTTCATTATATGTTTCCCAAAAAATATCTTGATGGCCTTTCAAGCTTCGTGATGGTCGCGGTGGCTCATCAGCCACCATTGGAGCCTGCCCAAATGTCAAAAAGGCTAGAATGGTTGGGCTTACAGATAAAAGTTGGATTACCCAACACTAAACATGAGCAGACCTGCCTGCCCAAACTTAAAGCTTGGTTCAGGTACTTATGTCATGTAGGTTTTGGTGTAAATGGAGGGCTTGACTGTGGGCTTAGCAGGGTCGAGCCTGGTGCTTGTACCGGTTGTCTTATTGAGGAATTTTCAGTTTTTTCCACTTCAATGAAAGAAGAGTTTCCCTGATGATGCGCAGTGGTAACGTAGAGTATATGTTATGACTCGATTTGAGGTCTGGCTTTACTTAATACTTAACATCTCAAACTTCTTTAAAATGTTATGGACTTTTTAGGCCATTCAAATTGATTGGCAGTTTTTTTTTCTTATTGTTGTAAAGTTTGAGATAACTTTTCTTCAATTTTGGCGAGAACATTGATAAGTAATCCTTAAAGTCAAACTGGCATTTGTACGGTGAATTATTGTTGGTGCTTACATAAATCAAACTGGTCAATCATAGAAAAATGGCATTTACTCCGGGTGTACAAGGACAAAAGTGTTATAAAATATTGTGTTGCGAATATATAATAGAGAAGAGATTGAAAAGAGAAAGTAAGTGAACACTAGAGATAGTAGAGAAAGCCAGATATTTCACTGTATTGTGATTGTTGTTCTATTGTACATCAAAATTAAACTCCTATTTATAGGAGAACAAGAATGCACTTATCATTAATATCAATGTATCAAATGATACATGTATTGGATAAGAGAGATGTACATTCATTGTATAGGGAGATGTACTTAGAATATATGATACAAATGTACCATAATAAGTACATTAGATAAGATGAATATAATGAATATTCATTCATGTATTCTATTCATTCATGTATTTCATAACACTCCCCCTTGAATATTCATCATATTCATTACGAATGTGCATCGAATGATACTGCCTCATTAAAAACCTTAAGCCGGAAAAACCCAGTGGGATAAAAACCGAACAAAAGGGAAAAAGAGTGTAGAGTACAAATGTTATGATCTCTTCCTTTTATGGATGCATTAATTGCCTCGTTAAAAATTTTAAGTCGGAAAAACCATATGAGAAAAAATCGGACATAAAGAAAAAAAGAGTGCAATGCATATATAGCCACTCCTGGAGCTAATCATTATTGCATCTTTTGAACTCGCCGCATATCAATGCTGTAATATATAGTTCATAATATCTCCCCCTCAATTGAGCCATATAGCCACTTCTGGGGCTAATTAATCTTGCATCTTATGAACTCGCCGCATACCAATGCCATATACAAATTTCTCAAAACTTGATGTTGGCAATGATTTGGTAAAAATATCTGCAAGATTATTTATGGATCGAATCTGTTTAATATCAATTTGTCGACTTTCTTGAAGTTCATGAGTATAGAAAAATTTCGGTGAGATATACTTGGTCCTATCACCTTTGATATATCCTCCCCTGACTTGTGCAACACAAGCAGCATTATCTTCATAAATTATAGTGGGAGAATTTGTAACCGGTATTAAGTAACAAGAATTATGAATGTGTTATAACGGATCTTAACCAAACACACTCTCTTCCAGCTTCATATAAAGCAATAATCTCAGAGTGGTTAGAAGATGTAGCTACTAGCGATTGCTTCGTAGAACACCAAGAAATAGCGGTGCCGTTATAACAAAATAAATACCTGGTTTGAGAGCGAGCCTTATGTGGATCGAATCTATATCCAGTATCAGCATATTCAACTAAACTAGAGTTAGTGGAATCCTTGGAATAATATAATCCCAAATCTATGGTTCCTTGGAGATAACGGAAAATATGTTTAACTCCATTCCAATGTCTCCGAGTTGGCTCAGAATTAAAACGTGCCAATAAATTTACCGCAAAAGCGATATCTGGTCTCCTACATTGTGTCAAGTACATCAAAGCCCCAATTGCATTGAGATATGGTACTTTAGGACCAAGTATCTCTTCATCAGATTCTCTAGGACGAAATGAGTCCTTTTGGGGATCTAGAGATCTTACAACCATAGGGGTGCTCAATGGGTGAGCTTTGTCCATGTTGAAACGTTTAAGCAATCTTTCAACGTATGCTGATTGATGGACGATTATTCCATTTGCTTTATGCTCAAGCTCTAGACCAAGACAAAGTTTGGTTTTACTCAAATCTTTAACTTCAAACTCCATTTTCAAATATTCAGCAGTTTCAGCTAACTCTTATGGAGTTCCAATTAAATTTATATCGTCGACATAAACTGTTATAATAGCAAATCCGGTTTCTGATTTCTTAATAAACATGCATGGGTAGATAGGATCATTCATGTATCTTTCCTTAATTAAGTACTCACTTAGGCGTTGTTACCACATGCGACCAGATTGCTTTAACCCGTATAAGGATCTTTGCAATTTTATTGAGAATAAATTGTGGAGAGTGCATGCTTCAGGCATTTTGAACCCCTCAGGAATTTTTATATAAATATCAGAGTCTAATGAGCCATATAGATATGCCGTCACAACATCTATAAGACGCATTTCCAATCTTTCAAAGATTGCTAGGCTAATGAGAAAACGAAATGTAATCATATCCACCACAGGTAAATATGTCTCATTGTAATCAATCCCAGGTCTCTAGGAGAATCATTGGGCAACGAGTTGGGCTTTATACCTGACAACCTCATTTTTCTCATTTCGTTTTTAAATAAATACCCATTTATATTCAACAGGTTTTACATTATCGGGGATACGAGTTACAGGTCCAAAAACCTCTCGTTTAGTTAGGGAAGCTAATTCAGCTTTAATTGCTTCCTCCCACTTAGGCCAATCTTGCCTTTGATGACATTCAATAATAGATTGCGGCTCACAATCATCATCCATAATTTTATGAGCAATCGAGAATGCAAAAGCATCATCAATGATGATTTCATTTCGATCCCAAATTTCATCACAATATATAATGGAATTCTCGATATTCTCGGGACTAGTGTTCCTTTCATGGGTTTGCGCCTCTTCAGGGGCAATAAGCTCTTTGGGAGCAAGCACAACGCCAGGCTATTCTGGAGCGGATTCCTGATTCTTTCCCCTTCGTTTTCGAGGAGCATTATCTTTTGATCCTATCAGTCTACCACGCTTCAAGTGCGGGGGATTTTGATTCATTTTAGCCTGTTCTTCGGAAGCAGCTATCTTAGCTGGAGCATTTGCAGCTGGAATATGAGACTTCGTTACCTTAGTAGCATCATTAAATGCATCAGAAAGTCTACTAGCCATAGCCTGTAAATGGATTATGCGCTGCACCTCATTTTCACATTCATGAGTTCTTGGGTCTAATTGAGATAAATTTTTCTCATTCTAGGAGAAAACCTTAACTGGTTTTTGTTTTGCAATCATGGATGTTGTAGGTATCCCAATTGATGAAAACCTAGTCTCATCGAAATGACAATCTGCAAACCTGGCAGTAAAAAGATTACCAGTAGTTGGTTCCAAGAACCTAATGATAGACGGTGAAATAAACCCAACATAAATGCCCAAACGGCGTTGCGGACCCATTTTCGTCCTTTTTGGCGGTGTTACAGGCACCTGTACTGCACAACCAAATGTGCGTAGATGTGAAATATCTAGTTCATAACCAATAACCATTTGAAGTGGAGATTGTAAAAGACTAGCAGTGGGGCGTAATCTTATTAGAGCTGCCGCATGCAAAACTGCATGACCCCATGCTGTATCATTCAGATTCGTTCTCAATAATAGAGTGCGCGGGCAATGATTTGGATACGTTTAATCAAGGATTCTGCCAATCCATTTTGAGTATGAACATATGCAACCAGGTGCTCAACCTCGATTCTGAGTGAAGCACAATATGTATCAAAACTCTTTGATGTAAATTCACCAGCATTATCCATCCTTATGCTCTTAATTGGATAATCAGGGAATTGTGCCCAGAACTTTATAATCTGCGCAAGTAAACGTGCAAATGCAACATTGCGCGTAGATAATAGGTAAACATGGGACCATCTACAGAATGCGTCCACTAATACCATAAAATATCGAAATGGTCCACTTGGTGGTTGTATTGGTCCACAAATATCACCTGAATTCTTTGCAAGAATAAAGAAGATTCAAAATTAACCTTTGTTATAGAAGGTTTGATAATGAGCTTTCCTTGTGAGCAAGCCTCACAATTATAATCTTTGGACAACAATACCTTTATATCCTTTAAATGGTGCCCTTTTGTATTTTGAATTATCCTACGCATCATTGAAGCGCCAGGATGACCAAGGCGATCATGCCACAATCCAAACTGATCAGAGCTTACCAATCTCCAGGATGTGGTGGCATAGGTTTCAATAGCCTTAATCATGACACAATACAAACCCATAGAAGAAGCTTCTAGTTTCTCATGGATGATCTTCAGGCCCATCTTATAAGAGGAAATGCCAATATATTCTTTATCTTGCTCATAAATAGTTTCAATATGATACCCATTACGGTGTACATCTTTGAAACTAAGCAGATTCCTTTTTGATCTAATGCTCAGAAACACATTCTCAATATGTAGGATTGTACCATTTGGCAAAATAATTGTGACATTCCCAAAACCATCAATAATCGGAACAGAACCTGATATTGTATGGATTTGTGCCTTACGCAATGTCATACTCGAGAAAAAATGTCTATTACGAAATATAGTATGTGTTGTTGCACTATCAAGCAAACAAACATCTTCCTTTTTCTCGGTATGTTCCATTTGCATTTATGTCGACAACTTCAGGTGTCAAGTATCATAAAATTTGCATATAATCATTGCAAAATTAAATCCTTAAATTAAGTAAAAGGATTTCCAAATATCAACCGCCACTTCAAGAGCAGAATGATACTTTTAGATTTGAAATTTGGCTTCGAGCCAAGAAAAATAAAAATGAAGAATTGATAGAAGAAGATGAAGTATAAGTTGATTAATAAAAAGAATACCCACCTTGCAAAAATTACTTACTCAGTCGGTAGATCTTCGTGCTTGCAAAAGTTACTTACTCAATCGGTAGATCCTCGTGCTAATAACGTGTTGTAAAATATTGTGTTGCGAATATATAATAGAGAAGAGATTGAGAAGAGAAAGCAAGTGAACACTAGATATAGTAGAGAAAGCCAGATATTTGTATTGTGATTGTTGTTCTATTATACATCAAAACTAAACTCCTATTTATAGGAGAACAAGAATGTACTTATCATTAATATCAATGTATCGAATGATACATGTACTGGATAAGGGAGATGAACATTCATTGTATAGGGAGATGTACTTAGAATATATGATACAAATGTACCATAATAAGTACATTAGATAAGATGAATATAATGAATATTCATTCATGTATTCTATTCATTCATGTATTTCATAACAAAAAGTTGAATTTATCAGTGTTCTATTTCCTCTGAGAAATCTCGAAAGCAGACGACTAGCTACAGAAATCAAAGTTTCCCTTGTTCGACAACAAAATACTTCTACCCCCACCCAGACAAATCTGTTTGGTCGGGGCCATTCGCCTTGCATATACTCAATCCTGGTTTTTTACTAAATATTAGAGAGAATAAATAAAACTCATCTTTTCCACAACCCCGAGTGGTGAGACGAGGTGTAGAGACTCTAATTGACCTTGCTACAGATATTGCGAATTTCGCCTTGGGAACCCGTGAGGGGTTTGATGTCACCCATCTTGATCATGGCGGAAGCAAAATCAGAGTTGAAGGTCTTGGGGTTGTTGGAGTACGTCTTGACGAGAGAGTCAGTGGATCCACCATTGAAGAGCTCCTGGTCCGAGCGAAGAAGGCCCTTGTTGCTGAGCAGGTTCTTGAAGTAGGCGTTGTCGAAGGCGGTGGGCGATTGGAGGTCGAGAGGAGCCGGTTTGTTGTCCCCAGACCCAAAGGGGCACTGGCCCTGCCTAGTCTTGCGAAAGGCGCTGTCGATGTTGCTGTCGTTGTATATGTGAGGTCTGAAGCTTGTGCACCTTGCCTGCCCTATGGTGTGAGACCCTGCAACGCACGCCCATGCATGACCCATGAGCGACCGACCTAGCAATGGAGCGAGGCCAGAGACTGCAATATTAAACACGTACCAGACAAGGCAACCATGTCCCTGGTGGAGAGGCCTTGAGATTGGAAAAGAGAGGTGAGGTTGGAGAGCGTTGAAGTTGGACGGGGAAGGGCTCCGCTGTTGGCGAGTGAGAAGCTCGCGGTCCTCGCGTCTCTTCTTCCCAGTTTCACTTCCCAACTTGGCCCGCCCAGCTTCAAATATCCCATCACCATCAATTGATAATAAGAGTAAATTAGGAGCTCAGACTAAAGGCGCAACTAGCTATATCGATTGCAACACATACTAGGACAACCGAGTCGCGAGCAGCAATGGCCACGATGTCTGCACAAGAGATCACACCCGGACAGGCCGACTCCACCTTGGACTTGATCTGGTCGATGACGTTGTATCCTCTTACCGAATTACTATTTGGGCCAGCCGTCTTCTCCCCTTGGAACGAGGATGTGTCGTCCAGGAGTATCGAGCCATCGCACCCCTATTTTTGGTCAGTGCAAAACTAATTATGTCAAGCCATGCATGTCTTTGAACAGGACCGACTCATCGACGATCCACTAAAAAGGAAGTGATTCCTCTTGGAGAAGTTCACAGATATTAAACATAGAAGGGTCAATGATGCTTTCCAATTAACTTTCAAATTAATTTAAAAAAATTCTGCATACAGAGATTAGTCTGCATGAATGTTATCATGTTATTTTTCGATGATAGATAGTATTGAAATTCAAATCGACTTTTATTTATTTATTTATTCAAAAAAGAAAGAAAGCTAGTGTCTAGGCAAATTGTTTCGCATCGTTTACGACATAAGGCTCTGGTTTTTAGGGTGAAAAAAGGTCGTGGCAGGCAGGGGTGCATATATAGGGAACAGGTAGAAATTTGGGAAAAAGGGAGGGAGGAAGGAAAGATTACGTTGACGAAGCAATCATGAAAGAAGAGGCGAAGGAGAGAAGCACCCATGCGGCGCTCTTTCGACACCGCGGACTGGACAACAGATTTCACCGTGCTCAAAGCATTGGGACAACTTTTGGAGTAGAAGTTTGTAGAGAGTTGCGCGGAGGCACTTCCCCACCCGAGTGCGGTTACAAAAACTATCACGACAATTATCCAAATCGGATGATGACTAGCCATTTTCGTAGCGAAGGTGATCAAACGGATAAGAATGTGAACTTTTGCATGGGAGATGGAACGGGTTTTATAGACATCTCATCAACAAGAAGTTTTGTCGGAGGCAGGTTCACCCAATCTCTCGGACCAGCCAATGCATGGCTTGAAAATTCCACGTCATAGAAAAATATAATGTGATGAAAAGGTGGGGGTTCTAGATTTTGATTGAATTTGACTGACGATGGAAACGTTAGATGAAGTAAAGCTAAGATTCTTGACTTTTCGAATTCCGGGGCCCAAGGGATTCAAAATGCCAAAAAGGTGTAGGGGCCATCCCACGTCCATCAGCCCTTTGCGAATTGCGTGCATGCACGCCTTTCCAGTGGGCAGTTTCTTCCACTGTACTATTCGCCACCATGCTCGCTGCCATATGCGACCATCTACACTTCTCTTCGACCTCTCGGGGTTTAAGTGAAGACATCGACATTTTGTCCTCTTTTGAATAAATTCCTACGGAATTTTGATACTAAAACCAATTAGTGTTATTACCCTTATTCCATGAAAAAAAAAAAAAAAAAATTCACTACGAGCATATTTTTGTTAACGTAATTTCCCTATTATTTGAAAGACAAACTTGAGGTGGAATCCATAAATACTCCTATGCTAGAAATGGTTTATCAAGGAAATATTGTCATTGCTGTTTCTCATTACTATGGAGAAAAACACAAATCATTGTATTTATCGATGTGTGCCTAGATCCCCCAAACTTGGACACTAATTAATACTTATTGCGGGTGAGTCAGGACCATCATCGTTGTCATTGGTGCATGACTATTCTTTATCAAATGATGTCTTCCTCCATTCTTGGCTGGAGGGAAACTTCGTCCACCAAATATTTTGTTTAATGGAATATCATCCATATATTTATTTTTAGCTTATCATCTTTACGAAATCCAACTTGTGACTCACCAATCTGATGACCTTTCCGTACTCCCATCTTGGCCGCCAGGAACCATTGATGTTGACCACTGCTGTTCTTTTTTTCCTTATATCTACCCACCATTAGTCAGTACGTTTTCGTTAAAAGCGGTGCTTGTGATTGTTTTGGAAAGATAGAAAATCTCATCCAATATCTTTCTTCTAGGACAAAGAAGGTCACTTAATAAGGTAGTTAAAATTGAGTTGTAGAATAATTCACTAAATTCAGGGGCCAAGTAAGACGCAAGCCGAGTGGACAGTCAAAACACGAACTTGCTTATCCTTGGGGGTGCGAGGAATTGACCGCACATAAGACAGAACACCAAACCAAAGCCGTTAGTTTAATCCGATATCTTGTATTATCTTTTCTACCGGCGATCGAAACGTGAAAGCATTGGTGGAGGGAAATCATGTTATTATTCAACGGTGGAAACGGAAAGGACTTAAGTAGGCGCGTGTAAGACTTCCCCTGGCCAATCATGTCATGCTCCATATGTACTAAAAAGTAGATGTACATATATGGATGTACGAGAAATGGAAAACGTCGCCGCCACGACCCACGAGGGAGAAATGGGGAGGATGAGAAAAGTAAGGATGAAAAGGGAGCCACACGAGATGGGGACCAAGAATTGGGAAAAGCAGAACCGTCCAGTTAACAGTAAAGCAATGATTATGAAGATGACGATCGGGTGTCATTAAATCCGGGGGACCAACGCATCTCTTTCTCTTATCTTAGCATAGAGAAGGTGGGGGCAAGGGGGGGCGGTGGCCTCTCTTTCATTTCGCGTCCCTCTCGAGAATGCATGGGACGAGAGGCAAAAGGATATTCCTTTTGAGGAAACAAACATTAATCAAAGTCAGTGGACGTCGTTAACGGGACATGACCGGGAGCAAAGGGACAATAATGAGGAAGCCCGAAGAGGGAAGGGCGGCAAGGACGTCGCAAAATGCACGATGTTGAGCTATTTCCTAACCTAACAATGAATTTAGAGCCAGAAGCGACATGGAATAAGAACCTTCCTTTTGAAATTTCATGAAAACGAGTCGGCATTATAGACTTAGGGTCTATTTGGCAAAAATTATTTATGTTCCTCGGAACAACTATTTTGTTCTTTTATTTCAGGAAATGAAAAAAAAATAAAAACGTGTTTAGTAAAATTTATGTTAAGAACAATAATAGATTTAGAATAGAATTAAGAAGTAGAAAAAATAACTTATTATTCCTAAGAATAATTTTTTCTTTTCTCTTCTCTTTCCTTTCATTCTTTTTCCTTTTAACTAGTCCCCGACCTCGACCATGGTTGGCGATCGGTTAATGAGGGTTGGCGACGCCGAGCCATGGCGAGGCTCGTTGGCCAAAGTCTCATCGTGTTTGGGTGAGCTCGGCCTCACTAGGCTAGGGCGAGGCTGACCTCACGCCGCTTGGGTAAGGTTGAGCCTCACCGATGGCTAGGCGAGCTCGCTAGCCCTTGCCCTAGCTTGGCGAGGCTCCGGCGAGCTCGCCGAACCTTGCCCACCTTGGCCGCCACCGCCACCATAGTCGGCGACCGACCACAAAGGAGGAAGAAGGAGAGAATAAAAAAAAAAAGAAAAATATAATAAAAATATCAAAAAATTTAAAAAAAAAAATATAATTCTACCAAACATATTTATATTCTGAGAATATAAATTTTATGTAATTACCGAGCGTGTTCTCATACTTAGAGATTATTTCCGGGAAACAGAAACAGAAACAGAAAAAATCATTTTTTATCAAAAATTATTCTTGAAAACATAATCGTTACCAAACACGCCCCTAGTCCTTAGTCAAGATGGGTTGGGGCCCCACTTCCACGAGAATAGTCCTATGAATGAAACGAGACAGCTCATCCAATTATGTCTTTATCAATCACTCGGTTTTTTGAGCGAAGACTTTTCTCTGTTTTTGGGCCTTCACCATCGGTAGATGTGGACTGGGCTCCGCTGCCCACCCCCCAGCCCAACTCAAAGACAGCGATATGGTGCGACGCCACCCCTCTCCCCCTAGTGAGAGAGAGAGAGAGAGAGAGAGAGAATGTACTCACCGCAGCTACCACTTGCTCGGACGCGGGTCTTGTTTCCATCTGGATCGGAGCCATCCCTAGCAGATCGCCATCCCGTTGGCGGCGGCGGCGGGGCCTTGGGAGCTTCTCTGCTCGGCCTAATCCACGATCACCACCACAGCAAGGTCCTCCTCCGAGACCGCGCCGAGAAGGCCAAGAAAGACGCAATCAGGAGTGCAGCTGCGGTGTCGGATCTGCTGGTGCAGACGGTAAACGGAAGGGTGCAGGAGGCCTTCCTCAACCAAAAGCGCATCGAGCTCGAGATTCGGGCTTTGGCCGCCACCGTCTCCCGCTTCACGAAGCAGACCGATCACTGGCTCGCCTCCACTCATGCTCTCAACTCCGCCATCAAGGTCTGTCTTTGGACCCCCCACCTTGCCAAGTTCGGATTGCTTTTCTACCAAACCCACCCCCGCACGCGTGTTAACGTATGTTTCGCGGCACAGGAAGTTGGGGACTTCGAGAACTGGATGAAGATAATGGACTATGATTGCAAGAGCATCAATGCAGCCATCCGCAACATCCATCAAGCCTGATTCTCAGCCACTTGGAAAACCGAATCCATTCCCATTCTCTCTATTCGTCGACTTCCTCAATTCAACTCGAAGCTACATCTTGTAAATTTGCTTGAATCCTTCTTGATAAGGCTCACGCCCCGTAAATTCGAAGAGTTGGCGATGCGATGAGTTGATACAAAGTTATGCAGGGAACAGTTGGGATCAATAATACGTCTCAGAGTGGTCTGTTATTTCGATAAATCTAGAGATATAAACCAAAATCTCAACAACTCAGCGTCACGCCTCAAGCAATAGAGATACAAATTGAGAGCAGAGATAAATTAAGCAATGGACCCCTCGCACATTGGGCGAAAAGAAAGTCCAGTCGATACATAAGGAAAATTGAAATGGAAAGAAAAGAAAAAAAGAAAATACTCAGAAAGCAAACTCTTCCTCCTCTGCACCAATTTGAATTACTTCGTCTCCCATCTCTCGAATAGCCGCTGCGGCCGAATCGCTGATGCCAAGCAGATGCTGCAATCTCAATAGTTTCTCTGGGGCAGGCTCGCTCTTCATGTATATAGCAAATAAGTCTGCCAGTTCTTCTGGCACTTCCCAAGACAGCTGCTCCGCCGGCACTGCTTTGTCACATGCCAGCAAATCATTGAGAGACGAAACCTGCACAAAACGATCGAAACGGGCTTAAAAAGGAGGCACATCATCCTAGCCAACATATCAACCCTCAAAATTTACAGCTCACGACTGGTAGAAGAACATAGGACGACAAACTCGGTTGAGTCCATACCACTCCCGATCGATTCCTTTGCCTCAACAAGGCCACGGCCTGAATGAGTGAATTTGACAATCTACTTTGAGCTAGCTCGCGAACCACCTCCCTAGCTTTGTTGGCATTGATATTGAGGTCAGCTGGTATTTTCTCATAAACTTCCTCCTCGTCAAATTCACCAGTACCTGAACAGAATATTTCATCCACGGTTTTTTTGAAGAGGTTCTCTCTCAGGCTCTCGGATATCATGCTATCTAAATCCACGCTCGCTTCCTTCAGTTCTCGGATCTGCTTTATATTCAGCCTCCCCTGACTAACAGCAGTTTCTATTGCAGCTGCCATCTTTGTAGTCGTAATGCTCTTAATTACTTTCTGAGCATATTCCGGAGGCAAGCCAACTTGCTTCTGAACCTCATTCAGCTGCTCAATCCTAGCCTTCGTCAGCTGACCATCAGCTAATATCACCTCTGCTTGTTGCCTGAATGCCTGCTCGGCGAGACCCCGGTGGACCTCCACAATCTCCTTAGGAGTCAAGCCAAGGATACCGCCAAGCTGGTTTAGCAATACAAATTCAGAGTCATCCTTTTTGGTTGTGATTTGTGCTCCAAAGGGAATATTCGTTACTTCTCCAGTCAGGCAAAACAATAGATATGTCTTATAGAGGTCGCTCCTGTCCCTCTCTGGAAGATCATCCTTCAAATTTATCTCTGTTTGGCCTTGCTTTCCTAACTTGGCTGTAAGTTCTTTACTGGGTCTTATCTTTCTAAGTGTCTGGAGAGACTCCCACTCCTCTTCGATTTCTATTTCTACCTCCTTAGCAGCTTCTTCAGATGCAGTATCAGGTGATTCCCCTTTTATGTCTGCCACCAGCTCAGTAACAACCAAGGTATTAAAGGCGATCATCTTCTTAAGCTCCCTAGCAGATTCAGTACGATTTTGAGCTGCTCGTGCCCGTTTAATGTAATTGATGAAAATCTTTCTGACCTGCATGGAGATAAGGTGATCGAAGGTTATGATTGGCTGGGATAAAAAGCATAACCATGAATCTTTCAATTGTCCCAAGACAATTTACAAATTGAAAGAAAGATCCTCAAAACTTAAAACTACGTACATGCACATTCTTACACGATCAAATGTCAACTGATGCTACATGCAAGACACGCAGATCCTTCTTGTTAGCAGACTTCACAGCAAAATATCACCAAGAGGGTGCTAATTGGCATACATCGATATGTGTAGTCAACTTCACAGCAAAATACCACCAAGAGGGTGCTAACTGGTATTAATCGACATATGTAGTCAAGTTTGCGCTTTACACCTGACGACATATAGTCTATCTAGCAGCTGCCTGCATGCCCATATGAGCACAGGACCACCATGCGTGTCCATGAAATCAATCCATGGGGGATATCATAATCCGAGTCAAATTCATGCTCACTAATTAAGTGACGTATCTTCAGGATCCAAGGCAAATTCATTTCAAATAATCAAAACACATCATCTAACTTCCAAACCAGCACTCCAGGCAACAGTGAAAGGGACAGCAAGACAACAAAACATAAGGATGAAAAGGAGATAGACACAGATGCCATTAGGAGAAGAGATCGATCAGTTGTGTATGACCAAAACCGGGAACTTTCTTCTTAGATTCCAGTCCCTTTTCGTGAAATGACTTTACTTTCTATACAGCGGTAGAGTAATGCAGAAAATCGACTTAATTGAAGACGTTATCCCAAATTTAGAAAATGAAACTCCTTTCATGTTATACTTCTTAAGAATATTGATGTTCTAACTATTGTTGCCAGTACTCCAAGAGAATTGGCATGAACCTTGACAAAAATTAAGGTTGACCCATTGTGGCCTGAACACAAGTATGTATATGGAAATCTATTTTGGTATCCAGCCTGTCTCATCCATGTCATATGAGAGAGAGAGAGAGAGAGAGAGAGAGGTCTGCCAAAAGCAAAGGAATCATAAAAGAAGACACTCACAGCTGTGCTGGCAATAGAAATGGCAGCCTCCCTTGTCAAGCGCAATCCATGAGCTGCTTTTCTCACAGATTTCTTCACTTCTGCATCATATCCATCTACTCCTGAGGCAATCGCATCCTTCACAACCTGGATTTAACAGTTCAGGTAAATAAGTGCAGTCAAACCAATTTCTTTGCAGACAAATGTATCGCACAAAACATGCATCAGACGTGAAGTTGGAACATCATGAAGTCAGTTCTGATGTTTACCTTCTCAAATAAACTGCCACATATACTGGAGTGAGCTGCTTCAACAGTTTGCTGAGGGACACAGAGCATAACCCGTAATCGTAGTAAAGCTTTAACATCCTCTTCACTCAGTTCTCCATCAGCAACACACTGCTGAAGTTTCTGCCTGTAAATTTCTACATGTGAAAATAAAAAAGGATGTCATCGGGTATCATATGATGGCTTTATGCAACACATAGACACAAAACTCTTAAATTTAAATTCACTGTGTTCTACTCAGGAAGAAAGTTCCTTTGCTAGCGAGTCTTTAAGAACCATTGAACCACAGCATAAGTAAGGGAAAAAGAAAAGAACGGAGTGCACATGAATGACTATCAATTAGTGCTCTGAATAGGAAATTAATGAAAATACCTTCATGAATCTCACTAGCCTTCTGTGGATCAAATCGCAACTCTTCACATAGGTTTTGGAGGAATACTGCTTTGCTATCCACAGCTTCCAATTCACCACCAGTAAAGGACTGTTGAAGTCGTTTACGATACACCTTTGCAGTTACGTCAAGCGTGATAGCTTCAGCCTCACGTTTACCCAAACCAAAGATATTCCTCATTTGACTCAAAGCATCCAGCTAAAAAATAAGTAAAGAATAAAAGTGAGTATATAAGAAGCCAAATGTGCCAGGCGATGTGCAAGAAGAGGCAGGTAAGGGGCAGACAAATAGGTTATAAAGCACAGTATTTGACAATGTCATGCATGACAAACCAATAAATCCATTGAAACAGTAAGAATGTTTCTTTTACCTTGCTTTGTTCAAGACGGCCACTTGACAAAGAATCTGCGACATATGCTCTATAAAGGAGCTTCAAGTCATCCATTTTTCTGTCGTTGTCGTATTCACCACCTGAGGTACAGACTAGTAATTCAGTCACTGCCCATGACAACAAACTTAATGGTGCATGGACGCAAAAAATTCAAGGTTCCTCACCAAGTAAGGAAGCTGGCGCAATCCCACAAGCCAAGCCATCAGCGTTTGGGTGGTTCTTAAATGAGACAAGCAAGTTATTAAATGCTAGAATCTTATCTAGCTCTTCGACAGCTTGAGCTACTCCTCTCCTGGTTTATTAAATATTCATAAGTTGATGACAAGAATCCTTTTGCAGAAAATAAGCAAGAACTACTCTCTAAACAATTCCTGAACAAATAAACATATGACCACCGATTATCTCGACTAAAAGTGAAGGCATTGCCCTCAAATCATTATTGTTTCTTTCTCTGTCTCAACAAGTCATTGCGGCAACTTTTTCCCAAAATTCCTGAAAGGATGCCCCAGCTGACTGATATATGATACAAACCATTTGAATAAACTCTAGAAACCAATTGAGTAACATCTAGAAGGGACTGGGGACCATACGCTGATCTAGTTCTTGATTTCAGCACATTCAGAGCCGCTGAGACATTCTCCTCAACCAGTTTTCTTGTATGTTCCTTAAACAAATCCTCAGCAAGCTGCACCAATAAGCGAATGAAAGAAATGCCACAAAAAGCAAATCACTGTCCAATTCATTTTTGTAGACGATGTAAAGTTACCTCATCAGACAGTCGATACATTAGTTGCGCTGCCCGAAGACTTTCAAGCTGGTTCTCATTAAGATCTAACAGAGACATCAATATTAGTACATGAGTAAACCATTATAAATTCATAAGGGCAAAGCGCAACAGCAGCCATAAAAAGAAAAGGCTGCGAAAATAAAAGGCAGGACAAAACTCCAAATTACTTTGCTTATTCTCAGCAGAAAATACCAGAACCATATTGATTGTGCATCTCATGACTAGTTTAGATCAGTATAATTACACAGACCTCTGCCAATTGCTTTCAGCTGGGAAGAATACAACCTCTGCGCATTATCCCGAACAGCAACCTCGACCTGCACAGACATCGATGAAAGATTGAATGAGATGAATGTTACAGGTATGTGAGCAATGGCTGTCATCAATGTGATACATAAAAGCGCAGTTTTGATAGGGCATGGTAACAGAAGGAGATTGATCTTGCAACTATGTGGCACTAAACTCCAACAAAGGTAACTATCCAGGCCAAACCATAATCATAGCACCAAGAAGACACTGCCTAATAGATGACTTGATACCTGGGCATCAGTAACTTTGAATACGCGCTTCCAAGGTAAAAGGAAAGTTGATGCTTCTCCAAACACAAGAGTCGAAACATATATCAGCTTTTGAAATGCCTGCACTGAAGAGGACGTAAAAGTGATAAAGTACCATACAACACATAGCAAAGGGATGCTAGTCACAGCACAATATGTTTGCAGCATAACTACGGGCATTCGTATTTTCATACCCGACGCTGTTCTACATTAGCTTCACGATCCCCAGTTTCGAGCCTTTGCCTGAAAATACGCCTACCAATCTGGAAGAACACAACTAAAACCATTATCAGTTAGAGACTACTCGTCATACTTTCCATTGCAATTAAATATTCTTAAGCATTCAAAAAGTAGCTAGTGTGAGAGCACCTCCATATGCATGGCAGCTGCTTCTGGATCATCAATGCCCAGAGCACTCTTAAACTTGACAATTTTATCAACTTCAGTTCCTTTAAGTTCTTCATTTCCAGGAGGAAGAACGGATGAAACAAACCTGCATGGAAGATAAGGTAGGTAATTCAACCAACTCAAAGGCAACTAAAAGAGCTCCTGTTTGCATTTGCTGCCAAGCCGGAAAAGATAGTGTGTCTCCTAAAGCATTTTAAGAAAGAAGGGGGTGACTTTAAATCCAGATCTTTATAAGTAATCGAACAATTGAGGTGACCAATACCAAATTAAAGTCCAATTACAAACTTTAACAGTTAAAGCAAAAGCCACTTCGAACTCTCTAAAGTTTCACCAATCCATCTGTTTGCGCATAAGAAATATGCGCGAGAAGCAGAGGGGATGCATGGTTAATTCGTTGTGTAAGCTCACCTGAGGTATAAATCGCAGAGCTCTGCGTTGAAAGCAGCATCTTGCTTGCTCACACCGTACCTGAAAGATGGGGCGTCGTAAGTAAATAAGCATAGAAAATGAAAAGGGCGGTGAGGGAAGGCAGTAACATCAGAGAATCCACATTTTCATTGAGCGAGCAAAATGAAAATGCAAGCTCTTCAATTACGACTCGAGTGAGGACTTCCCAAATCCTCATTCAGCAGTAATCGCAGTGGGGAATCTGAGAGAATTCTCCCCGTGACAACGCAACGCAGGAACAACGAAATAAGGCATAAAGCAAGAAACGTAGATTAGAAGGGAACACTGACTTGCTGGCGATGAGTTCAATGTCCTCTTTGTTAACAGCCTGAGGATCGTCGCAGCTGGCGACGTAGTTATGCAAATCGGCAGCGGCGACCTCAGGCGCGCAAGCCTTCACGGCGTAAGCGGCGGCGCCACCAGCGGCCCCGAGCAAAGCAGCCCCGCCGAGAGCCGCATTGCGAGAGCCACCGAACCGAGAACCGAGATGATAGCCAGCGGCGACCGCAGCGGCGACCGCAACGGCGGAGGCGGCTAAGCGCACGGGAGGGGACAAATTCTTGACGAGGGGTTGGATGCCGGTGAGCTCCTTGGGGCCGCCGAAGACGTCGGAGTCGCGCGGAGGGGAAGCGGCGGGGGGCTGATCGAGGGCGGCGCGGGGACGAGAGAGTCTGAGGCGGCGGCGGCGTCTGGAGGAGGAGGAGGGGGAGGGGGAGGGGGAGGGGGTGAGGAAGGGAGAGGAGAGGAGAGGGAGGGTGGTGGTGGTGGTGGTGGCGGTGGTGGGAGGAGCGGTGGTGAGGAGCGGCGAGTTCATGGCCGTCGGCCGGGAGGGGTTTGGTAGGGTTTAAGGGAGCTGGCCTGCAGTCGGAGAGATGGATAGATAGAGATGGAGAGAGCTCCCCAACCCAAACTAATCTTCTCCTCCTCCTTCTTCTTCTTCTGCTACGTGCTACCCGAGGAGACTCGACGCTCGAGCTCGACTTTTGCTGCGGTCGGAATTGGAATTTGGAAATTTGGAATTGGAGTTGGACAGATGTGAATGGGCCTTGATGGCATTACTGGACCCCCATTCGAACTCCATCAATCCAACCCCCTCCCCTCCTCTTTTGCCCTTTCCTACCAGTACCACCGCTGCTTCCAAACTCTACTTTTTGATCTCCGAAAATTACCAAATTGTTTTGTGACTGATGTTACTTACTCGATCGACGTCAAAAAAATTCAGGTCCTAAATTCAGGTCATATTTCATGACTTACTTTTCCATGCGAACGGGCTACTGATCACGTTCAAGTGTTACCGAGATAGTCATTATTCTAATATTACTTCACACTTTACAAAGTAAATAAGCACAGACAATGTTGCGCCCTCTCTCTAATCTATCCGTTAATGCTTATACTTTGTCCGCAAACACTAAAAATGTTCGCTGTTAACCAATAACAAGTTTGGAAATTTGAAAGACATTTTCATTGCTTTTCAGTTGATTTAATTAAGTCATAAAAACCTTGCGAGTGAACTCCTCTCAAACCCAAATTATGGGCGAGGCGTGGCCTTCAAAAATCGCCGCACCGCATCCTTCAATTGCATTCGTCCATATAAGATTACGGTTCAATTGTAATGTCAAGATGTACTTCCCATAATCTGTTGAAATGAGAGGTGAAGTTACCGCGTTTAAAAATATCCAAATTACCTTTGACCTTCGAAAACCACTGGTCCGTGTGATTGGAGAAGATCTACTTTTAATTAAGCTGCCAATTAGTGCATAAATCCGACCGACCAAACAAAACGGACCATATCAAACACAAAAACTGACTGAGCACATTGATCCCCAAGCCAAAGAGAATCATCTTATTAATCTACATAACCAAAAAAGAAGTTACATATGGCACAACTACTTCATGCTAAACAAAAGGCAAGAATCTTTTACATGAGTCACGTGATCTTCGACGCCAAATCATTGGCACGCATCCAGTCAAAAAAAAATATATATCTTGCTCTTTCTCTGGTCGGGCCAAAAAAAATTCATGCTAGTTCCATCAGTTTCAGCCACAATACATCGAAAGACATCAACGTTAACTGAGTGAATCATCGCATCAAAGGAATTAACCATCTCATCTCGGATCCATTTCCACGTGATAAGTAGTAAACTTTCTTCCAGCTCTCTTCAGAGAATGCCCCACGCCATACCAGCCTTTGCCTGCCAGAAACGGAAATTGAATTGGACTGTTGGAACATTTTTCAAGTGTTTCTTTCGATAGATGGATGTCCAATAGTCACCACAGTTTGTAAAACTCTTATCCACTAAAGGAAATCAAACATCCTGAACGAGTAATTATATTCGCTAGGAGCCCAGGACCAACATTTTATCTGCCGAAACTTATCTCAGTTTTCACAAGGCAAGTCACTTCTCTTTGCCATATAGCTCAAAGTCTCATTTTCCAGTGTTTTGACTTATCTCATGTCGTTCCACATCTTGCAGCATTACTATGGGAAAACCCACAACATGATTTACAAAATCGAAATACAAAAATTGATTCCCCACAGCATATAACCTAAGCATCACCACAATGATAAAGGGCAATAAGCTGTGCAACTCATAACATACCTTAGGTAGTAATGGCAAACAGCTTCAGCTTCATCTAAGCTGTATCGTGGAAACATCGAACGAGCATCAACAGGAACATCTGGCAGCTCTTTACGCAGCTTTCCCACAGCAGTTGAATGAGAGAAAGCACCAACCATCATGTCATCGTGCATCATGGTCCTAAAGGCATTTACCTGGAAGCACAAAATAGTAGCCCTCTCATAAGTGGCCAGATGTAAAAGCAAAGTCTAATAAAAGCATCATTTGACCATATTGCATGAGCAGCAATGTAACATCAAAGCTTTCTACAACTTTGCATGAGCAGTGATGCATACTTGTGGAACAAAATTGTGGAACAGAAGACCCATATCATCATGGCAATTTCTACTAAACTACAAAGAAAGTACATAGTATCTCCAAGTTGCACAAACATAGGTGAGGCCCTCAGAAATGTGATCGGTTGAACGACACCCTGCAATTGGCATTGAGTACACCAAATGCACGGCCAGTGGAGGAAGGTGATCATGAGCATAAAACTGGTAGGCATTCTTGCTGATGCAAGAAAATAGTTCAGCACATGCATACGCCATTTTTAAACAAGAGGAGATTGTTCCTAAGCCTCAGCAAAACAGATTATGTTGGCCCCAGACGATGGGATACGAATCCCAGGTTACATTCAACGACTGATGGAAACAATAATAGGGTCTGATGAATGCGCTACAAGCAACAACCGTCGTCAAGATCACAACAATAAACTACAATAGGAAGCCTAAACAATCTCAGGATCATGTGGATACTTACAGTGGCCAGCTCTTTAGCATGTATTGGTCGACAGGATCGAACTGTAACTGGCTCTTCATACTCACTGAACGTAAACCAGTTATTATACTGGGAACACATGACAGCAAGAAGTGAACAAAAGCAATGAAAAACAGATAACTGAGAAAGAAGATCTCAACATGAATGGAATCCACAACTTGTTATTTCGATCTGTCTTAAAAGGAAAATAAGTCGGATGGCCAAATAGAAAGGAAAACGGAGTGTATTTCTCACTTGATCTATAGCAATGAGCACAGGGATATCTTTCACTAGCGATAATTCTTTTCTCAAACGGACTAACACTCCGACAGCAGCATGCGAATGATCGATTCCTGTCTTGACCAAATCATCCAGGGTCGAACCTTCAGGCATCGTCATGGAATCGACCCCTTTCATCCATCCAACACCAGCACCCTCTCCCAAAGGTATGGGATCATAAATTTGGCAAGGCAGTTGTTTTAAGTGCGATGCATTCCACTTACGGAAATCCTGCGGATAAATAACCAAAATAGCAAACTAATAATAAGAGAAAGCACCAGCATGTTTGGAACAATAAGTCAACCAAAATGCGACTCATGCTACCAACGATCACATTAGATAAGCATCTTAAGTGAAATGGAACAAAATAAAAGAAAATTTTGCCTTGAGAATTTTTTCAGCCTGCAAAGGAGTATCCCAAAAACCAGTCTGCGGGTTCTTGTAGAAGAATCCTCCGTGAGTCCACTCACGGCCTCTGGGGGCATAAAAAACCAGCCATCCTTCATCCCTAGCCCAGTGAACCAGCATGGCGAGCGCAATGCTCTTCCCACAGCTTACGGGACCATCCAGGACAATCTGTTTCCTGACCTTCGGGCCTAAGAATTTGGACTCATATTCATAAGCAGCAGAAGAAGATAAAATGGTTCACTGACGTATCAGAAACTGACCCTCTGGAAATAGTTCGACCTCTACACATCCATAAGCACACGTGCATACACTGTTTTCTTTTGGCAAGATATCCGGAGATCAGGATTAACGAAAGAAAGCACCAACCTTTGCCGTCGGAAAACATGGGGGGATCAACAATGCGCCTGAAGTTGTCGCGAAGGTCGAGGAAACTCTGCCTCACGAGCACGGCGCTCCTCATAGAATCTTCGAACTCCTTCTCCATCCCAGTGGGCAAACCCTCCGGCAACACCTCCTTCAATTTGTCTATGCTATTGCCATGCACCAACACCGCCCAATAATCATTCGATCCCTCAAAACGACCGCAAGCACACGCACAACCGCATGGACGAGGAAGAAGAGCAACCTACCTGAGCTTGAAGTAGGAGCAGGCGTCTCTGCGAGTGAGCTGCGACAGGGAAGGGGAGGAGGTGAAGAGAGGGCGGCCACCGGGACCCACATCCAGCGACGGATCCTTCTCGTCGAGCGCGAGGCGCTGGGCCCTCGCTCCGTCGCTGGAGGCGGCGTCGTGCTCGTCGGCCGCCGCGGAAGAAGCGTCGTCGGCTTTACCGCCTTTGGATTTGGCCTTCTTGTTGGCTTTGGTCAGTGCCGACTTGGTGTTCTTCGTCGACAAGTAGAGGTGCGATTGAAGCACGGCCGCCGCACGCGTCGGAGAGGAGATGGGATCGAGGCGGGGGCGGCAGCATTTCGCGGTCGCGGTCGCGGTCGCGGTCGCGGCTCGGAGAATGGACCGCAGCATTTCTCCGCCGTCGAGCTGCTCGATCGAGGAGGAGGAGCGCAGGGTTCAGGGTTCAGGGTTCAGGGATGGGAGAAGAAGGAGACCTGACGACATGGACCGCGCCGCTCTCTCTCGGGTTGGATTTTGGTTTCTTATAATTGGGCCCGACCAATTAAAGCCCGTAAATCGAAATGCTTTACAAGCCCAACATCAGTCGACTCCGCCATTTTTTCGCTGGCTAGGGCTCTCTCTCCCTCTCCCTCTCTCTCTCCCCCTCTCTCTCTCTCTCTCTCTCTCGCTCGCGCGCTCTTCTCTCTGTGCTTGAACTTGCTCGGGGACGGTCGCTCTCCACAGCCTTCTCTCGATTTCTAGGGGGACGATGCTTTCGGGGGACATTCCGCCGAATCAAACCATATACATAAAGAACCTCAACGAAAAGGTCAAGAAAGAAGGTGATCCTTTACCAACCATCTTTTTCTTCTCCCTGTATTTGTTTCCTGCAGATCGAACTGACCGTGTCGAAATGCCCGAACACGGCTACGTACTTCCTCGTGCTTGAAACTGATTTGAATTCTCGAATCCATCGATTTCTTCCCAGCTTAGCCTGGTCTATTGTAACCGCAAGTTCGGTTAAGCTTGTAATTCCTATTAACCTCACGGTGCGACATCTCATGTCTCCTCATTGCCTTAATGATCATGTTGGGGATAGGGCTCTTTCACGATACAAAACAACACCTACGATTCGTTGCTTCCGAATGTTTCGACATTCGAGATAGGGTAGACTAGAGGAAACTTCTTTTTCCTTGGGGGTGAATATCTAAAATCTATCAAAAGGAGTTAACTTTTTCCATTCACTCATAGTGACCTCTCTGGAATTTAAGGCGTACGGCATTCATTCCGATGTTCAACAAATAACTTGAAAACATGTTTATGCTCCATTTTGGTGATTGGTCTATGTTTGCTTTTGGCAGAATTGAAGAGATCCCTTTACTGCCTCTTCTCTCAGTATGGAAGAATTCTGGATGTTGTAGCCCTGAAGACCTCAAAGCTTAGAGGGCAAGCATGGGTCGCATTCAGTGAAGTGACTGCTGCCAGTAATGCCGTGCGCCAAATGCAGAACTTCCCATTCTACGATAAGCCTATGGTATGTCATTGCACATCCTGTCACAGCTTTACTTTATTATCTTATTTTCTGCACATATAATGGTTTTGCATCGACATCTCGCACATTCTTGTGTGTTGCTTGGGATGCTTAGGAACTATTGCAACCTAGCTGTTCGATGATACATCCCCTTTTTTTAGCGGATTTTCAGTGTAGGACAGTTTCAGGTTTCAGCTCTTCCTTGCCGGGTTTTGTTATTCGGAGAATAATATCAGCACTACTCATTAACAACTAAAAGTGACATAGCAAAAACAGGTTGCCGGTTGCTTTTATTTGCGAAAAAAGAAAATGCCACGCCCTTGTCTATTTCCTTATCCAAAAACCTTTCTTTGCTAGACTCAAACTCTAAATCTGGATTACATTGTACATCAACTACGCCAATCATACCACAAGGCTGTCCTGAGTAAGTTTCCGCTTCATAGCTGGTCCATAACCCAAATTAGGAGTAAGCAGGTAGCTGACACTGGCATTTCTTTTTGGCTGAAACTCAGTGATGCGGATATCATACACATTGAACCCGTCCTATTTTGGCCCTAGTAATTGGCAACTAATTCTGTAGTATTCGATGTTATTTTCTTTCCTGGTTATAGTGAATTGATTTTTATGCTGAGGCTGGGCACCTTTGTATCCCATCAAGCAAACTAGTGAAGTTTTATTTACCATTAGAAATATCAGAAAAGGATAGTGAACACGATTACTTCCACTCAAGAAGCGTGTTTTCTTTGTTTTGGTTCTTCAGTTTCATTAAACAATCCTCAAACTTGAATGATTCCTTTTCCTTAATATGCGTATTTTGTCTCTGCATTTTGCTGTTACTTCATATGATCCAGAAGTAAGACATCCTACCTTAACAGTCACAACTGTAATAAACATCCTGTGGAAAGTTTTCCTTTGCTTGGATGTGTAAATTATGTCACCCATTTTTGGTTATTTTTCCCCCTATTAATTTGATATAGAAAATCATTGCTGCTGCAGAGAATACAATACGCCAAAGAAAAGTCTGATTGCATTTCTAAAGCAGATGGTACCTATGTCATGAGAGAAAAGAAGAAGAAGCAAGAAGAAAAAGGTGAGAGAATGTATTTTGAACTAAATTGTTGTAAATGTCTTAATAGTGCAAATGTGAAGTTTGAAGGCCTACATTTTGCTCACTTTGTGGTTTTTAGGTGTAATTATTTAGTGGGCTTTCTATGATGTTGCCTGTTGAGATAAAAATGACTTTTAAACCGGTCTCTAAAGCCTTAAGCTTTGAGATCAAATAGTTGCTGACTTTACTTCAATCAGCATAAGAAGCATTTCAGTTTCTCACAACCCCATTAGCCAGTTATTGGTTACCCGTTGTGTATAGTTGATAGGTTCTGAGAATTATTTTACCTACACGTTCAGATTTAATGCTTAAGGGCTTGTCATACTACTAACTTTTGTGTGAGGGATAGCATTGAGATATAATAATATTTCACATCATTCTCTTAATGGCTTGAGATTTTCGAATAAATGGTTGCAAGCTCAGCTTCACCTTCATTGTCAATGAAATCCACTGATTATTCTGCTTTTTTGCCAATGATATTGGCCGTCGTGGTTCTGCGATAGTATTTTTATGTATGGTTACCCGCTTCAGATTTCACCTTGTCTGTTTTTTTCAGCTGCTTATTGGGCATTTTTTAATTTAGAGGTGTGACCTTAAGCCAAATTGAAAGTTTAAGATGCTTTTCATAATGCTCCCTTTTAATGTCGTTGCATTTTTTCATTAGAACTTCATTTGCAAGTTCTGTTTTTGGTATCATTGGCAAATCGAGCATGTTTGTCTTGATTTATGGCCATCAAAACATTGCTCATGACACTAAATGGGATTGCACTGCCTTCTGCAATCATCATTCTTTATTGGCCATATAAAAATGGCAAGATGTGCGTGTGTGCATTCGAGGGGTAGGTGCACTTATGTATGTGGACCTACTAATAAGCACCCAGTTTTGCAGCTTTGCATGTTTCCTGTCTTTTCTCTTCCCTGTTTTGACTGATTTCTAGGTCCTATGTTTGACTTTCAGATAGTACGTATCTCAACTTAGTTTGCAATTGTCCAAGCAATCGATATTTTTCTATTCTCAGTCATACATTTGTCTATCGTTGACCCGCTTGTGGTTGTGCAGCTGAAAGAAAGCGCCGTACTGAAGAGGCACAGCCAGCCAATGGTCCCGCTGCTGAAGCTAATGGGGGGCCAACAGTAAGTTCGCTACTTGACGGTTCTGCTATCTTTTTGTTTAGCTATGTAGCCTTAGTAGTTTCAAGCAGGATCGATTTGTTGGTAATCAGCTAGCAATAAGTCACTAGGGCATGCATTACCTTCTTCCCATTTCTTCTATGCAGGTCTCTTATCGAACTGGAACTGCTGGTCCTCAAGAAACAGCGCCGAATAATATATTGTTTGTTCAGAATTTGCCTGTTGAAACGACAAGCCAGATGTTGCAGTTGCTCTTTGAGCAATATCCAGGATTTAAGGAAGTGAGAATGGTTGAAGCAAAGCCTGGCATTGCTTTCATAGAGTATGAAGATGACGTGCAGGCTGGTATGGCCATGCAGCACCTTCAGGGCTTCAAAATCACTGCTCAGAACCCCATGGCCATCAGTTTTGCTAAAAAGTAAGGGAGTTAGGCCCACTTCTAGATTGAGTTTGTGTTATCTTCTGAGAACTCGCTACAGTTTTTGGTGCATACTGTGTAAAATTTAGTCAGGGGATCTGCTTCCCATTGAAGAAGGGAAAAATTGTAGAATGAGGAGAGTAAAAGGGATTGTTTCATGTCAGTTTTTTTTTTTTTTTTTTTTTTTTTTTTTTTTTGAAGTCAGTATCAAATGATGTCCTTTGTGTTGTAGAAAGGAGGTCGGTTGAGGAACCTCCGTTGTTAACTTATTGAAGAACTTAAGCAGAAATGTTAAAATGGAGCCATGTTCGTTCCCCTCATTTGGCCGGTTGCAGATAAATGCTTGAATTTCCTCCAATGGGAGATGTCATAGAGCATTTTTCGAGCTGAACCGTACAGGGATTTGTAGAAGGAGCAAAATTTGTTGCTTGCGTGGCGTGGTGCTGGTGTAGATATCTCACCTTCGAAATAAGGATATATATATATGTATGTAGATAGACATACCGGCTTCCATCCAAACGCAGCGGCGCCTCTTTCTGATAAATCTTTATTAATGTTTTAAATTGCCGGTTGGTTTGGCTTATGCCGTACGCACGTTTGGTAGCTAAAATCAACAGGTTTGGTAACAGAATTGGACGATATTTAGATTGCTGCGTCAGAATAAGATGAGGTGGGAAGTCGGGCGCTCGTCATGCATTGGAGGAAGGATGTTGGATTTTCAGGAACGGTGAAACATGGGAAACCGAGGTTTTTCTCTACTTTTCGATGATTCGTCACGTGCTCGATAAATTTGGCAAATAATTGGGCACGTCAATGAGCGTCACCCATTCGACCAAAAAACAAAAAAATGAGCGTCACCCACTGCCAATGCGAATCCCGCGGAACTGACAAAGAAGGAATGCACGTAGGGAGGTTGCCATGCCTTTTTCAAAAGGGCAAGTGCACATACTTAATATGCAGTCTCCGTCATTTTCCTGCCATTCTACATAGTGGTCGTGTGCTTTTGCCTGGAGAGAAATCAAGTCTTGATGATTCTTTTCTCGATTTAGCGGATTGGAAGAGGGAGAGAAGGGATAGTGAGGGGGGCGCCACCGCATCACATGGTAGTCGGAATTTTACAAGATAAACTAGAGAGAGAGAGAGAGAGAGAGAGCAACCACAGCGTCGTCAGCCGCCATTCAGTCAAACCCACGAGGTTTTGACCAGCCAAGCTTCGAAGAAGATGCCTCCTCGTATACGGCCAGTGGGTGCCCAGAGCAAAAGGAAAAAAGCCTTGGGCGATACGTGACCATTTTCTCTTCTTCCTCCCTACCCTTTTCTCTCCCCAACCCTGCCCTGCCCTGCCCTCCCCTCCCTCCATAATCGATACTCCCTCCTCATCACCTCCCTCCCTCCCTCCCTCTCTCTCTCTCTCTCTGTGTTGGAGATCAGAACATAACCGGAGCCATCCGAGGCTGCAGCCAGCTTTGGTTTTCCCTCCTGTTTTCTTCTTTCTGTGGAAGCGATGGCCTCACCGTCGGCGGGCACCGGGAGCTTGGACCCTCGAGCGAACTCCTTCTCCTTCTCATCGCTCCTCGCCTCCGAACTGGAGGACGACTCTCGCCGTGGGTCCGGCGTTCCCAAGTTCAAGTCCATCCCCCCGCCCTCCATCCCCATCTCCCCGCTCTCCTCTGCTTACTTCGCCATCCCGCCTGGTCTCAGCCCCGCCGAGCTCTTGGACTCCCCTGTTCTCCTCAACGCTTCCAACGTATCTTCCCTTCTCTCTCCTTCTTTATTCCCTCTCTTTTTATCTGTCTGAAATCCATTCATTTCCGCGGGTTTGTCTTTCTTGTTCATATTTGCTGCGGCTCGGGCTCATTCTCATTCTCTGTTTCTTTTTGGATGGCCGATGCAGATTTTGCCCTCCCCTACTACTGGAGCTTTCCCGCTTCAATCCTCCTTCAATTGGAAGAGCAAGTCCTCCGACAGTTACCAGCAGATCCCTAAACGGGAAGACGCAAATGGCTCCGACTTCACTTTGCAGACCAACGCCAAGCAGCATGTATGTCTACACATTCTTTTTATGCTCATCCCTCTTTTCTTTGGCCTACGATTATCGCTCAAGAGCTGTCGTCTGAATTTTGCAGCAGCAGCAGCAGCAGCAGCAGCTGGCCTGGAGCTCCATCAAACAAGATGATTCCCGTCCTCCTGACGAGAGCGCGGTGAAATCCGAACTCAATCCATTCCAGAGCTTCTCCCCTGAGATCGCCACCATCCAGACCAACGCCGATCACCGAGCCGATTGCGACAATTATCAGTCTCAGGCTCAGTCCATGCGAGAGCAGAGGAGATCTGACGATGGCTACAACTGGAGGAAATACGGCCAGAAGCAGGTGAAGGGGAGCGAAAACCCCAGGAGCTATTACAAGTGCACTCATCCTAATTGCCCTACCAAGAAGAAGGTGGAGAGGTCTCTGGATGGCCAGATTACCGAAATTGTCTACAAGGGAAGCCATAACCACCCTAAGCCTCAGGCCACCCGGAGATCCTCGGCGTCCTCCACCTCCTCCGCGCCGTCTCATGCAGTCCAGGTCTATAATCCCGCCGCCCCTGAAATCAATGACCATGCTTTTTCCACGCATGGCTCCTCGCAAGTAGACTCTGCAACCCCAGAAAACTCTTCCCTTTCGGTCGCCGATGACGAATATGATCAGGGCTCTCAGAAAAGTAAATCTGCAGGGGATGAGTTCGACGAAGACCAACCGGATCCCAAAAGATGGTAAGTTCCTGGCCGGATGGAGTTCTGTTTGTTTGTTTGTGGGCAAATTGAAATTTGTTTATGTTACAATCGGATGGTTTTAATCTGCTCGATGGTCCCTGATTCATTTCATTCCTTAATTATGCGCCTTTTTAGGAAGCAAGAGGTTGAGAACGAAGGGATTTTAGCTCCCGGGAGCAGAACGGTGAGAGAACCCAGAGTAGTAGTCCAAACCACCAGTGACATTGATATTCTTGATGATGGATATCGATGGAGGAAATATGGGCAGAAGGTGGTCAAAGGAAATCCCAATCCAAGGTAAGCGAAACTCCCGTAAATTTCAACTATTGCTTGTTGATTCTTGATGTAGCCTAATACACTTTCCATTTCCAAACCTTTGGTCACCAAAATCCCTTTTATGGTATAGTTAGATGCCATTTATTCCGTAAGTGAACCGTCCGACAATACTTCATATTTCTGCTGAATGCTCTTCGAGCGAAGGCGAAGCCTTTTTGTCTGATCTTGTCATTTCGTTGATGTCCCATGTAGGAGCTACTACAAGTGCACCAGTCCAGGCTGTCCAGTGCGCAAGCACGTGGAGAGAGCATCCCATGATCTAAGGGCAGTGATCACTACTTATGAAGGGAAGCACAACCACGATGTTCCTGCAGCCCGCGGGAGTGGCGGCGCCAATAGGCCTTTGCCCATGCCGGACAATGGCAATGGGAACAATGGTTTGGCAGATTCAATCAGGTCGTCGGCCATAACCAATCATTCCAACAACAATGGGCCAAGTGCTCCAAGCAGTAACTATAGGGTGTCGTCATCAGAAGGGCAAGCATCGCCGTTCATGCTGGAGATGTTACAGAGTCCGGGGAGCTTCGGATTTTCAGGACTTGGGAGTTCTCTGGGCTCTTTCCTGAATCAGTCTCCAAACACCGATAACTTGTTCTCCAGAGCCAAGGAGGAACCGAGGGACGACATGTTCCTGGAATCATTGCTATGCCGAAATTATTGAAGACCTTATTCTGCTCGAGGTCAGGATCAGGTGCATATCCTGGCCTTTTGAGAACTGGAAGGAGGAGGGAGATCAGTGGTTCATTTCATTTATTACATTCTGTTTATTGGCTTTAGAACTCCAGGTATAGGGGATATGTATGTATACTTTGTTCTTTGACCAAAAAAGAAAAGAGAGAACAAGATTTGTACTAGGGTAAGATGTAAGAGGAGAATTGGGATGAATGGATAATTTTTTTGTTTTGTTACTTTTTTGGGGGGCGGGGGGGAGGGGATGGTTGGAATGTTCTCTTGTTTTTCTCAGCTGAATGAATTGAAAAAGAATATCAGAAATAACTTGCAGCACCATTGTTTTTAATGCCACTGACTTCTCTCCCATTTAAGAACAAAAGGAAAAAAAAAGAAGAAAAAAGAAAAAACGAGGTGGGATTTGTGTGTTTTTAATTCGAAGAGATCGCGGCTCGTGGGGGACGGGGCGATCTCAATGGGAAAACGGAGAAAAAAACAAAAGGCCAAGACTTTACTTTCCAATCCATGGAGCCGAACCTGGGGATTTCGTCACGAAAAGCGCGTAGGAATAAATATCTATATCTCTCCTTTTCGGTCCATGGTTTGAAAAAGTCAGAGATGGGAGCTTGTGGTGGGGGATGGGATAACTTGCAGAGTAAGTCGGTCTTGGGTCAACCGTGTGTGGCATGGCGAACTGTCGTGTACGGGAGAGAGTTTCTAGATGGTGAGGTGAGGGCAGGGAGGGGGGTGGGTGGGTGGCCCCATCCATCTCCGTAGAGCCAGCATTTAATTGGGAGGAGAGTAAAGAAGACGCACGAGTCAAATTGGAGAATTCTCGTGCAGGAGAGGGGAGAAGAGGAGGGGGGTTCATCATATGATAAATAATATCTCAGCTCCACCCATCATCCCATCATGGGATTCTCTCATCCCATGCAACCGTTGAGACATCATCCCCGACTAGTCTATGCAAAGAATTCCCCAAGTCTTATGGCGGGTCTCTTCCTTTCTTCCGATGGGACCGACGAATCAATCCACCCCGCTTATTAAAGGTTCATGAATGAACATCCCCTTCCCTTCCCTTCCTTTCTGTCATCGGGGGCCTCAGGTTTCACACTCGTTAGCTATTAGTATAGCTGAAGGATTCCTCGTTTTTTCTTTTCCATCGGCGGTACAAATTTTGAAGTCATATATAGAATGCTTCAAAAGTCTAAGATGAGGAGAGATAATGGATACACTTGGTGGGGGCAACGTCCAATATCTAAATTGGAATGGTCCCCCTAAAGGCCAACCACCCACTCCCGGCCTAACACTGCCCGCCCAAACACTCTCCTTCTTTTATCTTTTATTCATTCACCCATTTGTAGTCCCTTCAATTTTCCGTTTTCAGCTGGCTCGTTTATCATTAATATCATTTCCTTATGCACGGACTTTGGATCCACCCGTGCTCCCTCCCTCCTCCTGTCAAATGAAAGGGCCGACGGGTAGCGGCCGTGACCGGCAGCATCTCTTTGGTTGTAATGTTTAATAGGTCATTTAGAATTTGTATGTCTTGTCCCCATAACGAGATTATTGAGATTGTTTTAGGATGCATTTGGGAATTGGCTTTCCCAAAGCTTTTTGGGCCTCTAAAGCCATTGGTCAAATGTAAAAATGTTTGACAATTTTATTTGGAAAGTTTTGAAGAAATGATTTGCTCTTATTAGGGGTAATCGGTTTCTAGTCTAGTTCGATTCATAAAATTGGGATTTGGGGACTAGACCGAGAACTGATTACTATTTTTTTCTTTTTCACATTTTCATCCAGATATCTTATTATCCAAAGCATGACCAAGAACAAATTTACAGTTCGAGACAAATCGTATGCGTCCATTTGGATATCTTATTATCTAATTATAGGCTCTTATTTCCTTAGAAATAATAAACTAAACCCACTAATTCTTTAAAGAAATAAAAATAAAAAATATATATTTAATCGATCCGATCTAATTCTCCTTTAGAATTGGCAATCGAACTACTAGGACACCAATTTCATTTTTTGGAATCAAGAATTGCACTAACACTCTCAGGAATCGAACTAAACTGATTTGGTTTAGGTGGTTCCTAGTTCAGATGGTTCGTTTTGTACACCATTAGCATTCACAAACCCTTAGCCCAAAGGAAGTCTATTGGACCTTTGGGCTTTAGCTTTTTCAATGCTAATACAATTTTTTTTTCAATTTTGCCCTTTCTGAATTTTCAAGATTCCAAAAATGCCTCACTATTGACTACCTCCTAGGCCCACAACATTGTGGGCAATGTTGGATCTGACCACCGAAGAGCCTCAGATGACTTCACACAACCTCAGGTGAAGTGGCCTAGGGTTAGAGGACGGTCGCCTAAGGTCATACAACCTGATGCGAGGGACGCTGGTACCAAATTTGGCCAAATTAGCTTTGCTGGTAGCCTAAGTCCTTTGCTTGAGGTCTGTTTATTTTTTGAAAAGATTAGTAAAAGATCTTTTCCAAGTGTAGTTGGTTCCAAATAGAATTTAAATCGAAGTCGCTTTCCATTGTACTTTTAAATTACAGTTTACCAAATACTATTTGCATTTTTCAAAACCCATTTAATCCAAAAAAATTTAAGATCTTTTGCATTTTCCCAATAGCTTTTCTCCAAATATCCAAATGAACACAATCCTAGCTTCCGTTTGTTTTGTGGAAAAATGAATAATTTAGAAAATATTTTATTTAAAACAATCACTTATATTGCTTAAAAAATGATTAACGGAATCTTTTTATCACTCGAAGATGTTTATACATGATTTGTTGTCGATTATAATTTTTTTTCATCAACTAATGATTTCAAGTGATACAAGCGATCATATTTTGGAAAAATATTTTCTAAATCATTCATTTTTCGTGAAGCGGATGAATTCTTAAATCTCCTCGAGTTTCTATATCCAAGCAAACGATATGTTAGAAAACACAGCAAGGTTAGAGGGCAAGAACATCATGTTCAAGAGCAGTAGACCCACTTAAGCGACACAATCATGCTTTGGGCAAAGAGTGTGAAACTTTGATAGGACCACTTATCACGTTGATTTGTAACACGTTTGATATAAGGGTTGGGAATCACTTTCTTGGATTCGAGAGGTGCTTAAGCCCCTCGTCCTAACGGAAGGACAAAACTGATCGAACGAGCGACTTTAGATGGAAGTTATATCTACGAGCACAATTCGTGAGTAAGGTTCTGACGTTGACCATTGTAATCGGTTGAACGAAAAGAACATATTCTGGCAAAATCCACGGGCGGGGGGAGGAGACTGTTTATCCGACCTATGTAGGACGGGACATTACGTGGCTTATAATTAGTCGCCTTCAATATGACTCCCTTCCTCTCCTTCCTCTCTCTCTCTCTCTCTCTCTCTCTCTCTCTCTTCCCTCCTTCCGTTCAAATAAACGTTCTCCTTCTCCAATCATTTCTGCACAATTCTCAAACATTCCCAACATTTTCTTCCCACCATTGTCGCCAGGCCCATGATACGAAGGGAGTTTGGCAGGAGGTTGGCCGTTCAATTCCTGGGAGAACTGGCTGACCAGCAAGAAGGTGGTGATGATCCGGATGACGAAGGCGTGTCTTCTACGTGCCAATTTGTTGGTCAGATCAACTCCAGGGGAATTTGGTTTGGAGATAACCCTTTTGAATTCTCCGTTCCTCTCCTCATGATGCAGCTCTCCCTCATCTCCATCTTCACCCGTTCCCTCTACGGTCTCCTCAAGCCCTTTGGCCAACCCTCCATTGTTTCTTATATTCTCGTAAGCTTCCGGGTTTTCCCATTTGTTATCATGTCATGCCGGATTTTTATCTTCTTTTAGCTCCTGAGCTTTGATTGGATGTTCGAGTCTCTTTTTTCCTTTCGGCTCTTTGCCCGAGGACAACGGAGAGGCAGAGAAGACCTGCGTCATTGTTTTGTCGCTTTAACTTTCCCTCTATTAGGAATTACCTCGATCGGAATGTCCTGCTTTGCTTTCTCATTCTTTTTCACGAGCGTCAGAAGGAATACTTGCATTTACGCTACAATGAACGTCCGCTCTAAAATTTATCATGATTAATGATTCACTTCCTCTAGGTGGGCGTCATTCTAGGTCCTTCAGTTCTCGGGCGCATCTCGACGTTTGCGTCTAGTGTATTTCCAGCTAAAGGAAAAGGTGTCTTTGACACGTTCGCGCTGTTCGGTCTCATGCTCTTCATCTTCCTGATCGGTGTTGAGACTGATCCTTCCATCGTGCTGAAATCAGGTAAAAGGACATTAGCCATTGGATTGCTAGGCTTCTTTCTTCCATACGCATTGAGTGGCTTCACAGCATTCATGCTCCACCAGTTCCTGAGTTTGGATTACGACGTAGCCAAGGTGCTTCCTTCACTGGTAGCTATGCAGTCCATGACGGCCTTTCCAGTTATTGCTTGCTTTCTTGCCGAGCTCAAGATAATCAACTCAGAAATTGGACGCCTAGCATCCGCATCTTCATTAATCTGCGATGTTTGTCATTGGTCTGTTATGACAGTCAAGTACGTGGTGTACTTAGCTACCACAAAATCATTTAGAACCTCTTTTGGATCCTTCTTCTCAATGGTGCTGCTCACCATTTTCATCGTGTTTGGAATTCGTCCAGCTGCTCTGTGGGCAATCCAACGCACGCCAGAAGGCAAACCTGTGAATGAGAGATATATTACTGCAGCTGTTGTAGCCCTTCTATCTTGTGGGTTCATTGCAGAAGCAATTGGCTTTAGTGCCTTTCTGGCATCCTTTCTTCTGGGTCTGGTTATACCAGATGGACCACCCTTGGGAGCTACATTGGTGGAGAGGCTCGACTGTTTTGTTTCAATGCTGCTAATGCCCACGTTTTTCACCACAAGTGGACTAAAAATGGATGTCTTTGCCATAAAATCTCTAAAGAATGTCGGCATCATTCAGTTAACTGTTCTTGTCGGTTTTGTTGGCAAGGTTGTAGGGACAACATTGCCCCCACTCTTCTTGAGGATACCAATTAGAGACGCCCTGTCTCTCGGTCTTATAATGAATTCGAAAGGCATTGTAGAACTTGCTATGTTGAATCATTGGAGGATGACCAACGTAAGTTCTTTTTTCCCTCCATATAAGCAGGGACACTTCGATGCAATTGCTTCATCTTGCACTTTAGCAATCATGCGTTTTTATTGTTATAATGAACTGTAGTTTGCACCTGGGACATAATCTTCACATTTTCCCAGCAGAAGAAGTCGTGCAACTGTATTCATGTTGATTAGATGTTAATAAGACTTCGATACAGGCCTTTGCCTTGTTTTCTCAACTTACAGTTGGCGTGCAGGTCATGAATGAAGAATGCTTCGCCATTTCAATGATCTCTGTGGTGGTTGTAACAGGAGTTATCACACCCATTGTTAAGCTTCTATATGATCCTTCAAGGAGATTTGTCGCCTACAAGAGGAGGACTATACTCCATAACAGGCAAAATGAAGAATTGCACATTCTAGCCTGTATCCACAATGATGAAAACATTCAAGCGACGCTGAGCCTCCTCGATGCCTCGAACCCCACGAAAGAGAGCCCAATCAATTTATGTGTCCTCCACCTTGTCAAGCTTGTTGGTCGTGCTTCATCTCTTCTGACTGCTCACCCGCCACGTGAGAAGGCCTGCAATAGCGCTTCTGAGTCTGAGCGCATCTTCGGCATATTCAGGAATTTCGAGCAAAAAAATCAAGGCAGTCTAATGCTGCATTGCTACAAGGGAGTTTCGCCCTATTCGACAATGCACAACGATGTGTGTTCCCTAGCTTTAGAGAAGAGGATCACCCTGATAATCATCCCTTTCCATAAGCAGTGGAAGCCTTGGGGAACAGTAGAGATGAGTCCTGCTTTTCGGCAACTGAACAAAAATGTACTGGAGAAGGCGCCTTGCTCAGTTGGCATTTTGATAGAGCATAGCAGTAGGAAGAAGTACCATGCGGAGTCTTCTTATTACAGAGTCGCCGTGCTCTTCTTCGGGGGTGCAGATGATAGAGAGGCACTAGCATATGCCAGACGAATGTCGCAGCACCCAAGCGTACTACTTACTCTAATAAGATTTTCCAGCTCAGTGGATATAGTAGAGGGCACGGCGAGGAGCAAATTGCTTGATGGTGATATCTTGAAGGATTTCAGGAGCAACGCCCGAAGATATGAACGGGTTTCTTACCAAGAGGAGGAGGTCGTGGACGCATCAGATGTGATTCGAGTGTTAACATGTATGGAAAACGGTTACGACCTTGTTCTGGTCGGGAGACGCCATGGAGAGTCGACGCTGATGCAAGAAGTAAGGAAGTGCAGCGAGAGAGCAGATTTGGGAATGATTGGGGACGTTCTTGCGGCTGCAGATTTTAGATGCGGATCTTTGATATTGGTAGTGCAACAGCAAACTAAAGTATGGGGACTGCGTGACCCTGAAGAGTCTTCCCGGTTGAGAAGAATAAAATTGTAGAGTTGGGGAGAGATAATAGGCGACGGAGATGAGATGGCAGATGTACAGTAAATGCATATTTCAGATAATTTCAATAGGTCTTTCTTTTTGTTTTTCAACCTGCCAAACACAATACATAGATGAGTCTCCATCTTCCCGTTTCACTCCATCCCCACAATCTTTCGACAAGAACGGCCTCATGCTATAATGCTCGCAAAAGAGTTCATTGCCAAAGCAAAAAGATTATGATGCAGCTGCGGATACCGGCGGCGATCGTGTAAAAGAAACTGCTAGTTGTTAATGCTTGATTGATGCTGGGGTCACAGAAACTGAAATGTGACCCGGGTAACATACGTACAGAAGCTCAGGTCTTGCTGAAAAGCCCACTGAATTCAATGTGTATGTGCATTGTTATGAGGGTGGACATTCTCTCTCTCTCTCTTTTGCTGAAAGTATCAGAGGAATCACCGGTTCACGTTCCCTCATTATTCATACATGCACGACCGATTACCAAATTTTGAATGGACGTGGCCGCTCCTTTCAAGACTGCTGATGCTGATGGCATTAGCCAATGGCAACCGTTGGAGCTCCGTCCATGTCTCTCGCCCCTTAAATGCCTAAACTCTCTCTCTCTCTCTCTCTCTGCTCATGGCACTCTGCAATTTGCAAAGACCCAGTCCTTTGGGCTTCGCCAATTTTAACAAATTAAGTTCGCTTTCTCAAAAATAGCGTGGGGACAGACACATGGAGAATTTTGCGTAACAACAGAGGATGGCGATGCCATACTCAAGAGTGCCCACATGTGACTGTGGGGCCCTCCGCCGGTATCTGGCACGAAACGCCCGTTGCCGCGATTACATATAATCGCATTGGAAAATTTTGTACTTTCCTCTGATAAATTGGCCTGTAGTGGCTGATCACATTGTCGTCTTTCTTTTTCTCCTTCTCTGTGTTAGGCACTCAGGCATAGTGATGGGTCCCTCGTTTCTTGGTAAAAACAGGTATTTTTCAGTCACTGCTGAAACCTGGAGACAACTTAATCCTTAGAACCTTAGCTCAGTTTGGCTTCATGTTACACGTGTTCCTGCTGTGAATTCATGTGGATCCAATAATGTGGAGGAGCATCCAGAGAAAGACCCTCATGATATCTCTCTCCAGTTCTTATCTTCCTTTACTGTTACGTGGCCTCGCATTGGCAATCATAAATAAGACTGGGAACTGACGTTTGCTTACTCATTCCGATGAATTCGACAGCTTACTTTGTCGTCATTTTATCTCTCGTTTACGATTCAGAGTTGAGTCGCTCACGTCCTCCACTGCCTTCGTTTGTGGTACACTTTCCTTGTTGGCACGCTTTGTTTCATGCAGCACTGGTGCACTTTTGCAAAGCTCCATAATGAAACCAGTATTTGCTTTCACCACCACAATTTTTTAGTGTGCTGTTCTTCCTAGTACGACCATTGGTTATATGGACCGTGAATAAGCAATCCTACAAGAGAAAGTCAATGCCGGAACCTCCCTTCGTACGCATCCTCCGTACAGTTCTGCCTCTGGTTTTAGTGGCGAATACCTTGGCCCGCATGCATCCTACGGAGCCTTCTTATTAGGCTCGATCTTATCGGATGGTCCACCCTTAGGTTCAATTTTGGTGCAAAATCTCGAGAGTTTTGCTTCTGGATTGCTCCTTCCCACGTTTTGCGCATTTGGTGGATTGAGGACCAATCTCCATTCCTTAGGAGACGTGTCAACCTCGAAGTTGGAGCTACGTGTAATCACTGGTTATGTAGGGAAATTCACCAGCACCATCTCGTCTTGTTTGTACTATGAAACTACAATTAGAGGATGCAGTCTCGCTTGGATTAATCATGTGCTGCAAGGGCATCATTGAGTTGGCAATAAATGGCTTCTGCAAGGATGTGAAAGTATGTTAATTTAATGTGGAAGGCTTTTAAGTTAGCGTGCGTTTGAGTAGTCACCAACGACTTGCCTTATTTTGTTCTACAGGTGATAGGCATGCCGGTTTATTCTCTTTTGATAGTAAATATGGTAACCAGAGTGGCCGCAAGTGTCGTAGGACATCTTTATGACCCTTCTAAATGATAACATGGCCAGTACCCAAAGGGGAATGATCTCGACCTAGCAAAATCTCAATTTCCAAGTACTGATATGCATCTACAGTGAAAAGCATGTTCACTTTGTTAAGAAGACATTTCCTAAGTTGAAGATTGACAAAACTTATCCGTAGTGAAGACTTTGTTTCTAATGATAAGTATTTTCATGGGGAAAGTTTAATAGGATGTGATTAGATTATAGCAATCGGATTCAGAGTCATGGCCTAATTATATACTTCCTTATATATTCTGTTAAACGACTAGGAATGAGACAATACTCTCATATAATAGCTGGTAGCGATTGGTTGGATTTCCTGCCATATTTATAAGTTGCTACAAAAAGAAAGTCTTCAAACTATCCATTAAAGATTAAATCTTTCTAGAACAATCTTCTTGAGACGTTTTATTCTTTTAAAGTAAAGGCACTCAACTTATAAAAACTTGAATTGCTGTATAGGCGGCAGGATCTATGGAAAGCCTCATTCTTGGCGATTTTGAAGTAATCGGATCTTCTTGACAAGATACAGGCCAATGGGTAGGTTGGATGGATTATCCTTCTGAAGATATGTCCAACGGTTAGTTTGGATTAAGAGGAGTATATGAAGAGGTCCCAAAGCTGAGAGAACTATTGCTTTCAAGAGAATCGAAGCTTGCAACTCCAAAGTCTGAAGAGTGTTCTGTGATCAAATTTATTTGTCTTTGTGAGTATAATTGTGTGTTCGAAGAAAGTCGACGGAAGACGACTTACCTCTTTCTGATAAGCAATGAACAATTTACTCGGGAACGAATGTTGAATTATGGATGAATGACGGACAATATTACTTCATGTTGGTTTGAATGCAGTCACGAGGAAAACATCAAATTTCCACAACATAAATGCCAATTGTTTTCGTAAATGAGAAATTGAATGCCTTCTTTTTTTTATTTGATGGAAATGAGATAAGAAAAGGAGAATAATTTCTTTCTAAGCGTATGTTCTACCAACCATCCCAACAGTTATCTTCAGTAGATTTTTATACAACTCCCCCATACCCTTTCAAATGGTTTCTTTCCATCATAACTTATCAAGACAAAATGGTGCGTTCTAATTGCACCTCATCATAGGACGTATTAATAAAAAATTACATCTTCCACTTGAACATGATGAGCTTGATAGTACTCTATCAAGAATATAAGTAATTCAATATTCATCAACTTTAGAAACAAATCATACTAGCAAGAAAGCTGTGTGACCAATGAGTACACCTGCACTTGGGAGCTCAAATTATGCATCTGTTAAGGATGACATAATGGCTACAACCCTAAAATGAAATAAATAATTGATGTCTCACGATGCCCCAGACATATTTTGTTACATCAATCCAAATATACATATCCTTTAAGTGTTATACTTGACTATTCATAAAACATAATGTATTTACAATTATATCCACAACCACAAAAGGCGATATAATTGGTTGATCAATAAATACATGTAATAAATGTAAAACAACAATAGTCTTCCTTCGCACTCATGTCTCTCTTTATTTCAGAATAACTGTTTTCCTAGACCCGTCCCATAAAACCAGATCTATTCATGACCATCGGTAACATGCTAAAGTAGCAACATTGATCTTTCACTTCGAGAACATAGTTAGAAGTAACATAGGACACAAAATGAGGTAAATTATAAATTACCTCAAGGGCTCACACGATGAGTAAATATGGATAATTTCACTCACATTCCTTTGTCGGTCGTACATTGCACATATAGTATAAATTACATGCTCTAATGGATTTCTCTTTCTTTAAGAGTGTAATCATTTATTAAATATATCAACTCTACAGATCTTTGCCTAAATATAGTCACGTAATTCTCACGTACTCAAGTTTAGCTCAAGTGTTATAACAACTCGCTTTCTATAGCGCCCAATTAAGTACTCGCATGCAACATCTTTCAAGCATACATGATTATGGAACTATCATGTTCGATCTTATTATAAACAAATCACAAACCTTATCTTGACTTCAATCAAGGCGGCATATTATTTTATGTACTAAACTTGCTATTCAATATTTATTTGTATATAACGTCTCATCTCAACGTGCTAACTATAGCACTTGAGATGATTGCTCTTGTGAATGAGCCAATAATTGCTTGTTAACATACTTTTCAATAATATATGTGTGTTTGTGCTAATCTCATAATAGATTTATACTTATTGATAAAACCCGAGTCACTAATAAATAAACAAGCATAATACATATGTCCACATATACATAAATTAATGATCATCTACAATAACACATATCACATTCTACATAATTCTAGTAACATCCTGTGGGTTAAAAATACATCTCTAGTAACAGCCTTCGTAAATGGATCAACAACCATTCTATTAGTTGAAATGTATTGTAGAATCACTTCTTTTTGTGTTATTATATCTCTGATGAAGTTGTTATTTATGTTAATGTGCTTTGTCCTTCTATGATACTTGGGATCTTTCACATAGGTAATAGCTGTTTGACTATCGCAATAAACTATCGCTGGTCTTGAAACTTCAGTGACAGTGACTAAATTTTCCAAGAAACGTTTTAGCCATGCTGCTTCTTGCATTATGGCAAAGCATGCAATAAATTCTGCCTCCATTGTAAACAAGGCTGTGCATATCTGTTTCTTGCTATTCTAAGAAATTGCAGCTCTATTGAGCAAAACGCATATTTAGAAATAGATTTACGTTCATCTAGGTCTCCACCCCAATTAGCATTTTTGGTGTAAATCATTCCCTTGATAACAAAGTCGATAGTCCATAGTGTCTTTTAAGTACTTTAGGATCCTCTTTACTGCTTTTCAATATACTTTACTGGAATTTGATTGATATCGGCTCACCAATCCCACGACATAACATATGTCGAGTTGAGTACACATCATAACATACATCAAACTTCCAACTGCACTAGCGTAAGGAACAATTTCCATTACTTTATTTTCTTCTGGAGTTTTATGATACATTTTAGTACTTAGGCCTTCACTTTTCATAACAGAGGTCAATGGGATTACAATACTGCATATTAAAATATTCAAGAATCTTCATTATATAAGACTTGTGATAAAGCAAAGAGTTTACTTGATCAATCTTTTTCGATATTAACTCCTAATATATAAGCAACTTCTCCCATGTCATTCATTTCAAAATTTGAAGACAACCATTCTTTTATGGTGATAACAAAAATCTTGTCATTTCCTACCAATAGAATATCATTCACATAAAATGATAAAATCACAAATTTATCTTTAGATCGCTTAACATATATACAGTGATCTTCTTCGATCATCGTGAAACCAAAAGTCGTTATGGTTAGATGAAAACGAAGATACCACTGTCTAGATGATTGCTTAAGACCATATATTGAGTGATGAAACTTGCAAATTTTATGCTCTTGGGCTTTAGCTATGAATCTATTGACTGCTTCATATAGATTTCCTCATATAGTTTCCCATTGAGGAATACCGTATTTACATCCATTTGATGTGATTCAAGATCTAAATGTGCAACGATGGCTAAGATAAAGCATACTGAGGCAAACCTTACAGCTGGTGAAAATGTTTCCTCATAATCTATACCATCTTGTTGGGTATAACCTTTCGCCACAACACGAGCTTTATACTTTTCAATGGATCCATCTGCCCTTCGCTTAATTTTAAAAACCCATTTGTTTCCAATAGCCTTGCGATTGGATGGTAGATTAACTAAGTTACAGATGTGATTTGCCCTCATTGACTCCATCTCATCTTCTAAAACTTTTCTCCATTCTTCCTTATCAGAAAATAAGAGAGCCTCTTAAATAGTCTTAAGCTCGGCATCGTCTTTCTGAGTAATCATAAATGCTTCTCCTTCAATCTCAAAACAACAACGAGAAATACTTTTACGATTACTTTTACGTAACTGAATTTCTCTTAAATTCAGTTCGACAGGCGATGCAACATTCCCACTAGGTCTTGTATGTTAAGGTAATTCTTCATTTCCCTTTACAATTATTAGTGGATGTGTTAGTAGGATCTTCCATCTCATATAATTGGAAGTCATTATTAATTTCACATCTACTAAGAAAATTGTTCTTCAAGAACTTGACATCATGTGACTTCATTTCGGTCATATTTCCATCAACTTATTCATCTATGAACACGTACCCTTTGGAGTGTTCATAATATCTTACAAATATACATTTCTTTCCTCTATGACCTAATTTGTCATATTTATGGGAAGAATCGTGAACATAAGTTGCATATTCCCATGAATGTAGATTACTTAAGTCTGGTTTCCCACCAGTCCATAATTCATAAGGGGTGGAAGTGACTAATTTTGAGGGCACTTGGTTAAGTACATAAACAGCAGTCAATGACGCATCTTCCTAATAGAAGATATGTAAATTTGCTTGCGCCACCATAGATCTAATAATTTCCAATAAGGTTCTATTCCTTTTTTCAGCTACCCCATTTTGTTGTGTGAGTATCAGGAATAGTAAATTATTATATAATTCCCTTTTTATCACAAAGAGTCTTGAATTGCTCAGATAGATATTTAAGTCTGCGATTGGTTCTCAATGCCTTTATCGTTTTGTTCAACCGATTCTTTACCATCGTTATATATCGTCTAAAGCAGTCTGATACTTTGACTTATGTAATATCAGAAAGATATAACCAAAACGCATGAAGTCATCTATGAAAGTAATGAAGTATGATGTTCTATGTCTCGCCCTCACGTTGGGAGAAGTACAGCCCAATTGTCAAAACTTGGCATGAATAAGTGATACTTTTTTTGAAAAGTAGGACACTTAAGTGCCATCTCCGGCAAACCCCATCAAGAATTCCACATGGCAATTTTTTATTATTATTTTTCTTTTATGTGGTTCGCCGAAATGCTAACTCAACAAAAAGAAAAGGGCAAAAAACGATGTTGTTTTTGAGCAGATTCGAATGTTAATATAAATAGGGATATGTGCAACACAAGTCCTAAAACTTACAAGGAAAGTGCAATTGAGTTCTAAAACTTACAAAAAGTGCAATCGAGTTCTAAAACTTGTCAAATTGGTTCAATTGAATCCTAAAATTAACACCGTCAAACTCAATAACAGAAAACGCTGACGTGGCGCTAACATGGCATTTTAAATAATTTTTTATTATACACGTGGCTTTTAATATTATTTTTATTCTTGTTTAAATTAGATTTAAAAACAAAAAAGATAAAGATAAATTTATTTGAAAAAACAAAACTGTGCAAAAAAAGAAAAAGGCACCGGTGGTGGTTCCGCCGCCGCCCATCGCCGGAGTGGCCGGCGATGGTCGCCGGCCCAGGTGGGGTGGCCCGCCCTCGCCCAAGCGAGGGCCGGCCACCCTGCCCGGCTCGGGCGAGGACGCCTAGATCCGGGCGAGCATCGCCGACCCCGATGCTCGCCCGGATCTAGGCGTCCCCGACGCTGGATCGAGTGGAGTCGTTGGTGGCGGCTGGGTGACGACGGTAGTCCAGTGCAGTGATGGCATTAGTGGGGTCAGCGGTAGGACGTCGGGGAACAGTAGCAGCCCAGCACCGCAAAGGGTCACGGCTAGTTTACTAGGGACGGCGTCGGGGCTACGGTGGCACGGCTCGGCAGCAGTCCGGTGCAGCGACGGCAACGGAACCCCTACCCTCCGGAACCCACTCATTCAGATCTGGACAACGCCGGGCACGGCGTTGGGAGAGCGACGGAGCTGAATCGAAATGCCCAGATCTGGGCGAGCATCACCGACCCCAGGCAAGGGCCGGCGAGGCCTCGCCCAGGGCCGGTGATTGTCGCCGGCCCCTCCGGCGACCGTCGCCGGCCCCTCTGGCGATGGGTGGCGGCTACGGTGGAAATGCCCGCCGGTGCCATTTTTTTTTTTTATAACAGTTTTGGATTTTTAAATAAATTTTACTTTTTCATTTTTAGTTTTTAAATTTAAATTTTAAAAATTTTGAATAAAAAATAATTTAAAAAGCCACGTGGAAAATAACAATTTATTTAAAATATTACGTCAGCGCCACGTTAGCATTTTCCGTTAGTAAATTTGACGGTGCTAAATTTAGGACTCAATTGAACAAATTTGACAAGTTTTAGGACTTGATTGCACTTTTTGTAAGTTTTAGGACTCAATTGCACTTTCCTTGTAAGTTTTAGGACTTGTGTTGCACATATCCCATATAAATATTAATTTAATTATATACAAATAAATAATAATTATTTTAATTTATTTTAAAAATAAAGTGAGGGAGAGGAGGCAGCGGTTGAGGGCTGAGCTTTCGTCGCCGGTTGGCCAGGGGCCAACGACCTCGGTCGACCCTCCCCCCTTCGTCACTGCCCCTTCCCAGCGAGGAGGAGGAGGAGGCGAGGTTGTCACGCCCCAATCCTCGGGGACGTGCCCATCCTTCTTAATCAGTCGATTTTAAAGTGCGATATCCCAAGACTAAGTATCGCCAACCCTTTTTGTTACTTATGCACATGCGGAAGCAGTTATAAATCCCCAGACATTAAAACAATGGGATAGAAAAGCATGCCATATTTTTTCATATTGAATTTCACAACCATACTTTTATTAACAGTACAACTCATAGTATATTTACAATACTATTTACAGCATACTTGTCTCACACCTATCTACACTAAGACAGGGTTTACAAAATGGATGTGATCTCAATTCACATACGGGTTATACTCAAGATCCCTCTCTGCATCATCTTCTTCTTCAAAAGTCTTTCTCCCCTTCAGGTTCCTCTTCCTCAGCTTCTCCTCAGGGTCCCGAAATGGTTATTCAATAACCAATAAGACCACGTCTTAGCGAGTTCTACCCCCTAAGACTTGATTAGTAAACCAATACACTACTCGGTTGCCTAAGCATAGCACGAGTCAGAGGACTTACCTTGGCCTCAAATTCCATCTACATATAGTACAGTTCAATAGGTACTCAAATAATCACATCACTGATCGAAGCATCGATCAAATCGACCTAGTCGATTTCATGTTAGTTGGACCATTTCTAGGTCATTCATCCCACACCAAGCAATTCCTTAGATTTAGTGGCTTTATGGTCCCACCCGACCCTTTCCAGATTCAATAGCTTTACGGTCCTACCCAACCTTTTCAAGATCTAGTGGTTTTACAGTCCCACCCGACCCTTTCAAGATCTAATTTAGGAATGAATCTGAAAATCACTCATAAATTACTTTAGCACCAAATAAAGCTCAAATAAATAAACGGACTGCACCACAACGATCAGCACGAAATTCCGGTCACCGACCATCCTGGTTGAATTTCTGGAAAAATAAATAATTCAATAATTAATTTCAAAAATTAATAAATAATTATAAAGAATCCAATTTAGGCTTGTAATGCTGAATTGGACGCCGAGACGAGCCCGGAAAATTACCGAGACTCGTTCCATAAATAACATGGCATGCCTACTTGCTAATGTCTATTTCTAACCACCTAACATGAATTATTAAGTCTCTAATTTAATTGATCTAAACTAATCTAATCACCTAATTGCATTTAATTAAATCTAACCAACCCCTAAGCATAATTAGCAAACTAATAAAGCATTAGTGAGTAAAACTCACTTGATAAATGCAAAGATCAGGACACCGCAACGGCGACGCGACGATAGCCGAAATCGGGCTTTCGACGACACCGTCGGGCTTGGACCGAGCCTTGGACTTGGCCCAACAAAACTCAGCCCAACTGAGATTTGTTCCTACTTTTGGGCCAGACCCAAGTTGGCTTGGGCTTGCTGCGAAGATGGGCTTCAAAAACTGGGCTTGAAGACTACAATTGTTGAAAATGGGCTTGAAATAAAACTGAATTGGGCCTATCTTTGCTGGGCCCGAAAGACTGAAACTGCTGGGCTTCAAATCCAATTGATGATGGGCTGGATGCTGGGCTGGTTTGTCGCGGCAAATCCACAAGTTGAAGAAGACGCGGCGAAGAAGCTGTTGCTCGTGGACGCGAGGTACTAAACCGAGGTGGCCTCGTGCAATTGAAGTTCACGGCATGGGGAATGATGGCACGCGGCAGGAAAATGGAGCAGAGAATGAGGGAATTCGGTGGTAGAGGAGCTGCAGGCGAGATGGCTTCGCTGGCGCAGGCTTGCGGTCAACCAAGGACCTTCGGTGGCTTGATGTTGACCGAAGATGACGCATGGAAGAAGGCTGCAGCTGGGACGTGAGTGGCCGACCAAACTTGGTGGAATCGTGCGGCTTCCTTTGGCGATTTTCAACTTCGCTTGTTGATCGAAGCAGCAGGGCTTGGACGCGGAGAGAGCACGAGCTGGCGGTTGACGTGCGGCAAAAGGTCTTCACGGTAACTGCTTTGGACGTGTGGTCGCCGATTCGGTCAATCAAGGAGCTTCTATGGCTTGTTGTTGACCAAAGGGACAATTTGTAGTGGAGAAGGGCGAGTGGAATGGCGTTGAAGAAGGTGGGACGTTGGATGATGGAGCGAACGAGGCTGGCTTCACTCGGTGGTCAACAAGGTGGAGAGAACCTGCTGTTGTTGACCGTGGAGTTGCAGGCCGTGGACACGTGGAGAGGGCGCTTGGCTTCTCTGGACATCGTGGCTATGCAGACGTAGAGCGTGGAAGATGGAGCAGCTTTGCGGAACGTGGACTGAGCAGAGTGACAAGCAGGCGGGCATGGGGTTTCGGTTGCTGAAGACTGATTGAAGGAGCTGGATTTCTTGTCTTCCGTAGGTGTTGGCGTCGCACGAAGTGGGGAGGGAGAGAGATAGCTGTCCGGTTGAGGGTGAGAGGAAAAGGAATGGATAAAGATGAGTGATGGGGCCCCTTAGACTTGGATCTTTCCACACAAATATCATTTGTTCTTATCCCTCCATATGGCTGGCACCCACCAACAGATTTTCAGCCCAATCTACCCCTTCTAGAGAGTTGAGTTGGTCCAAAAGTCACCACTTGTGGGGCACACGAATTTCTTAGCACAAGGCTCCAATTGCTCATCAAATTTCCCTCAATTCGATATCAATCGGCTCTCATAAAATCAATCAACGCTTCAATGCCTCAATTGCTATTTTTCCTCATCCAATCACCCATCTCACATCTCGATTTTGCGATCGAAACCATCTTTAGCATTGTCCGCACAAAAATGACCTGGCGACAACTTTTTCGCAAAAAGTGTCGGGTGTTAGAAAAACCTTCTGAGACTGAGTTGACACTCCTAAAATTTATTGTGACACGACCGAAACTTCAATTTCTGAAATCGGACTCGAATTAGCAGTTAATTTCCATTCAGCGCGTTTTTAGCGTGACCTAGGCTACCAAGTAACTTTCAGACAATTTTAGTGCAAATGACTCGTGGTCGATTTTCTTCGAGTCACTATGAACCCACTCGACTCATTGGCGACTCTCAGTTGTCGTGAAAGTCTCGAGGATTCAACTATGGACACAGGGTACCAAAACAATAAGAAAATCAATCTATGGCCGATCGACGAGAATTTTCTAGTTTAGTGGGGTCACCCACAATTAGCCACACATTTCTGTCGAACCAGTCTATCTCTGATTTCAAATCGATTTTCTTAACTGTGCCGTAATGGCCTCTAAAGATGGACACGGTCGAGAAGCCGATTCTTGATCGAGTTTTCAAGTCTATTACCTTAAAATTCCTTAATAATTTTCCCAAATAGTCTAGTTATCTCGAGAGTGATCGGCTCTGAGAATAACCGTATAGGCGCGTCAATGAAATGCCCGATTTATTCGATAGAAGACAAGGTTGAAAAATTTGGATGTCATAGAAGTCCCGCGAGCCCTTGCCGGATTTGGGCGAGGGCTCGCGGCCCTTACTACCGGTTGGTCGGGGCCGGCGACCTCGACCAACCCTCCCCCTCCTTCGTCACCCCTTCCCAAAGAATGGCTGGGAGGCGACGGCAACGGCGACAAGGGCTCAGCCCTCGCCCATCTCCCTCTCCCCCCCGTTTCAATATTTGTATTTTAATTTTTAAATGTTTTAAATAAATTTAGTTTTAAATTAATTTCAATTAATTTTTATATTAATTTTTTATCACGTTAGAGATAAAAAGACGTCATTTTTGCATTTTCTAGCCATATCGGCGTGCACTTACTTTGCTAGAAAATTGCCACATCAGCATTTTGACTAGATTGGCACTTAAGTGATCAATTTTACTCCAATTTTGGCATTTAAGTGTCATTTTCCAAATTTTTGGCACTTAAGGGCAAGACGTATGACAACCATTTTTGTTCCAAAATAGTTTATGGAATGAAATAGATTTTTCTATTTCTATTTCTAGAAAAGTTTCTAAGCAAAAATAATCGTTTGATAATGATACAAAATTTCTACTCTAAAAATAGAAATTTGTTTGATAACGACATAAAATTTCTTCCTTTCTAACGACGGCGGACCGGTGGATGGCAGTGACGGACGGTGGTGGCGGTGGCCGGCGATCGATGGCAACGGGAGCTGGCGGTGGTGGGCGACGGATGGACGATGGTCGGTAGCAACGGATGAAGGATTAGTTGACAAACGATGAGAAAAAAAAAATTATTTCTCATTTCTGTTCTAGAAATAGAGATCTAGAAAATTTCTACTTCTGATTTCTATTCCAAACCTATTTCTAGAATATAAATCTATTTTATAAATAGAAAAATGGAATAAATTTATCAAACGGATTTCTATTCCAAAAACAGATCTAGAATAGAAAGATTTTTCTGGAAAAGAAATTACTAGTTGTCATGCACCCCATAAGTGTCCCTACGTGTCAAGTTTTGGCACTTCAGGTATTCGTACATCCTCTCATGTTCAAAGGATCACAAATGTTAAAATGTAAGAGTTGCAATGGAAATTTGGCTCTAGTTTCTTTACCGAATGATTTTCTAGTTTTTTTTCTCGATATACAATGTTCACATACAAGTAGATTAACACTAGTGAGTGACCCTAATAGCCATTCTCTAGCTAATTTTTGCATTTTATGTAATCCAATATTACATAATTTAGCATGCCAAGTACTAGTATCAATTTCAATTACTAAAAGATGCAATTAAAGAAAAACAACCATCGAAATTTATATTGTACTGATCATAATCAATGTCTAACACCATAAAATCATTCAATATATTACCCAAACCATAATAAACTATTCCAAACAAAATGTTAACACAATTACCATGGAAATTCAATATATAATCTAGGCTAAGAAGAACAACTACGGAGACCAAGTTTCGTCGAATATCTTGAGCATAAATGACATCATGTAGGAATAGGTTTCGACCGCTACGTAAAATTAATTTATATGTGCTAATATTATTTATTTCAACTCTTGAGTTATTCCCAACATATATCTATCTTCTTCTAGATTGTATCCAACGATACTCTACAAATGCTTTTCGGTCTCTAGTTACGTGATCTTTTGCTCCTAAGTCTACAATCCACATTAGATGAAATTCAGCAAGTATTACAGTGCTAGAAACAAAAACATTATTTAAAGTAATGGAGTAATATGGTACATCTTTCGACTCAGTGCATTCACGAACAAAGTGACCCATCTTGCCACAATTGTAGCACTTCATCTTGGCCTTGTCTTTCTTCCTACCACACTTCTTACGTCGAAAGGTCTTAACTCTCTTAGACTCCTGATTAGTCTTCCCTTTGTTGTTGAATTGATGATTTCTTTTGCGCTTAAAACCCGAAACTTTGCGTGAACTCAATTCAGTAACATAAACATAGGTAGAGGATTTCGCAGCCTCTAGATGCTCATTATCTAATTCCAAATAATGCGCTATATCATCAAAAGTGACAATATTATCATTATGTGTCATGTTGATCTTCATATACTCCCAATTGTTAGGAAGAGACTTTATAACGGTTTAAACTTGCTATTCATCAGTAAATGAGTGATCTGCCGACTTCAACTCACAAATCATATTTGACATCTCTTGAAGATGGTTCATCATCGTTATATTTGGGCTCTTTCGGTATATGTCAAATTTGATGGTGAGTCTTTTCAACTTAGTGGTAGATGTACCCCTAAATTTATCTTTAAGGGCAATCCACATTGTTTGAGCTTTATCATAATTTTCAAACTCACACATGAGATCATCTTACATACAGCTCAGCAACATGATGCGAGTAATGTTATTTTTCTTTTTCCAAGCTTGATAAGCTTCTAAATCTCTTCTGTGTTGAGCTAAAGTTCCATGCTCAGGTTCATCCATGGTATGGTTGGGGATTTCCAAAACCTCTTGCTCCTTAAAGATGTACTGAACTTTTCGATACCAATTATCATAATTGTTACCGTTCAGTTTTTCACTCTTATTGAGGTCAATTACAATGGTTTTGAATGCCAAAACCATAATCAATTACTATTACACATTGATATAATAAACGCAGAATCAATATTGGCACATTTTTTAGAGTAACATATTTAATTTGCAGTAAAGGCAAACTAAATTAATGATAATTGAACAAAAGATATATAAACGAAAGTTCACTATGTTCCAATTAGCTCCTAAGTACGATAGTTCTATTGTAATTAATTAGTTTAATTTGCACAAATTTTAAGTTCTAGATAAAAACTCTTTCGAATTCTACTGACCTACAAACTCCCACTAGAAAAAATAATTACACGACCTCATGTAATTTTTACATTTTTTCATTAACACAAAATATATAGCATGATGTGAACTAACGTACAAAAAAATCATGCAGCAACTATAACCAAAACCGTAATTTAACATGTAATGAAAAATCAGGGATTTCCTACTATAGTTCGAATTTTCCCAGAACTAGAAAATTACAAGTATATTAAACTATATACATGCTATCATCGAACCAAGCTAACACAACATATATAATACCATTTTCATGTAAGCTAGCTACTGTATTTCCAAAACCATAAGAAAATACAGGCTAAAAAGGAATATACAATGCATTTGTACCCAAAAAAATACGCGTACTTAGGGTTCTCTACACATTTTTATACCTTTAAAAAACTCAAAATTATAAAATAATTATACCATAGTGTAGAGAACATTCATACGAACCAAATGATGCCGACCACGCTCTAACCGGAGCACCCGCGCGCTCACACGCGCTAACAAGCTATAAGGCTCCTAGCCGGTTCGACCGGTCCAACCTGTCCAACTGCTAGATCGGTTGATCGGTTAACGATCGAGTTAGGTCTCGAGTCAAGTCTCGAGTCGATCGTTGGTCGGCCAACTGCCATCGACGATGACGTCATTTGGCGGTTACCGACTGTTGGATGACGTCATCCATGACGTTAGCACGTGTTAGTTTGCTGACATGCACGTGGTGCTCACACGTTGGGCATGCTCAGCGAGTCTAGTGCATGGCACCCACGCGCCGCGGCTTCTAATTACACGTGTAGGCACATTTGATGTTCTCCGACAGTGGTCAATAGGTCGTTCGACTCGTATCAACGAGTGCTTTCACCTTGTATATTTAAAAATTGATTTTGGCCAAAAAAATATTCCGAAAAATAGCCAAAACCGTACGGTATACGTGGCCCATAAACCCATTCTTCGCTTCGGTTCGTTTTCGATGATTCATATTGCATTTCCGAGCAATAAACGTCCACACGGTGTAGATTTCATTCCCTTGATCTCGATATCAAATGGTAAACGAGAAAAAATCGATGAAAAACAGGGCAGAAATCACAACCGGGCTCTGATAATAATGTTGGAAAAAGGTCGATAGAAGACGACTTACCTCTTTCTAATGCGCAATGAACAATTTACCCAGAAACGAACGTTGAATTGTGGATGAATGACAAACAATATTACTTCACGTTGGTTTGAATGCAGTTATGAGGAAAACATCTGATTTCTACAGCGTAAATGCCAATTGTTTTCTTAAAGGAGAAATGGAACGCCTTCTTTTTTATTTGATGGAAATGGAATAACAAAAAGAGAACAATTTCTTTCTGAGTGTACGTTTTGCCAACCGTCCCGACGGTTATCTTTAGAAGATTTTTATACAACTCCATTATACCATTTCAAATGGTGTCTTTCCATCATAACTTATCAAGACGAAACGGTGCACTCGAATTGCACCCCATCATGGACGTATTAATAAAATACTACATTGTGTAATCATTTAGAGTTCAAGACTGTGTGAGAAGTAATACACACGAGCTTGAGTTTAGATAACTTAGATCGTATAACTTTGATTGGTTTTTTTTAGTGGGTTCCAGTCAATAGGCTGTAGCGCGGGAGAGGGGACGTAGGTTTGCAAAAGCCGAACCACAATAATATTTTGTATGCAATTTTCTATCCCTAACTCTTTTTCTTTTTTTTGTGATAAGATTGTATATTGATAAGATTTGATCAATTCTTTTTATCACCTATGGTATTTTGTTGCAAATTTTATTAAAACATTTTTATTTTTGCACAATCACTTATTCACCCCCCTCTAGGTGATAGTTTCAATCATAACACACCCAATTATCAACGTTGTTAAAGCCTCCAACCCCTTGAAAAGCAGCCCTATGTCTTTGTTTGTCCTTCACCTTAGAGTGTTGAAATAATAGTTGTTTCTTCCTACACATTTTGTTGATTTGTTTATTCAGTTATTCTAGTCTTTAAGAGTTAGTGGAGTCATATTTAGCTAATTTGTGTGTTAGTTGTCCTAGTTTTTAGGAGTTAGTGGAGTAAGTGTTTTATGCAGAACATGGGTGGTTATGGTCCTATTTTAGTGGTGTTTTATGCTATGTATTTGTCTTTGTAAAAGACTTTGAGGTTTTGAATGAAAAGAAGAAGTTTCAGCCTCATCTTTCCTCCCCTCTTAGCTATTTTACATAGAGAACTCAATACATGTGCCTTATCCGTGGAGAAGCCAAGTCAGCAGAAAAGCCAATGCCTCTCAAATAATCAATGCCTTCAAATTGCAATATTTCATGGTCGACACTCCTCACGAGACTATGCACAATGACATATGCTCTCTTGCGCTTGATAAGGGAGCATGATTGTGCTTGTCCCCTTCCACAAGCAATGGGCCACAAGAGGAAGAACCTCTGCTCCTTCCATTAGAATTCTGAATAGAAATGTACTCAAAACTTGCTCAGTCGGGATTTTGAAAGGGAAAAGCCACATCAGTGGCAAACAGTCAGCTTTCAATCCTAACTCTTCGTATCGCATTGCCATGCTCTTCTTTGGCAGTATTGATGACCATGAGGAACTAGCTTATAGTAGACTCATGGCTCAACATCCAAGCGTAGTCTTAATGTTGACTAGTTCATACCGAGGTGACATGACAAAGATGGAAGCAAGGTGGAGAATCTCCAGGTCAAGTTTATTGGTCAAGTGGACAGAGAAGGGGCAATCCACAAAGAGGAGAAAGTGGAAGACGGATTGCAAACAACAGAGATAATTCATCTTTGTGGGAGTGCACCATGAATCAGATGTTCCTATGCTCTCAGGTTTGACATAATAGAGTAATGAGGGTCTTGTACTTGGAATTGTTGGAGACATGCTAGCTACTTAAGATTCCGATTCTCAGTGATAGTTGTGCGGGAAAAACCTCTGCAATAAAGTGATGTTTCTTCATTTCACTCTGCTTTTTGTCTGTATAGTAATGTGAGGTTTGTACATGACGGTTTGAGGAGTTTGCTTTTAAGATGAAGTTGTATAGATTTTAACATGATAAACACATTGTAGACATTATAAAAGAAAAGGAAAGTCCTTATAACATTAATACATTCTGTCTTTTTTTGTAAGGTTAGAATAAATCTCCCTATGCCTAAGAACACGATCATCCTGGAGACATTATATCTAGTTCAGATGAAGAACACAAAAGGTTAAAGAGCCTTACTAATAGAATGCGCTTTTTGCAAATTGTGAAATCAATGGGAAAACGAATATAGGCAACTCAAATTATCATGGAGATTGCGCCACATGACTTGATCACGTGGGAGCTTTACCTATTAAGCTCATCTCCTTGTTTGCTTTAACTTCATTCTATCGAGCCACAAAAACCCTGTGACTGATGGGTTTCGAATTCTTAATACTCAATAGATTAGGAACCGAAAGACGATACATGTTTGAAAGACAACGATAACGATGGAAAATAGTTTTACACGCGGTGTCTTTGAGTGAGCTTGATATGGAATCAGGATTGATAAGTCATGTGGCTAATGGGAGTTTGAACAGCAATTTTCCTGAAAGAGCAGGAACATCACCTTAGTTAATAGCTAATATGTAAGTACTCGTCTATGAGATACATGTTGTGGGACAGAGAAATTATAAACCGAATGATTTCGGTCAAAAAACGTCAAGAAGCACAAGGTGTTGAGTGAAAGTGCTAGTATGAACACCTAGAGAGGGATGAATAGGTGTTTAAAATAAATTTTGGCAAATATATACGGAATAAAATAAACTTCAAACAAAACAAAGGAGTTAGGGAAGAGAATAAGAACACAAGGTTTATAGCGGTTCGGCTTAATCCAAGTCTATGTCCACTCTCCCACGCTAACAGCCTTCTTAGCTGGATTCCACTATGCAATCAACAAAAGATTACAGCTTTGAGTGCAAACACTTAGTAGATCACACTATCTCACTAAGTCACTCTTTTGGTATTTCTCTCACGATCACAAACGTTTAAGCTCACCAAAGACAAGTGTATGATTGAAGGTCGCTCAGACTTTGAAATTATAAATTCTACGCTCCGTCTCTTACTTGCTCATCGGTCATTCATCTCCTTAAATACTCATCCACTTCCAAACTAGCCGTTGGACAGTATCTCGAGGATCGTCTTCCAATCTACCCATTGGACAGCTCTGTATCTAGAAGATTTGGTAGCCGTTGAGTGACAAAAGTAGAATCCCAAATTGATTCCGATCGCCCATACAAACAGAATCTCGGTTTCCATAAGTAAAGCTTCTTCGTATAGAAAGTTCTTGTCTTCAATATCCAATCGTCAATCAATTAGATTGAATCAATCAAATCAATCTTGATGTGGAATCCAAATCAGATCACTAGCCGTTATATGATTGGGGCTTGTATTACGTTCTGTCAAATTTGGATGTAAAGTCTGAGTGCAATAGACTGTACAATCTGAGTCTGAGTGCAATAGACTTTACAATTTGGGTCTGAACACAGTCTGAATAAGTTTAGTTTCAACATAGAATCTGTCTTCCTGTTCGAACTTCAAGATAGAGTTTGTCTTCCTAGGTTCTTCATTTACGTTCGCCTATAATTTGTCGAAATGAGCGAGACACGATGTAGAATGTACTTTTGACACTAAAGCCCCCTGAGCCTTCAAACCTTGACACAGAAGTCTGAAAATCTTCATAATATACTTTGGACATGTGCTGCGTTCAGTCTTCTGACAGTCTTTTGACTTTGACAATATCATTTATATGTTCTATCATCTGCATGGTCTATTACTTAACCATTAAACATGTTAGTAGTCTTTGATTTATTTTGTCATCTTCAAAACATCATAAGGGATTTCCCTAATATTGAGAATTATTGTGCGCAAAAATATAAGCTATGCTTGTTAGGAACAATCGCTAAGTATGTCCCTCGCATACTGCAGGCGTGGTTTGTAGTTAGTCTCCCATCACGTTTGCAGCTCGAAATCTTCATGTTAACAAAGAAAACAAAAGGGTCAATTGTAGGTGAAACGTCACTAGTGGGGAAGACAAGGACATGCCAATCCGATAATTATGCCAGGATTGAAAAACAGCATTCGAACAGAGAAGCTTTAAGTGGTCAATATAGAATGGTTAACTGCTAGAGATATTCGCCCGAAAACTAATTACGGACACATGAATTCCCCTTCATCTTACGTCTCTGCAACCATGTCCCAACACCGGAGAGGAACTGCGAGGGAAAGTAGAAGATATGCTCCCTAACATGATGACAAAATTAGGACAAGACAAATGGACACGGAGGCGTTGGGGGAGTTCGAGGATAACTTGATGGGGTAGCGGGCACAGGTTGAGGGAGGGAGATGGCGGAGGACGGCCCGCAGACAGCCAAGCTGGTGAGATCGACAGGTTCGTCGATTCGGTCCGGTCATTGTGGGCCGACCGGATGGGCCGGAATGCGCACGCACCATAGCTTAATTAAAGCCGTCACCACGTGTGCTTTGGTGCCATTAGCTTTGTTTGTGGTCGAAGCGATGAGCAGGTTAATTAAAGCCTCTCGTCCCTGGTCAACAAGGTATTCGCATAACTGTTGAAAGATTTTCGTTTTTAAGCGATCCAGTTACTTTAGCGGTTAAAATTAGGATATGATCTGAATTTTTATTTGTATATATAAGATTGATCGCTACATTATACGTACAGCTTAAACTCCATACGCGATAATGACATTCAGATCAATTTGAATTTAAAATTTGGGTTCAGATAATACATACATTACTATACTCAATCTCCTTATCTCGAAGAAACCCTCGATCATTCTGTTAAAAATTAACTCCCCTCCGCGTGAAGATCGATCGAATCTGTTTGATTCCTTATTTTGTTTGATCTAATTGTTATAGGTTTGGTTCGTTGATAAAGAAGGGAGTTGGGCACAAGGCTCAATGCCAAAAGTTGCATGGGGATCTGCTACGTCTAGATGCGCTTACTACTTGGATAAATGTGTCCATTTTTTACATGCCCACAACACATCGGGCGGATAGAAGCCTGTAAATGAATTACGATTCGATCAGATCATCAGATTTTGCAAAGTGAAATCCTCGTCGTTTTTTAACATTGGACTAAAGTAAAATAGCCAAAGAGCAGCGAATATAGGTGTACGTGACATGTGGTCCTGGCAAATAAGAAAATGGGCAGCGGAGATTGCGAGAGGGATGTGGAATTGTTTGTCTAATCTAATCTCATTTTTAATATATATAGAAGAGAGAGAGAGAGAGAGAGAGAGAGAGAGAGAGAGAGAGCTTGAAGAAAGGAATCCATGTGAAGTCTGCGTTACCCGAAATATATGTATCAAAAGGGATGTGCCAGGCTGTATTTGCTTATTTATTTACTTATGTTTGCTTGCACTTGTCTCCATCCTTGTAAGAATTTCATTTCAATACAAGAAAGTAATGGAGACACCAGCGCGTGGTTTGTTCATTTCTTTAAGTCTTGTTTCCTTTGGTTTTTTCTTTTGTTTGAAGCTGGATATAGTTTTACACGATCGAAACTACCCAGTGGAAGTAAATTAATGAATTCATCTTGATCGCCACCTACATTATGCATGATGCCTTGTTTATATTATAGATCTATAAAATAATGTCAGTTAACCCACATAGTCATGACAGGTGCAACCGCCGCTTATAATACGGTTCGTGATGATAATAGTAGCCCCTACAAAGTAGTTAAATGTATTGGGTGGAAGGGCTTTCTTATATTACATCTTTAATTAGCTGGCGCAGAGGCATGGATTGATCGATTAACAAAGGTATTTATAAGGGAGGAACATGCATGGTAGAGCTTATAGGCTATTATTGCACCTAATGCTGTCTGCGTCAATGATTAGCAGGATCTGACCTTGAAAACGAGTTGCATCTTACCCCGGACAAACCCAGCAAACCACAAGTTATTTCTGTAATTTTATGTGGTATCTTCCTCAGTTTATAGGAAAAGGAAAGAGGCTCACAAAAGCAAAATAACTTAACGGGATGGAGACGGTATTTTGATCATTTATGAGGTCTTGGGCAAGAGGGAAAATCCACGTTTTTGCACAGTCCGTGTGGATAGTTTTCCGGGTTCATATTTCCGCGACATGCTTTCGTTTAGTGTATGCTTTTTCAAGTTAAAAGAATCTACCAATATATGAGGAAGGGTTGACCAGCGGCATCGCGTTCACCGCTCAATAGACTAGATTTTCCCCATTCAAGAAGTTATTAAGTATATTGCACTCAGTACCTGTGGAACACAAAAAGAGCTGAACACATGCTCGTTCTTGAGAGATATCCCCATCCAGTAACATTTCGCGTTGACAAATACAGAGAAACCAAAAGGGTCACTCAGAGAGATGATCCTTTGTATTTCGGAAAGCAATAAAACAGACTGCCCAAATCCATTCTTTTTTTTTTCCTCCATCGGCCATGAAGAAGACAAGACAGTAAAAAAAAACCTGTACTTACAACTTTGGGATGTATATACAAGTTGTTGCAACGGTACAAAAAAGTTGAATCTATGTCATTGGACTTGTGTCGTTGTGTGATGCTTCAACTCGTCGTGGAGCCAACGTCTCCCGATCTGCCATTACTACACGCAGACGGAACCAACAAGACAGAAAAATCTTTGCATCCGCAAAAACCAATAAAAACTCCTCTCACCGGAAAATATAACAGGTCTAATACGTTACGAGTCCTCGTAGATGCTCTCGAGGTGGGGCCTCCAAGTACTGTCGGTGCGGCTGTGCCGGCGATCTCTACGGGAGGAAGATTTCTTCTTAGAGATGGCAAGGTGGCGATCGCAGTCGGGGACGTCTTCGCCCTGAGGGTGCGATTTCTTGCTGTGAGCTTTGGCCTTGGAGGGCACCCGCTTCTTATCTTGGGGAAGAGAGGAAGCGGGGATGAGGAAGTAGATGGAGCCCCGCTTGAGCTCGGACTCGGGAGAGAGTATGAGGATGCGGCGAACCACGCCTTGCGCGCACGGCTTGCTCAGGACGTGGTTCGGGTGTGCCTTGAGGACTTCCCCGGCCGTGATGGGGCGCGTTATTTCCTCGACGTAGCCGTTCAGGTGGACGATCCGGATCAAGTCGAGAGCCCCGCAGGGAAGAACGCAGGCCAAGCAACACCGCAGGCTGTTCCCCATAATTCCCTTTCTCTCAACGAACGTGCTGATCGGAGATGGGTTATTGGGGGTGGGGTCTTCGTCTTCCTTCGAGTCTTCTCCAACAATGCGTTGCTGCTGGGGGGGCCGGAACGTGGTCGGGGGTCGACCATTGTTATATAGGCCAACGTCCCTACGAACTGACCAAATTATGCTATTAATTATTATTTTTTTTAAGAATGTATGAAATGACAAGACTGACCTTAGTGATTTATGATTAGCTGATAATATCTTTGGTATCGGTTGCTGCATCATTTTGACCATCCCCTCGATGTTTGTTAATTGGGAATAAACAAAGATTAATATGTTAATCCTCGCATGTGTGATTAGCTTAAGCCGCAATGCGCCGATATCATTGCAGTAAAGTTATGGCAATCGAATCACCTTCCCTTAATCTAATGTATTGTATTGTATTGTACTAAACAAAAAGGCAAAAGACGAAACTCAACCGGAAGAAATGAGGAACCAAACTATGATTTTCAGGGAAGATTAAGGGTCAAGCTTGGAGGGCCGGCTGCTAAACTGAATGGCATCTTTCTATGGCACGCTTCAATTAGGCTAAATGAATTAAGAGATTCTCATGGCGAAATTGCGAATTGCGTTCCGTGTTCTCGGTATTCACTTCTGATTTTTTTTTTCCTAGGAGAGGTTGGATTTGAATTGACATTTGTACCACCATGCATCAAATTCTCCCACCACATCCAACTTTTCATTCATTTTTTTGCCCCAATTTCGGCCCAAATGGCTCGTTCGTTATATAGAAGTCGGTCAGCTTTTTGTATTTCAATTTGAGGCGATAAAGAATTGAATTTGAGGAGATTAAGGAAAGTGATATTGTCGGAGTCAAACTGCCCAGAGATAGAGAGATCACAACTAATGGAACTACAAAGCCCCTCGGCTGAATTCACCTAATTGCGTAGTCGAGTCGATGGAGTTAGATCGATGGAGTTAGATCGATGTAGTGCGGCGGTCAACTCAACTCTACTCACATACTTGGTGATTGAAATCCGATTCCACGCTCAATTGATTACTAAAGTTTTGTTGATCTACCTTTAATGATTTACTAGGTTATTGACATACTCAAATTTGAATTGAGTAGACTAAATTTGTTCGTCCACAATTTTGCTAGTGTGAGTATATTATGTAGATTTAAGGATATTTGTGTTCAAATATCAAATCTACAGAATATTTAAATTATGTAATTCTTTCTATCATGTAGCGATGTTATTTCTTAACGTTCAAAAGAAATCTTTGCGTGATTTCTCCATTGAAATTTATATGAGCTCATTTATTTTGCATCTATAAAAACCAATCCAATTCGAACTATATTCTCATTTCACCCCTTGTCCTCCCCTAGTAATCTGTATAGATCATCAGGGAGAGTAGAGAGGAAATGGAAATGCGGAGATATCAGTTTGCAATTGGAAGGGAGTTTATCTTAAATCCGATGGTCGTACCGTGAGCGTTTGACGTCAACTGCGGGGTGGAAGCAAACCAAAGTTCAAACATCCGAGCTAGTATGCATAATGTACAACGCCCACGTACGTACATGGAGGAACAGGACAAATTGTCGCCTTCAGTAGGGCCCCACAGAAGACCATGTGGAATCGAATAATGAGCCAGGCGGAGTCCCGGTGATGAAGGGAAGGAGGGAAGGAGGGCCTTGAAAACCCTGGTATTTTTTGTACAAAAATAACCCAAACTATTTTAAGATCGCCAACCATAGAAGGATTAGGTACGGAACGGAGACGGGAGTATCAAAGCTAAGAAAGGTTAACACAGGGAATACTAGATTTAAGGAGGGAGTTGCGGTTGGAGTCAGATTACAGATGGAGACGAGTAAGGAGGAACACATGGTAAGGTGGGGTGCTGCATGACGGGTGGGGTTCCTGCCTTTTTCAATGATCCATAACGAGACAAAAAATCCAGATGACTGTACAGCTAATGGGACTGAGGCCATCATGATTACTCGTTTTCATTATTAGTAGTTTGGCTGCAACTAATCTGCATAGACCCAATTAGCCTCCGCTGCGTTCATTTATTCCGATAAGTGATTTGTATTCTTGGTCATGTCCCCATTATTTTTATCACCTCTTCTTGAATCTTGTACTCTTACCAGTCGAACGAGCTTCTCTCTCTCTCTCTCTCTCTCTCTCTCTCTGATCTGTTTATGAAAGAAAACCCTATTTGCAGGTGATTCACTTCTCTAAAAGCATCTTTGTGATTATCTGACACGAGTCATACCCCTCCTGCCTACATATGTATCTGTTTAATTAAATCACCTCATTAACAGAAAAAGACAGATCTTTTCCTTTTCCGAGGAGCAAACACCGCTGTTTGCAGAAACTCCTCTCTCTCTCTATCTCTCTCTCTCTCTGGGGGTTGGATTTGTTTAAGTTCTAGTATGAAAGTGGGGGATTTCCAGTTGGGGAAGAAAACAAAGAAGGCTAGTTATTTTATCGCCAACTTCGGACCTTCGCCTGTGCCTCATATGGACGTGGTCGAACCTCAGCGTTCATCAGTTCGAATCTCTGAAATGCACTTGCCATGTGGTTGCACCCGTGTAACGCAAGGGGCTTCTTTCTTTGCGTCTTTCTTGCTAATTTCTATGTATCCCTAGATTAGAACGTATTCACTCGTTCGTTATATCTATACTTAGACATCATTTTCTGAAATGAACAAACCACTACAGTTTCCCAAAACGTGATCATTATATGTGCAATATAAGTATGTCGATCTTCTTGACAAGGTACGATAAATCTATGCTTGGATAAATCTATGCTTGAAGTATGCTTACTTCAATCGGAAGGCTTGTTTGTGATGTTCCATGTTTATCATGAAGTCCTAATCTATTTCGACTCCGAAAAGTTTGTTCACAGTTTTCAGTATGCTGCCAATTGAGACTAGGAAAAAAATCCTACTTAGATCGCCGTCAAATTGCTTTTTTTTTTTTTTTTTATTTGCTTATGAATTAACGAAAAGTAAAAAGCACCTACAATAGGTTTCACACAACATGTTGATCTGCCATTCTAATTATCCCTCACGTCTCATCAACTCACGGGCGCTTATTTCTAGAGAGAGAACTCGCGTAGGGGCCAACATTGTAGAGATCATGAACACCAACGAATCATAGAACCAGAAATGGACAAAGATGTAGCTAACTAGAAGCTTCATGGAAGGAGGGTTTTGGGTGGGGCTGCCGACCCATTTCAGCTGAGAGATTTTTAAACGAGGTTGTCCATGTAACTAACCCCATGATTATCGAATAACGACATGATTAGAGAAAGGAAAGAGGAACGCACGAGGGATGGCATATGATAGATTCTTTGGTGTGAGATTGAATCTAGGAAATATCGTAACGCGCACCGAAGAAGAAGAGGCAGTTTGAACAGAGACAGAAAGAGAGAGATGCCATAATAATTGAACAACGTGGACCGAGTCTGTCCTGCGCTGAAGCCAAGGTGGAATCCCTGATTAAACTAATCCCATTCATTTCGGGGTAATTTAATTCAAAGAGTATGATTGAAGCCCTTCTCCATGCCGTACCACTTCCTTTTTCTCCTCTTGAAATTGTTTAATACAAATCTATATTGCCACATAAAGACAAGAATCCATGCACCTTAATGTATATGTTCATCGTATTCACCGGCATCAATACTAACAAAAAGGGGGTCATAATCCCAAGGCGGAGAAAGAGAGAAGGAGAGATCGCGATCTTTATGCTTGACCATCAGCCGTCGATGATTTGTCATTTTAGCTGGCATCGCGATGTTGCTGCCCACACCCACATCGAGTATTTTATCCACATCCCCCCATGTTGAATAAGGTTTTGGAATTTGGGTAATGAAGATGAAGACCGTGCTATTGAGTTCAATGTATCCCAGCTTTTCATTGGTCATTCACATCCCCAGCACCATATCATATAATAATAATAGCGCCATCCTTTTTATATCTAGGGTCATTTGTTAAACATACTAAAGAATTTCCCCGCTTAACCTATTTAACAAGTGTCCTCGAGACGTCTTCATTAATGAAATTCTTATGTTTATTGGTTAATCTTAATGTATCCATCTTGAGAAGTTAAGAGATCATCATCCCAAAGTCTTTTAAAACCTCGCTAACTGTACACATGTGGATGCCCGATGCGTGGGGTTGTCACGTAGATCCATGCTCCCGAGTAAACGAATCAAGTTTTGAACTTTGAGCACTGTCATGTTATTCTTTCCTTATTTAAAAGTATGCTTCGATGGCCGTGTTGTCTAGAAACGAAGGAGCGGAAGAGAAGTTTAAACGACACTCACGGTTGTCTTCCTTCTACTTTTAATGGTATCTAAGCCCAACAAGAGTAATGTGCAAGCTTGAGACAACATGAACTATATACGAATGGAAATAACGATCATGTCATGCACGATCTTATTATGTGTAGTTATAGGGACCATGTATGGTTAACTACACCCGATGTACCTGGAAAAAGAGGAAAATAATACTAGAAATGCAAAAAGTTGTATGCGTCGCTTATTTTAATGCCACAAGTTTTTGCCGAATAATTTGCCAAATTAGAAAAACAAATTATTTAAATGCCAATGGCGGCGAAAAATTCCAATAAAAAATAATACGTGGTATAGAAAAAGATATTAGCTACATCCGGTGCATGCTGACTCATATATACCGTGAGATGAGGCGAGACTCGTATAGGATCTGCATGATCTAACGGTTGATGGGAGCTGTATTAACGTGATTCGAGCACACACCATGTTTAGAATAGAATTTGAAAATGAGGGGAAGAGTTCAGGGGGTAACGCATGTGCTCGCGGTGGGGAAGCATCGGGTCGGGTTTATCGGAAAAGGAAGAGAGTGGCCTTACGTACTGTACGGTCTCCGAGCGCTTAAGCTACGTATTGGTGGATGTATGATTGATGGGGTGGTGGCCACGTTCCTCTCTCTCTCTCTCTCTCTCTCTCTCTCTCTCCCTTAAAAATGGAATAATTTTGGTGGGGGGACATCAGGCCGGTCACCGACCGCGTCTTTGCTCCATTATCTTCAGGGTACGAAAAGGACACAAACATGTTATCCTTGTACCTATCATGAGGTCGCGCCGATGTATTGGTTACCGATCAAGTAAGGAAAACACGCCCTATAGTGAAATCGGGGGACTATTCTATCAAAAAATAATTAAAATCACCAAGGATGCGAATTCTCCGAAGAGTAGTCCTATCTTCTTTTGAACTATTCCCTACACGTGATTCGAGCTCATTTACGCAATCCTTCAATCGGATGCAACGTCAAATCTCCTTCATCAATCGACTCCTCCATGAAGGTCATTATGGGTATGGGACATTGATGCCAAAAAGATTGAGCCACTTATTGGGACAATAATAAAAAAAGATTCTGAACTCATTACACTTACACTAAATCATTTCTAAACCTTTCAATAAGCCAACTTAGTAATAATTTTTTTAACTTTTGTCAATTAAACCAATTTGACACTTATCTTACGCGATATGGCTAACACTAATGTGCACATATTTTTAATAGTTTTTAATTTTTTTGGTTTTTCTTTTCTTTTGTTTTTTTTTTTTTTTAGACTGAAGGCCACAAATGTTGCTAGCCAACCCTCACCAATGCTGGGCAAGGGCCGTGACACCTAATAACCTTGTTGTGGGTGGTAAGGGCTTGGGCAAGGGTTGCAACGCCCTCATCATATTTGGGCCAAGTGAGGGTGTTGCGACCCTAGGCAAAGCTACGACACCCGGATCAAGCAAGAGTGCTGCGGCCCTTTCCTATGGCTAGTGAGAGTTGGCCACTGATTCTTGCCAGCCCTTAGTCCAAAAAAAAAAAAAGTAAAGAAAAGAACAAAATATTATATAAACATGTTGACATTAGCATTAATTATGTCATATAGGACAATTGACGTCTATATTAATTATTTCTAGTTAAAATTAATTGGATAGACTCAATTTACAAAACATGAAAATGTTGGGAGAATTACCAAAAAAATCCTAAACCTATTGCAATTGTGCCAATTTAGTCATAAACCTTTTTTTTTTGTCAATTTAGTCCTAAACCTTTGTGCCAATTAAGTTCTTCTGGCCAAAATTGGCTAGCCGGAGCTCACGTGGACGCCGGCCGGAGATAGCTGGTTGGCGAACAATTTTTTAAAAAAAATTTCGAATTTTTTTGATTTTTTGATTTTTTTTACCTTCTTCTTCCTTTGGCGCCGGCCAGAGATGAGGGCCGGCGAGGCTGACCTCGCCGGCCATTGGTGAAGGCGAGCCTTGCCCAGCGACGGCGAGGTCGCTATCGCCTAGCCAAGGCAAGGCTCGGCCTCGCCCGCCATGGCGAGGGCGAGCCTCGCCGATCCGGTTACGGCTTCACCAAAGTGGCCGGTGAGGCCGCCGTCGCCGGGCGAGGCTCCCCTCGCCCGCCATTAGTGAAGGCGAGCCTCGCCCGGCCGACGGCGAGGCCGGGCCGCCGCGATCCGGCGAGGCTCAACCTCGCCATGGCCGGGCAAGGCCGAGCCTCGCCTTGGTTGGGCGACGGCGGCCTTGCCGTCGCCGGGCGAGGCTCGCCCGCCCGCCACCGGCGAAGGTGAGCCTCGCCATGGCTGGGCGACGGCGGCCTCGCCGTCGCTAGGTGAGGCTAGCCTTCGCCGGTGGCCGACGGGGCGAGCCTCGCCAGGTGGCCGACGGGGCGAGCCTCGCCGGTGGCGGCGAGGTCAGCCTCGCCGGCCCTCACCTCACCTCTGGCCGGCGTCGGCTGGCGAGGAAGAAAAATAAGGTAAAAAAAAAAAAATCGAAAAAAAAAATTAAAATATTCGAAAAAAATTTAAAAAATTATTAAAAAAATTGTTCGCCAGCCAGCTGTCTCCGGCCGGCGTCCACGTCAGCGTCGGCCGGCCAATTTTGGCCGCAAGGACTGAATTGGCACAATTATAAAAGGTTTAAGACTAAATTGGCCAAAAAAAATGTTTAGGACTGAATTGGCACAATTGCAATAGATTTAGGACTTTTTTGGTAATTCTCCCTGAAAATGTTTAAGATTGAATTAGTACAATAAAAAAATTAGGATTGATTGCGCAAGTATAATATGTTTATAACTTTTTAATTAATTTTTCCCACCTATTCATACTTTGACTATTCGCAGGTCAAAAATTTTACTCTATTACGATGCTTCAAATCTTGGGATTGATAGTCTCTGTTAGGCATGTTCTGTCGCGACACTAGTATCGGGATCCAAGTGCCTTTCTTAGCTTGTGTATTTGCTTTGTGAAATGGAAAGAAAAGGAGAAAAATCAAAAAGCATCATATGTTTGTCGAATCTGAAACACTACCAAGGAGCGGTTCATATCTTAATGGGACTGCTGAACGAAGGATACTTTTGTGGAGATATTGCAGATCTCCAAGCCATGACCAATGAATTTTCAATCTGAGAAGAGGGAAAAATCTGGAGGTTGGTGAGATATGAGGTTGCTGGTTGCAGATTCAGCCAATGTAGCGTCTTGCTCACAACCTCTTATCCTCCAGCTTGGCATGTCTCCTAATGAGGAGGTAAGATCTTCATTTTTCCTTCTTTTCAAATGAGGGGTGTAAGACGTCAAGAACGATATATGCCCATATTAAACATGATCATCAAACAAAGAGACATGCCTGATAGACGAACTCGAGCCCACAACATAGGATCATGGTCTCCATACCTCTCTAAACAGCCGGAGCCGGTAAATGCAACACGCCTTTACATGAAATGGGGTGGAGATGGCCGTTCGGAACCAAATCTATTTTGTCTGAGGTTGCAGAAATCCACGCTGATGCCATTTGGAGAGTCTCGTGCGTTTCCTTTTGTGCTTTAGGGAAACTGTTGTCCCATTTTAACTGACAATGACAGAGAATGAAGAGTATTTGGGTGGAAATGTTTCCTGTATTTCTGTATATTCATTTTATAAGTACATTGCTCTATTTATACTGCTAGAGAAAGTAAGACAGGAAAGATATTTACATGATATGATTACATTCCTACTCTACCAAGCTAATCACGGATTACCTGAATTAATAGTTGATTTAATTGATTCAATTAAATCATAGCCAAAATCGGTATCTACTAGCATATTTCCTACACTTCCCCTCAAATTGGTGGTTGGTATATGTTGAGAACACTCAACTTGTTTAGCAAGTATGCATGTTGTCTTTGGCATAACAACTTGATAAATATGTTTGTAGGTTGTTCCACAGTCCCACTTCCTCTTATTGTAATGATCCCTTCCCGAATTTCGTGTAAAGTGAAATGACAATCAACCTCTATATGTTTAGTTCTTTTATGGAAAACCGACTTTATCATTGTCACAGAATAAATCGCTGGGTCCATCGATTTGTACTCCAACATCTAAGAGTATTCCCTGTATCCAGACTATTTTGCAAACAGCCTTTGCCATGGCTTGATATTATAATTCAGCTTATGATAGTGATACGGTTGACTACTTCTTTGTTTTCCATGAAATAAGTAAGCTCCCCAATTTGATACAAAAACCAATGACAGATCTCCTTGTGCATAGTCTATATCAATAAGCTATAATTTTCATATTGCATTCACGAGATAGAAAAATACCAAGTTTTGGGCATACCTTAAGAAGTACTTCACAAATTTCAGTGCTGCATTTATATGGGATTGCTTTAGCTTGTGTATGAATTGACTGAACATATGCACCGCATAACATATATTAGGTCTTGTCATTATGAGATAAATCAATTTTCCAACAAGACGTTGATATCTCGATGGCTCTTTCAACAATGGATTTGTAATAAATGAAGACGAGCTCACATCGTATTCGTGTGTTGTCAATTTCGCATTCTGTTCAATCAGTATGATAGCTGGTTTACATCTTGACAATCCTGCATTTGAAACTATCTCCAAAATGAACTTATGCTGACTAAGACAAATTCCTTGTTCGATTAAGTTATCTCAATGCCGAGCAAATATTTGGGAAGCCCTAAGCCCTTGATGTGAAAAAGTAGAATGTAGATAATTCTTGAATTTTGTGATAGCCGATTCATTGTTCCCCATGAAAAGAATATCATCAACATATATTAACAAATAGATTGATGAGGTACTTTTAGTCCATGTAAATAAAACATAATCATGTTTGGAGTGCTAGAATCCTGTGCTGCTCAATGCAGTAGTGAACTTGGCATATCATTGTCTGGAAGCTTGTTTAAGCCCATATAGAAATTTACGAAGATGACATACACAAGACTCTCTCTGCCTATGTTAACCCTATGGGAGTTCCATGTAGTTCTTCATGCATGACAAAAAATGAAGAGTTTTTGGGAGGAAATGTTTTCTGTATTTCTATACATTCATTGGACAAGTACACTGCTCTATTTATACTGCTAGAGAAAGATGTGAGACAAGAAAAAAATATACATGGTATGATTGCATTCCTACTTTACCAAGCTAACCACGAATTAACTTAATCAATAATTGATTTAATTGAATCAATTAAATCATAGCCAGAATTGGTATCTACTATTATATTTTGAACAAAGAATAGTCGACAGGCAAAACCTTAGGTCAAACAATGGTAGACTTCGATACATGCATGCAAATGTTTTGGATCATTCACTTGTTTGTCGCAAGACACTGTACTATGGATCTAGAGGGTTGCATTAGCTAACAGATGCGAGCAAAAAGAAAAGAAGAAAAAAGAAGAAGAAGAAGCATCATCCAAGTCGTCTAAATTATGGTTTCCTTATTTACCAATGGGAAAATTACCAAAAAAAGTCCTAAATCTATTGTAATTGTGCTAATTTAGTCATAAACTTATTTTTTTGACTAATTGAGTCTTAAACTTTTTACAATTATTTTCGATCAGTTCATCAGGCCAAAAATGGCCAGCCGGCGTTGACGTGGCAACCAGCCGACGTCGACGACATTTTTTTAATAATATTTTATTTTTTGAAATATTTTTTTTTTCTTCTCCCTCTCCCTCTCCCTCCTCTCCTCCTCCCTCCTTTGGCTCCAATGATTGGCCAAAGGGGAGGGCTGGCCGGTCGTTGGACTAAGGCAGCTAGGCTAGCTCGCCTTACCGTCGCTGGGCGAGGGCAAGCTCGCCCAGCCACTGGCGGGGCAAGCCCTCGCTAGATCCGACAAGGGGGCCTCGTTGTCGCCGGGTGCGGCGAGGCGAGCCCCCGTTGAATCTGGCGAGGGCTCGCCTTGCGGGCGCCAGCGAGGCTAACCCTCGCCAAATCCAGGAGGAGGGCCTTGCCGATGCGACGGCAAGCCCCCTTCGCCGGATCCGGCGAGGGCTAGCCTCGCCCGGCAATCATGAGGTGAGCCCTCGCTAGATCCAAGCAGGGGCTCGCCCGCCGTCGCTTGGCATGAGCTTGCCAACTAGTGAGGCGAGCCCTCACTAGATCGGGGGGGGCTCACCTTGCTAGACTCGGCAACGACAAGGCCCCTTCGCTGGATCTAGCAAGGGCTCACCCGCCAGTGGCTGGGCGAGCTCACTCTCGCCCAACGACGGCGAGGCGAGCTAGCCTGATTGCCTCAGTCTGGCGACCGGCCAGCCCTCCCCTTTGGCCCGTCGCCAGAGCAAAAAGGAAGAAGGAGGGAGGAGGAAAAGAGGAGGAAGGAGGGAGAGGGAGAAGGAAAAAAAGAAGATAAAAGATAAAAGAGATTAAAAAAAAAGATTATTAAAAAAATGTCACTGGCGCCAGCTGGCCGCCATGTCGGTGCCAGTCGGCTATTTTTGGCCGAATGGACTAATCAGTTGTAATTGTAAAAGGTTTAGGATTCAATTGGTCAAAAAAAAGTTTGGGACTGAATTGATACGATTATAATAAGTTTATGACTTTTTTTGTAATTTTCCCGTTACCAACTCTTTAACTCCGAACCACCGGCCGTGGTGGCTCTGCTGGGTAGGCTCCTGACCTTTGAAGGGAAAGGTCAGGAGTTCGAAGCCCCTGCAACTTGCGTTGCAGGGAGGATAGCAGGTCATTAGGTGATTTATGCGTAGTGCCCTGGTGGTGGGTTCTGGGCTAGCGTCACCTGGGGGTTTACATGGTGGCTATTAGCCAAAGCGGTTTCTCCAGCAAAAAAAAAAAAAAGGAAAAAAAATCTTTAACCCCGAGATCTCATTTCGCTCCTCCAATTTCTCCCTAAGACGCAAGAAATCAAATTCGTGGGAGAACGAGGCAAAAACTTCGATTCTCTGTCAAGTTTCAAGCTCTACAGAGCCTTATGTAGATCATGACATACTCGGGTATTCCCTACGTCACTAACAAGTTGGTTTCACATAAACATCATTTGGTCGACAAAACAGGAACTTGACGTGATTTTTCAAATCTTAAGAACCCAAGTTGAGTAAATGGAAAACAAAACGGCATTTCCAACGCTTGGGAATTCTATGCACGTGTCCTTTTTTATTTATCAAGGTAAAAGAGGAGTGCAAATAAAAAAGGAGTGCCTTAACCTCAAGGTTAGGTATGCTTTTCCTGTACGATGCCACAAGCCAACATCTACTTATGCATCCTCGAATCAAGGGCTAACATAGTCGATTAGTCCTCCTTTCAAAGCACATGTAATGGCACCGGCCGAGCTACTTATCTTAGTCGTACTACTCTTGGTGAATACTGGCTCCAGCATCCTCAACACCAAGTCGAAAGCAGCTAAACTATTCCCGGCAATCCTCATATTCGGGGACTCAACAGTAGACACCGGTAATAACAACTACATTGTGACTTTGTTCAAGGGCAACCACCTCCCTTATGGCCGCGACTTCCCTGGTCAAGTTCCCACGGGTAGATTTTCTAATGGAAAACTCGTTCCTGATTTCGTCGCTTCTGCGGCTGGTATCAAGGAGACAGTTCCTCCGTTTCTAGAGCCTGACCTAAAGGACGGACAACTCCGCACTGGCGTTAGCTTCGCCTCGGGAGGATCAGGGTTTGATGATCTGACAACCGCAATTTCTGGTGTAATCCCGATGTCAAAGCAACTTGAATATTTGGAGAAGTACATTCAGAGGCTTAACAAGATGGTAGGAGAAGAGGAGGCAAATAAGATTTTAAAAGGAGCGTTAGCCATCATCAGTGCAGGAACTAATGACTTCATATTTAATTTCTATGATATTCCCACGAGGAGAACCCAATTCAATATCAGCGAATACCAAGACTTTTTGCTGGGAAGACTACGAGACTTCATATTGGTGAGATGAGAACCTACCTATCACGCGGCTATGATGTTTCTGTTCTAGTAGTAATTTCAGTTATGAATGAACTCATCTGACTGCTAAAAGTGTACTTACACAGCAACTCCACGAACTCGGGTGCCGCAAGATAGCAGTGGCGGGGCTTCCTCCAGTTGGCTGTCTGCCCATTCAAATGACCGCAAAATTCAAGAACCCCGAGGATCGAAAATGCGTAGAAGATGAAAACCTCGATGCTCGAATCTACAATCACAAGCTAGCAAATCTTTTGCCTCAACTACAATCAGTGCTTCCAAAAAGCAAGATTGCCTATGCGGATGTGTACGAGCCAATGATTGACATGATCAATCATCCTCAGAAGTATGGTACGCCAAATAAAACTTTTACAGGTTCTTATTATGACACATTTCAATGCTCTCGTTTCTCCACTCCTTCCTCAGCTTTCAAAGGATGCGTTTTAGTCAAGGGCAATTATCTGTCCAGTTGATGTCTTACTGAGATTGTGGGTGACAGGATTCCTGGAAACAAAGAAAGGATGCTGTGGCACCGGATATGTGGAAGCAGGACCTCTGTGCAACGAACTCACACCAACATGTCGTAATTCATCGCAATACTTATTCTGGGATAGCATTCATCCATGCGAGTCGGCGTACTACTACATCTCTCTGTTCCTAGAGGAGCAAGTTCTTCCTCAATTATTCTTTTGCGACTCTACAAATGAATACTGAAAAGATCCATTGATCTATATGCTATTGTTAAAAAAGGAAAAGGGAGCAGGTATTACACATGATTAGCAAATATGAAAGGAGAAAAGGAACCGTTCAAGATTCAACTTTATGAGGGCATCAGCCAGATCCATGGATATAGTAAATAATACGATGTAGGCTAGATTTGAAATTTCAAGAACGATGAGTAAGGGCCGGCTGTCAGCCAGAGGGATGAATAATTTCTTTACACATACATAATGAGCTAGAATTTGAGGATCAGTTACCAAGGCCAAATGAACGATACATTATCTTGAATGCTCCCATTTTTCTTCACGCCATTAACTCAAGATCAAAACTGAGAACTTAAATATCCAAGTATCAAAGGACAAATCAAATTTACAACTCCTCTAACAAATGTTAGTAACAGCCCTTTCAACAAAATAAATCTCTTCCTCGATCAGATCAGGGCAAAGAAACATAAAAACTTCATCCATTTTCCTTATTAGTTAAATATATGAATCTTGAGCGATTTTCCTAAAAGTGCAATGACCAAGATACATTTAACAAGTAGAAAAAACTGAAAGATTTGAATTTACAGCTGCGTAATTCAACTGCTCTCTCTTGCATATGCGCTCGTCTCCTCTGCAACCTTCCCCCAAACATTGGCAATTTTCTCAGCATACCCAACCTGTGACATTGCGCAGGAAAAAAAGACATGATCCGACTAGAAAGCACTACTAAAAATAAAACAGATGTCTAGGTCGGTCAAACCACACAAATCAGGCATAATGATTGACCTAGGCTGACATGTTATCTGGCATAGAACCTCCAACAAAAAGAATTATCAGATCGCAAATCTAAGAAAACCACAATCCAAGAACTCTACTCCAGAATTTATCTCAGAAAGCCTAGTCCTTGTTCATACCATCCACAGAAGAAATTTAGTTTCTTTGATTGGGAAGCCCTCAGGGATAAAAATTTTTACCCAGGAGATAATTTTTTTTTTACCCTGGACATAATCTAGGCATATGCAGCCAAGGCAAAAACAAACAAATAAATAAATGAACATCACTTATTCTGACTGTGTGAATACTGCGAAGACACTACATTAAAATTCACTTCTTTGCAAAGGAGAACTATGGCTCCAATTGCAATCTCTGTCAGTAGACCTCATGACCTGCCAAAATACTGGTCTTGGTCTCTATCCTGATTTTGTCTGGACACCACTTTGAGAACTTGAGTTAACCGTGCTTACTATTTTAAGCCAGACAACTACCTATTCAGATCCAAAGTCCACATAGTAGAGGCTCAGTTGATACAGGTAATGGCAACCTGCCTTGGCAATTGTGAATTTAAAATATGGGCTGGTGAGGCAAGCACAGAAACAGGTAAAAACTTGATAGGCACCCACTGTCTACTGAGACAGATGCATTGTTGCTGCTGGAGGCAGTCAACAGAGCCTCCAACGAGGCATACCCTCTTCCTCGACCGCAAATTTAAATTATGGGGATGGCATCATGACAATTTTTTTAGCCTGACCCATGTTTTCAACCATCTGTTGCTTCAAAACTCAAAACTCCAATCAATCATGCCACTATTAATTACTGAGTTGACGGAATCTTGCACGAAACTAACTTAGACTTCCCCTAAAAGTTGGTGGCGAAAGGCATTTCCAGATACCTAATCCATTCCATACACTGCAACTTCAGTAGCACCACCAAAAAATACCCATTGAAATAATATGCCTATAATTATGTGGCATTTGACAAGAATGGATCCGCCCAGTACTATTTCTAAAGGATTAACGAGAACTACAGGCTACATGGAGCTAAGATGCAGCTAGAGGGTCGAAAGATGCTGCGTGATAGATCTTACACAGTTGACAGCCCTCGACTGTTACATAGAAGTGATTGTTGAATTAGCTAGCCAAAAGCTAAAATAGTGCAGTACTCAAATCTGACCAGAAGATAGATGCTATTTTCGAATTCTATTGTACTGAAATCACACATAGCCAGCACTATTGAGGATCACCTTCGCTTTACTAGCATCCACAAACAGCATCCAGTGGCTGGGAAACAAAAGAAAAAAAAAAAAAGGCACACACCAGACAATTGCAGGAATTCCTGCAGCAGCTGAGACCATCGCAGTCATCGGGAGAAGAAGAGACAATATACCTGATTAACAACAAACCCCTTCAGCATATTCAAGAAATCCGCATGCCTTTCCTTATCCAGCCGCTCAAGTTCAGTCCTGTTATTTTCCTGCAATAATACTGCCTCAGTTAGAGGTGAAAGTGTTTAAAACTAAAAATATACTAGAGCCTCTGCCTGTCAAGAAAATTTTGAAAACAACGCCACATATCTTAAAATTCAACATCCCTCTATACGAACAAGTTTCATAGGAGGTACTAAAATGACCCTAACAGTCAACAGAAGCTTGAACCTCAGAAATAAGACGAGAAAATTCGGCAGCTATTGTGCTTATTAAAGCGCCCATCTCTTCAAATCAATCAATGGAGTCTCAATACAATCAGTGGAAGACGAGTGGATAACATGCATGTTACCTTAATCCGCTCGTATTCTCTTATTGCAACATTCTTGGCATCCTCAGTGACTCTTACAGTTTCCCTCAATTCCTCTATCTTGCGTATTCTTGACTTGTCGCCACCAAAAATCTTTGATGATGCAGCTTCCAGTTTTTCAGCTCTCAATTTAAGCGAAGACAATTCTGATAAAAGAGTCTGCACCGTCAATAAAGCGCTAGAGCGATCTGAGAAGGCACCATGTACTGCTAACATGAGACCCAAGTACTCATGAAGGGTATCCTGCAATCCATATTGAGATAAAGATCACCCAAAATCCAGGATATTAGATGTAATCTCCTTGTAGTGGGGAGTTCAACCAAAGGGATCACCCAGGGGATATGAAATTTTTATGCTATAAATTAAGCTTTACCCCTGAACCTTCATAACATCACGGATCAACTCTCTTATAGCCAGACTGAACTACTTAAAACAGGAAGAGAACTTACCAAATGCTTCACCGTATGCAAATTTAATTCCCGGTAAAACCTGCTAGCTTTAACTGCAGCAGTTGCCAAATTTTTCATATCAGCGGCCCGTGCTCTCTGAGAATTAAACACGGCCTCCTCATTCTCAAACTTGGTCAGTTTAATGAAGGCCAGTCCCAGTTCTCCCATTGTTTCCCCCATGTCTTGCTGAGCTTTAACTAGTGATTCCGCCTAAGCATGTACACATGACATCAAACAACCAAATATCAGTTTGACATATATCGAATACTTGGCCAGGGGCGAAAGTTCATTCCGGACATGAATGACAGCAAGAAATTACCTGCTGAGAAGCATTGCTTAGTTGCTGCTCCATATCATTCATCCTCTCCTTCTTCTCCATAAACTCTTTATCCTCTTCAACCACAGGAGGCCTGGAACCTCCCCAGTCATTGGCAACAGACTGCTTCAACTCCTTAAACAGTCTCAATAAGTCCCTCCCCCCTTTTGCCGGCTGCACGACCTCATGCGGAGCCAACACACTCTCACTGAGAAGCTGCTTCGGAAGCTTGACCGCGCCGTCGAGCATCCTCGAAGCGACATCCGTGCTCGTCGGCAAGGGGAGCTTCCCCTGCACCTGCAGAAACACCTTCAGCTCATCGCTCTTCTTGATGATGGGATGAGCCGCCAATCGCCTCAGATACCTCTCGAGGGCCACCCTCCTCTGCTCCACGAACTCCTGTTTCTGCATCACCTGACTCTCCACCACGCTCTTATCGGGCCTCGGCGGGATAAAGAACCCTCTGTACGACTCGGCCAGCCTATCGGATAGGGTGACCACATCCCGAAACCGCCGGCGGACGCTAAACTCGGAGGCCCCGAACTCGGGTATGTTGGTTCTCGTGGTAACTAAATAAGTGACGTAGGTGTTACCTCCGGGCACGATGGAGTTGGAGACCTCCTGCTCCTTCTGGGGATTGGACACGGTAATCTTGATGTACTCGGCGCTAGAGGAAGAAGATCGGGAGAAACTACGGGGGCTTTCGGAGCTCCGGCTAGGGCTATCGGCGCCGTTGATCTCGGAGGAGGCGTCCCCATCGAAGGGGCTGAAGATGACATCGGCGTAGGAAGGGGGCTCGATGTAGGAGGAGGAGGAGTTGTCGTGGGAGCTAGGGTTTCGAGGCTCGGAATAGGGGGCGGGGGGGCGAGCAAGGGATCGGAGTCGGCGGGAGTGGCGAGGACGGGAGGGGAGAGAGGGTGGGGGTGGAGGGAGTCGGCGAGGGAATTGGACATGGCGCTCCGGTAGTCGGAGGTGGAGTAGGATCTGGAGGGGTCGGCCAGGACGAGGGACTCCATCTCTTCCTTGGAGGCGTAGAGGTGGGCCTCCTCGAAACCCTGGTTGTTCTCCGAGCCCATCATCTTCGGAATTTCCCGATCCGGGGAGGGGCCGCCGGTCGCCGATCTGGCAATGAGGAGGACTACCAGGGGGGTGGGGTTCGATCTTCGGTTCCTCAGACAAAGCGGAGTGAAAGCGAGGGAAGAAGAAGAAGAAGAAGAAGACGAAGAAGACGTGAAGGAGAGAAGAGAGTCATGTCAGGGAAGTGAGGCTTAGGTGGGGAGGCGACGATGGAGGAGGACCTGCACGTGGCTGTGGCTGTGGCTGTGGCTGGGCTTTGGACATCGCACAAGGAACCCAAAAGTAACAAACGGCGAAACCAAAGAACGACGAAGAAGAAAAGAGGAAGAAGAAGAAGAAGCGAAGGAAAGATGAAGGGAGAATAGAGAAAGAGTCGTGAGTCGTGTGAGACGTGAATCGTGGGAAAAGGAGGAAACGGTGGGTAGTTTTTCACCGGTCGGTCTCAAGTCTCTGCCAACATCGCGATAACCCCACGGACCGGTTCGATCTTCGCTTTTGCTTTTCGCCCTTTCCACACTCCATCCGTCCATTCCCCCTTCAGGTATGGATTCATCCTTACGGCTAAATAGTATTCGATAGGGGATCGTGACATGGTGTGATTGAATCCGATCTTCCCATCTTTCTCATATCAATGACGCAATAAATTTTATGGTCCAAAGACTACAAGTTATATTAACTTGAAAATCATGGCCGTATCCATTATTTCGAGCAATTCAAACGAAACACATAGAAATATAATGTTAAAATAATTAAATATTAAACTATATTTTTATTTATCAATTTAAACTATTAGAATAATTGATAATGATCATACAAAATCTCACATTATATCAAAATAAGAAATTTTGAATTCAAATCTTTACATGCTACATTTACATTTCCAATTAGAAATATCAATACTTAGTCTGGTACTAGATAAAAAAATCAAATTAAGTATGAGGAAGAGTGTTAAAATAACTAAATATTAAATAAGATTTTCATCTAACAACTAAGATTTTTAGAACACTTGATACTGATCTTACAAAATCTCACATGTGACATTTAAACTTCTAATGCATCACAATATAAGTGCTAATATTCTTAGGTTAAGATTGATGCATATATAATTGCTCTAAATATCACTCGTTAACTTTGCTAGCACCCTAAGAAGATTGCTTTTTAGTTCCTTCGATCCGTGCTTTAAATTCCTGGATTGGACCATACGCACCATCTAGTCTACGCTAATTTATTAAAAATTTAATTCAAAATTAGGTGCATCCGAATTTCAAGTTCCAGTGGTGAACCGGGTCAAAAATCCTATCCCGGGACCGGGATAGTAGCTGGGACCTCGGACGATGCTAATGGGCACGGTCATCCAAACGCGCCTAAAGAGTAACTGCGAAGGCACGTCAACGTTTTTTGTTTTTTCTCTGGCGGAAAGTAAAAGAAAGAAAAGACAACCAAACCGGTCATGAAAATGGAAAAAAGAAAAGGATTTATAAAAGCAAAAAAAAAAAAGTGTAAAAAGCAAAAATATTGGGAAGAAGGCGGAGTTGCCTTACTACTGTGTTTTACTCTGGAGTGGGGAGCGAAACCCTAAAGCTTAAACCCCAGAGCAGGTCGCTGCTGAGCTAGCTCGCTCATCGCCATGGCCTCCAAGTTCGGCCTTGCCGGCGGGATACCGGAGCGGCGAGTCCGGCCGATATGGGACGCCATCGATTCTCGTCAGTTCAAGACTGCTCTCAAGCTCGTCTCTTCGCTCCTCGGGAAGTTCCCCAATTCTCCTTACGTCCTCGTAAGATCCCATCGCTATGTCACCCCATTCACTCCTCTTCCTTCTTCTCTTTTGAGCCTTCGTCTTTGCTTATCGAGCCGTCCGGGATTCATTTCCTCTTCCGCTCGCCCTGATCGATCCTTTTGCACCGCCGGAATCGCGCTTTCCGATATTTCGGATATCTCGATTCTCGTTCTGCCCTCGTCCTGTTTCCAGACTTTGATTCTTTTTTTAGCCGATCTCAATCATCGGTGTAAGGTTTTCGAACTTAGAGAATGCGCAGTCCATCAGGGCTTTCCGCTCGCAAATATAGTTCGTTACGCGGTGAAGCAATGTGGGAGCTCCGGCAGCTCGGATGACAGTGTCGTGACTGCCTTATGGATTCTCTTTTCTTGTTTCTTCTCTGTATCTGCCGGAGTTGCTCTCGGTTTTTAGTGAATAACACATGGCGTTGTGCAGTCTCTTAAAGCTCTCGTTCTGGAGAGGATGGGAAAGCCGGAAGAAGCCCTGTCTGTTTGCTTGAGTGCGAAAGAGCTGCTACATTCCAATGACTCCGCGTTGATGGATGATCTCACTCTCAGTACTTTACAAATTGTCTTCCAGCGACTCGGTCACTGTCAGTATTTCAAACTTCCTACATACATGCTCATGCTATTAGAACTATACGGTGCCTCCTGCAGTGCCTAACTTCTTTGTTATTCTATCAGCGGAGCTGGCTACTAGCTGTTATGAACATGCCGCTGCGAAATTCCCAACTAATTTAGACCTTATGATGGGGCTTTTCAACTGCTATGTTCGCGAAAGCTCATTTGTGAAGCAACAACAGGTTTTTCTTTTCATTATTCTGAATTTTGCATTCTCAGATCACTCTATCTGCTTCTACGTGCACTCACTGGCCAATCTTTACTTCTGCTGTCCTGCCTTATTACAGACAGCTATCAAAATGTACAAAATAGCCAGTGAAGAACGATTCTTGCTCTGGGCTGTTTGTAGCATCCAACTGCAGGTTTTGAAATTTTCTCCTCTCCCCCTGTAGATATTTACGTATATTCATGGACATTAGTCTACTTTCCTGCAACATTACTTATCTGGCAGGTGATATTATTTGCATCTATTTCCAACCCAGAGTAGGAAAAAGAAACAGGCTTGAGAAGTGGTACAAAAGCAAACGGTGGGCTCCAAATTTTGAAATTCCTATAGCTTGAACAAACTTTTGAACACAAGGTCTGCTAGGGAATCAATATAGTTTGCTTGCTTCTGAACATGACTGATCTTGTAATTTAATTGGACAGTCTATTAATATAAGGTGTTTGGAATATGACTCTTAGTCCACTATTGGCCTATCACTTATCATAAATTATTCGGACAATGGGGGTTTTAGATTATTTAAAACTAAGTATTTGCATTCTTCTCCTTCGCTGTCCTTGGACGGGAATGATTGGGACTGCTTCTTATGCATGTACCAATCTAACTTGGGTTATAGTAGGGTTTACTGAGCAAGAATTATGGGCTTGGTAGGGCATCATTCATCTGCACAAGTTGACTTTTGAAGTTGTCACCCATAACCAAAGGTTGCTTTAGCTCATGTATAATTTCTTTGGCAACGTTGGGAAGAACTTGACAACATATATATGTCCATGCAATAGTTAGGTTTTCATTGCCGAAAACTTACAATAAGTGGTCGTACTACTCTTTCGGGAACTTTGTACATATGAAAGAACTCTATACACTGAAAGAGATGCAAACTCCTCACCTTGTCTGGATTTGACTATGAAAGCCGATATGGAAAAAGAGTTCTAAGATGTACTTGCTTTATAAGGATCTCTGAAGATTTGCTTTCTTGAAACCAGCCTCTTTAGGTGGCTGTGAGTGTGTATTTAGGATAATTCTTATCTTTCTGAATGTATACGAGGACCTCTTCTTACAGGTTCTTTGTGGCAATGGCGGAGAGAAGCTGTTGCTGTTAGCAGAGGGCTTGCTTAAGAAGCATGTTGCTACCCATAGCTTGCATGAACCAGAAGGTATTTCTTATGGGTCTGCCATACCTTGAATATGTATTTGCTTCCCTAATACTAACTTTAATCTCATGGCAGCTCTTATGGTCTACATCTCTTTGTTGGAACAGCAAGATAAGTATAGTCATGCTCTTGAAATCCTGTCAGGAAATTTGGGATCACTTCTGATGGTTGAAGTTGATAAGCTACGTATACAGGTACTCTAGACAGCTTTCTAACCTCCTGAACTTACCTCTTGTAGAGCTTTATTTGGTACAAGGCTACAATATTGATGAAATATACTAAATGACTCTTAGAGGAGTGAAAGGAGAAAATCCTTGCATCATTGACTTTAGAGGTAGGAGTGGCTCCAGTATGATGAGAATGATAAGAAATTGAACCCCCACTGCCCCTCCACTATACCGTTTCCAAAAATGTTCTTCTATGCAACTATTTTCTGAAATTAGTTCTATTCAACTTTTCTCGATTCTTCATGTAAAGTTTGGATTTTTTTAAGAGGCTTGACTATGATTTTATTGAGAAAGGACAAGTGAACATTTTGGAGGAGAATTTTTCCAGATAACAATTTACTGTTGCTAGTTCATGTCAAGTTGCACATCGATTCTTGAGAATATTCGAAAGATATAGTTCTTCATGTTCATCTCTCCATAAGAAAGTCTTACTGATTGAAAGAAAATCATTTCCATGAGAAAGAGTCATACTGTGATAGTCCAAACTTTGTTAGTTGAGGCACTTTTTTACTCCTTGGAGGCTTGGATACCAGTGTCAATGGGGCACCTGAAAAGCCGCCTGGACACATTTGTGGAGGAAGTTGGACAAAATTTGCACCGTTCAGCACAGCAGGGCTTTTTCCAGTGGTTCCTAGGTGCTTTGTCATGCTTTGCGCATTCGCGTGTGCATGTGTTGGTGACACACACAAATGAGAAATCTGTTTTTGTGAGATCAGAAGAAAAGATGGTGAGAGAATTCTAGGAAACAGAGGAGGACAGTTTATTCTATTGTAGTGTCGCACTGCAGAGAGGAGATGGAAAGGAGCTCTAAGTATGTAATTCATCATGCTTCATAAATATGTCACATGGCATGTACATTGCAGAAATCAGGTTCTCTGCAGCCACTTTCTTAGATAGAAACTTAAAACTTGTGAACAAGTGGAAATCGCTTTAATAAGTCTGATGAAGATCTACTTACACATAAAGCTGATTTATGCTTGGGTTTATTTTTCGTTGTGTTTTTCCCAGAATCCCTTTGTCGATCACTTTCCTTTTTGAGTGCTGGGACATAGAGAGAATAGAGGTGAAAGAGGAAAAATTTAAATCTCTTGAAATCATATCTATGCGTATTGATGCTTTGAAGGAGGTCTTTCACTGTGTTTGTAGAACTTGCTAACGTCAATTGAGTTTGCCACCCATGTGTTATTCATTTGCCTTCTTATCATCTTGCTCTGTCTTTAAGTTGACAGGGGAGACTTCTTGCTCGGACAGGTGACTATAAAGCTGCGGCCGATGTGTATGAGAAGATCTTAGAGTCATGGTATGACTGAACCAGTATTAATTTCAAAACAAGTTCAATTGTCACATCCCAGTAAATTCAGCTTCAGATTGGTGTTTGGCATTTGCTGTTTATGTTAAATAAGACACTGTATCTTTACTTCCAGTAACAAATTTGCGGTTTTCTATCTACCCGCGAGAAGGGAAAGTCTCTGTGGCTGTGTACATGCATTTATTGAGAGTTATTTTATGTGATTGTAGTGATAAAAATCCTTGCTTATTCTGAGCCTGTAAGATTTTTTTCTTCCATTTTCTCGAAGGTTTTTTCTTTTTGTTTGGCCCTTTTTCTTGCAGTTTGACCTAGCAACAATGTGTTGTTCCTTTTCATCCTTAAGTTATGCAAATGACTGAAAGAACTGTTTCTTAACTTTAAGTTGTGGCCTGTCATATCATAGTCGATATAATGTGTAAATGTGAATGGATCTTTACTAAGTTAGGTGCAGTTAAATACTTGTTCTTTTACTCCACTACTTCTATTGTCTGGCTTTTCACCTAGATTTTCTTGTCTAAATTTTGGCAGCCCTTTTTTCTTTCCAGTAGCGCTCTATTCTTTTTCCTCAAATCAGGAAGGCTTGCCTCCATGACGATGACGATTGGTGTTAATGGCTTTAACTGAAGCCTGGTCCTTTAGCATTTTTCACTGAAGTTCTTTTTTTATTTATTTGAAAATCATTTTGAAAGTAATTGCGTGTTTAAGGGAAAATCAATCTCATTAGCAAGCTATCCTCCTTACATATACTTATAGCCGTTGATCTTGTCTGTGTATTCTGGCAGCCCTGATGACTGGGAATGTCTGCAACATTATCTAGATTGTTTGCTGGAGGATGACCCAACCCGGGGCAATGAACCAATTGAAAATAGGATCGATGCTATTAAATTTGCAGACTGCAGATCAATTCCCTTGACAGATGAAGTGGTACTTGCTTGTTCCTCTTAATAATGAAATCTGGATTACTGTTGTTATTGTTATTGTTATTGTTATTGTTGTTGGTGTTGTTGAATTGTGAACTTCAACTAGTGTTCATGCATCAAATGATGCAATTTGGATTCGCAGTTTGATTCTCGTATAACAAGAGCATCAACTTTTGTGCATAAGTTGCAAGAGAACCTTGGAAATGATATTGTAAGATGTCCATACCTTGGCAATCTGGAGGTTGAAAGAAGAAAGCACTTATATGGCAAAGGAGATGAGCAAAAGTTAATGGAGGATCTGATACAATATTTTTTTAGGTATTTTACTACCTTTTATTGTTTTAAAATGGCTTTGTTCGGGTGATGACTTTAGACAGTATGAATGCTGCGAAGTTCAAAATAATCATTAATTCTGTCATCAGTTCAGAAGATTTAAAGAAATGTGTTTTGGTTTACACATTTTTGTTTGTAGATTTATTGCTTATGGCGTGGCCATTTCTTCTCTGCCATTTTATTTGTCTCTGTGACAGGTTTGGCCACTTAGCATGCTTCACTTCTGATGTCGAGGTGTTTGTTCAAGTCTTATCATCAGATAGAAAGATGGAGCTGTTTAAGAAATTGATCGAAAGCTCTTCAACAATTTCTCAAGTGCCAGCGAAAGCATTGGGGTTGTCAATTACCGTATTTAAGTTTCAACAATTAGTGGGAAACATATACGGGCTCACTGTGGGTGGTGCGTCCAGCATAGTCTTATTTTATATGTTTGTGATTAGTCATGTTACTTTTTTTTCCCAGCATTCCCTTTGTCTGGTCTATATGGCAGATGTTATTAAAATTTTGTACAGTGATACATGGAGCATATTCATTTGTATGTCTGGGGATGGGAATAAAGTTTGAACTTCCCAAATGTCATAGAGCGTACTATTGAGTTCTTCACTTTCTCTGTTGATCAATGAGTGCCTTAACAACGGAAATTTTTTGCAGATGAGTTGTTTCATTCAAACAATTAGTGGCTGGTTCAAAGCTAACTTTACCTGATCTTTCCAGGACTCGAGGATCTTGCAGTAAAGATGGTAGAGATGTTCTGTAAGAATCTTCCTCTTTCAAAGGACTTGGATCCACAAGAGAGCATGCATGGCGAAGAGCTTTTATCAATGGCGTGTAATGTGTTAATTCAGGTATTTTATGTTGACAAATTAACCCATTTTGGAGGTCCGCATGTTTGGTTGACATGTTCAATCAACTAAGATATGAAAGATTTCATTTCATTGTGGCATATAAAATTCGTTCTGCTTTCTTAAGCTAAAGAATGTGGGGAGCACCTTCCTCAGTTGCATAAGATTTTTTTTTCATACATAGAAGAAGCAGACACTGCGGAAATTAGAATCTTTGTCTTGTGGTGGGTCTTAACTGTTGAGTTTATCATGCACGTTTGCTTTCTCTTTATCTTTGTCCAAAAATCTGCTTAACAGAGTGGGATACTGGAACAAAAATGATTGGAGTCAAGATTTGAGTTTATTTCATTGATTGGAACTATGTAGGATGACGTCCTCCCTTGAGGAACTACTTGTGACACCTAGTTGCTCTAATAATAAATTTGATACAGGCGGGACTGGGACAAAGATATTTGTGTTTTCAACAATTGAGATGCCAGATATTGGATTCTCTGCTTATTTGCCTTTATAAATCTAATTATGGAATTTGATAAGAGTTATTAAAACTGCAAGCATCGCATAAAGTTGAACAACCACAATTGTTTAGTTTTAGCCAGTGGCTAACTCTAAATGGTTCTTTGGTTTTGTATGCTAGGTAGCTGTGTGTTTTAAGTTATCATTGTGGCTACATGACAGTTCAATGATCGGGATCGTTAGTCTCTAGTCTCCTGCAATGAATGGAATGGGTGGTACTATGTTTGGTCGGCATTCTCTATTTATTGGTTAAGGTGATCAATGAGATATCTGAATCTTTTCAAGAAAAACTTAAGTTGTAATTTCTGTGGCGATGCACAGTGTTGCTTGAACAGGTGCAGATATCCATTTCTTAACTGTATATTTAAAGTTACTTGACAAATACCGATATATGTAATCCAAATGGATTTGATGGTCATGTACCAGTGACTCGTGATTTTATTCACATAATACAGTGGTAACATCTACAATTTTTCCTTTTGACATAGTTATTCTGGCGTACACAATATTTTGGCTTCATCCTGGAGGCAATTATGGTTTTAGAGTTTGGATTAACCATCCGAAGGTAAAATTTATGTGCTTTTTACTTTCTTGCCATGTGTGTCTTCAAAGTGGTTCCAAACTATTCAGCTTTTTTTTTTTCTCCCATGTAAATGTTCTTTAAATTTGCATTTGCCTTTACGTAAAGATGGTTTCGTACCCTTAGTTGTGCATGAGAAGTATAGGTGAGGTATACCTGAATTCATATGGGAGATTTTAGTTGTATATACATGTTGAGGATTCCTATTGGCTGTAAGCATTGTAATCACAGTTAGTGATTGATCTTTTTTTTTTTTGTGAGAAGAGAGTGAAGTGGCAGGATGTATTGGCAACAGCCACTACGTGTTGGCTTTTCATGGAGCCTCTGGCTAAATTGTTTTGCAGTCGTTGCTGATATATTTGTGGTTATTTAATTTTCAAATGAGAATATAAAGAATACATGCTTAATTGCCTTTTCAAAGTGTAAGATAGAGATTGGTTGATTTAGTGAGGAGCAGTGTTAAAATGGCCCTTGAATCAAGGAAACGTGAGGAAAAATATTTGTGGAAATAGGCTTTTATATGTGTGGAGAAAATTAGCAAAAAATGTTAGTGGAAACTTTGATAGTAGCCTTATGAGTCTAATCACATTAAATTTTCCATTTCGTGCTAACAATCCAACTTCATGTTATCCCAAGAAAAAACCAATCTTATGATGACAAATTATCCCTTGTTAATTCAGGTATTTTGTGTTGACAAAGTATCCCAATTGTGAACTCTCATTTGTCATTCATCTCTCATAAAAAAGTAGTACTTGTTTGAGCTGTGGATCAGTGATGTCCTTAGTAAACTTTGGATTGGTCACCTGCCTGCGGTGTTGGTGTAGCCTCAGGTCTATTTTAGTGTGGGATTCCTTATTCCTAGTGAAGGGGTTCAAGTCCAGCTGGCTCTCGACTTGCTTGTATAATCCTTTTGACTAGACATTTTTGGGGTGGGAGGCTGTTCGTACCTAATGCATATAAAATATGAAGGTCTTACTTGGATCCACAGATATAGTATACTTGTGATCGCAGCAGTATGCTGTAGGGGGTGGAGGATTTTTCTGCTGCGGTTTGTTTACACTCATCCGACTGTTATGTCTACAAGTTTCAGATGTCTCAATGTGATAATTTCTGATTGAAAAATGTTTTCTGGATCTGTCTCCATGTGATTTCAAATTCATCATGACCTGCCTCTGAAGTGTAGTTTCAAATTTAAATGTTCTAAGTTTCTCAATTTTACATCTCCTGTTGAAGCACATAGGCTCAAAAGCATGTTGCTTGCTCTTGCTTTTGATTTGTTATTGAAGCCATGTGCTTGTCCATGATGTTCTTGTTACATATAAGAAAGCAAATGTTCTTCTATGGCACAGATTTATTATTAATAAGTCATTTAGTTTTTGCATAGGCCAAACCATGGTTTGAAATTTTCACCAATTGTCGTCATGGGAAATGTATGATAATTGAAGTCTGGATGCTCTTACCTGGAAATAACTTGAATTTGTTATGCTTGCAGGCATGTCTCGCAGTACAAGATCTTATTAGTGCACTTGTATTCTCACTTGGGTGCCATTTCATTGGCATATGACTGGTAGGTCTTGACAAGTTAATGACTCATTTCTTAATCAAAGCAGCTTCTGTTTATCTTGCATGTGAATAACGAGTGCAATACTCCTTCCTTTGTCAATTCTGAAAAGTCATCTTGCTTTATGGTTAGGTACAAGTCTTTGGAAGTTAAGAACATCTTGCTGGAAACTGTTTCCCACAACATTCTTCCCCAGATGTTGGGTTCCCTTCTTTGGATGGATCTTAATACTCTATTGAGGGACTATCTCAAGTTTATGGATGATCATTTCAAAGAATCGGCAGATTTAACATTTCTTGCGTATCGCCACAGAAATTACTCAAAAGTATGTTTAAACTTTTGCAATATCTTACTCAATAAGGAGTTCCAATTTCACTGCAACAATGAATTACTTTGAATGAGTAGTTTGTATAGATTAGAATGTGTTTCTTCTTGCTTGAGTGTATGTGTATTTCTTCGTGAGATTGTATGAAGCTCTCTCTCTCTCTCTCTCTCTCTCTCTCTCCCCCCACCCTCCCTCCCTCCCTCCCTCCCTCCCTCCTGGGTGGGGCCACACATTAGGACACATTAATTGGCAATCATTTAAGGTTTGCTTCTGCACCTCTGGGTCTTGCGGCACTCTTTGCATGACTGCTGGTTTTTTGTTGGCAAATAATCAAAATGAGGAGAAACTTGTTTCTGCTTATTTTGTCTGAGTTTAGCCTAGCCCAGATAAGTAGAAATATCTTCAATGAATTTGCTGATGTTGGTCCTGAATAGAAATGTTAAGTTTTCACCCAAAAGCGGGAGTGCTGAGGAGGAGCTTGGTGGTTTAACTGGCAGGCAACATATTTATAAAATGGTTTGGCAGATGTTCATGGACCTACTGGTTCTCATACTAAGTCAAGAAATGATTAGATGAAATCTAATTTATCCCTTATTTCTTCTTACATGTCTCCATCAAATAGGCTCTTTAGTGTTCCTAGATGAGAATGGTCCTGGTTGCATGTGGTGGTTAGGGTCAATTGAATGAAGCTTCCACTCACTCTTGGTACTTTTTTTTAATTTTTTTTTTTCCCGAGCACTCTCTCATGTACTAACCAGTGTCAGTTCCAGAAGGCTCCTCAAGTGAGCATACAGCTTTGCAGATGATTTTTGTCCACTAGGTTCTGTTAGTTAACGAACTTTAAGCGGAAGAGAATAGAATTTAAATTAATAAAAATTAAGAAGTTTGCAATGTAAAGATCCCTGACAACATATGATCTGTCACTGCTTAAAGCATGCTATTGTAAACTGATCCTTTCTGCTCTAACTGTTGCTTGTGCCTGATTTTTTTGCTCAGAATGACGTTTTAGGAGTCATTACTATGTTGATGTGAGTTCTGTTGAAAGTGATATTCATTTATAGTCATCCTTATATTAATTCCATATTTTGATGCTTTGCCTGCTTCAAAGATTGATTAAACGGATAAATATTCTTTTTTCTGTTCACTTCTATGTGTGATCTGTTGGTCTGATCTTTGTTCTTTGACTTTGAATTTTAATCTGGTGATTGTGATGTTTACTGAAGCAGTTAAGCTAGGGTGGAAGTCACATGAATGATTGCTGTTGCATATGCAATTTAAACGATGTAAAAATGATTTCTTTGCGACTTATTTTCAAGGTCATATATGTTATGTACTATGTCGTAGTTTCCGATGACATGCACACGTGTAAACATTCGAATACCTTGTTATGCTTCTTCAATTCTGAGACTAGGCATTGGTGCCTGTTGATGGAGAATTCCTTGATTTACATTAGATGGACATTGTATTTCAGGCGATTGAATTTGTGCAGTTCAAGGAAAGGTTGCAAAACTCCAACCAGTACTTACTTGCCAGGATTGAATCAGCAATTTTGGAGTTAAAGCAAAATGCTGGTAACATTGATGAAGAGGAGGTACAGCCCTAGTGCAATTTGCTGGGTTGTTGTTGTTTGTGAATGCTTTTAAGTCATTCATCATGACTTTCTTATTCCATATGTTTTGAGAACCTGAAAGGTGGAATGCATTTTGTCCAGCTCTCAAGTGAGATTGGATCTAATACTTTGACCTCTAATGAAATTTGACTATTTTTACTCTCTTATTCAGTGTATTCTTGAGAATTTAAAATATGGGGTGCATTTTGTTGAGCTCTCAAATGAGATTGGATTGAAGTCTTTGACCTTTAATGAAGATTTAGAGTCTCGGCCTTGGTGGACGCCAACACCTGAGGAAAATTATCTTTTAGGTCAGTCAAGATTCATAATGTTCTCATCAAATTTGCTATTTATTCTGCAGAAGATACTTTCATGTGCTTCTTGACTGTGCACATGTTTCCTTTTTAATTTACAAAGATATCCTCCTTCCTTTTGAGTAAGTTGAGCTGAATTCAAGTTGTCAACTTTTTGTCAGGTCCAGTTGAGGAGATTTCCCATTTTCCCAAAGACAACTTGGTATGAATATATTCTAAACCTGTTCTTACGCAATTTCCTTTTATGAATAATCACTACTCTTAATTAAAGGTGGATGGCATATCTCTTTTTGTTGCTAAATAGTTAATCTCTTCAGTGAGTGAATCCTTGTTGAGTGTTTTTTTCACGTACTTGCTGTTCCTCAATATTTTTTTGGTGGAGGAGGCATCATGCTTGTTTATGAAAGTTTCCGTGCAGCATCTCTTCAATCTGCCGACCATTAAATAAGTTTCAACTGTATTATCTCAAGTAAATGTATCTGAGAACTTTCCTTTATATATCAAAGTTACAACTTTATTAATTGCTCCATCTCTATATATAACGCGCATTTATGTGATCTTGCTTGCAAAGTGTTGTTTGATATTCTGGATTTGAAGCTCTATGTATGATCAATAAAAACTTACTAGCAGACAGAAAATGCACGTTCATGTTTTATATATAGCCATGCTAAATATGGTCGTCAGAGATGGATCTTTATTGCTGAAATGTGCCCAAACTCAGTCTTTCCTCAAGCTTTGGTTGATCACTTTGGGAAATTTTGTAGTTAATGGAAGAGGTCACAGATTATCACTAGATGCAGATTTTTTCCAAATCACTACCATGTTTCTTTCAGTTGAGAAAGTCAGTTTTTTTTTGGAATTTGGATGAGGATAGTGGGGATGTGTAGTGACAAACTTGATTTACAACATAGAAAGTGATTGGCAGTTGTTATAAATTCAATGCAAAATGAAACATTAAGTGGGGCATTTACAATTGAAAGCTGGCTATAATACCATGTCAGAATATCCTATTGAAAAGCTTAAGCCATTAGGTGGAGGGTGGCTAAATGTATACAAAGCCAAGAGAAACCCCATAGGAAAAAGGATGGTCTGAAGGCAGGGCTGTGGAAGGAAAGTCAAAATGCTAGAGCTGATATAACTTGTTCATTAATAAGTAGCACTAATGAAATTTAAAAAAAAAAAAAAATATTGATATGAGAGGACGGGAAAACTTTATAAGCATGAGCCTCAGGAAAAGTGGCATAATTTAGTTTCAAACATTAACAACCATGGATTTCCATTGCATTATCTAGCTTTATCACTCCAACTAAAGCATATACTTCAGATAGACTTGATCGTGATGTTTTAGTCAAGCAATCTATGGTTATTCGAGAACTATCAGAACAGATCATGGGCGTGGTGGCTTTTTTGGCCTAGCCACTCAATGGTCATATGGGCAGGCTTGGAGGGGTGTGCATAGAAAAGCCTGCATGGCCCTATTTGGCACAGGCAGTCTTAAAAGTTTGTATAACCAATTTATGCAGGTTATTATGATGGACATATGGTGTGACCCAAGAAAGTGAGATCCCTTTGGTTGGAATTTTTGTTTTAGGGCACTGACTAAACCAACTACTGTAAGGTCATTTTTAGAACATTGAAAACAGTAAGTGTAATAAATTCACTTACCAATAGAAAATTGAATATGAAAACAACATTTTTTGCATCCCCAAAGTAATTATATTTCAACAGTGCTCAGGGTTGATCACCTGTGGAAGTCTTGTAGTAAACAGTCTTAGTAATTCACAGATTTTAGAATTTTAGGGGACAAATGATAAATATGATTTATGATTGTTCATATATTCGTGGTTACATAGATGCTTTTTTTAGTGCTAACAGATCTGGATGCAGATCTTTTCCAAATCAGCACCATATTTCTTTTAGTTGATAAAGTTGTCTTCTTTGGAAGAGGACTGATAGATTTATAATGAGGAGCTTTTGCTACACCATGAGAAAATCAATAATGAGCAAAAGGCTTCTATGTGTGGAAGGAGTTAGGATGTTAGATCTCATGTAACATGAAACTGCACCTTTTGCAGATTTGAGGCATTTTTAAACAAGAATTTTTTAGGATTCTGGCTTGTTTGGTTTCTTGATGAGTAGCAAACACCAAATAGAAATTCAATTGTATCTTCATTCGTGTGTGCTGGAAAATTCTGTGGGCATCAACTCTAGGAAAGTCTAAGCATTCAATCTTCCATAAGGATCTCCATTAGTTTGATGTGATCAGTGAAATCCTTTATCCAAACAAAAGGTATGTGGTCAATGAAAAACATGTGAGTTTAGAGAAATGTACTGCAATGGAGCATTTGGTGGTTTTCTGATATGCCTGAAATTTTGCACAATATCATGACTTAGAAGCCTAATAGACCAAATTGGTGCACAATGAAGTCAAACCCCTTAGGCTGGGATTATATGGGCTACTTAAACCAGTGACAGTAAGTTCATATTTTCATGATATTGAGAAAAAAGAGTAAACACGCAGATTCAGATATCAAAATTAATTCTTCCCCAAAGTAAAACCATTCACAAGAGGTGCCTTGTGCACACTTTTGTAAGGAAATCTGAAAAATTTATAATTACATTCAAGAAAAGCGTGATTTCCATAAAATTTTGGTTGTATTGGTGGCATTTTCCCTTCTTTTGGAATAATAAAATGCCAAATATATAGGGTATCACTATCCCAAGTTCTGGCCATTCTTGGCAAAGAACTAATATCATCTGCTTTTCTGTCTTATCAAGCTATAGGCTTGCATTGGGCGTCGTTATCCTAGTTTCCTCTAAAAATCTTCTGGTATGCCAACTTTTTTGTATGGAGTAGGAAAGTAGATTTTTGGCATATAGTTCTTGCCCAACTCTCTTTTTTTTCTTTAGATCAACTGTGTTGTCGGGGAAAAAGTGGTTGGCATCATGAAGCATTGTTGCTTCCACATACTAAAATTTCACAGTCCTGCTAAAATGTACTTCCAGTCTTCCCCCCAGGTCGCTGTAATTTCGTTGACAGAAGTGCATAACTCTAGAATCTAAAAAAGTTCCTCCATTGATGACATTTAGGTTAACTCATATAATTTCTGGTTGCTCTCTTCGTTGTATCCTTAGATGTGTTCTTTACATTGGTCCTTTTCTTCTAGATATAATTCTTATTGGCTGAACTGTCTTCTATGAAGATCTTTTTGCCTAATCCATGCGTTCATTTTCTGCCTTTTAATCTGACTAAAATTTGGTTTTGTTCCACTAAACTAGAGGAAGAAACGGGAAGCCAACACACGGACACTGATTGAGAAGAAAGCCCTTCTTCCACGGATGATTTATCTCTCTATCCAGAGTGCTTCAGTATCCTTCAAGGATGGTGTTGAAGTGAATGGGTCTGGATCAAATCCTAATGTCTCATCAGAGATGAAGCTCCTGCTTGAACACTATGCAAAGATTTTGGGTTATCATTTATCTGATGCATTGGGAGTGCTTGGGGAAGTGTGTAGAGGTTTAAAATCAACTGAGGTATGATTACATTCTTTCTTTAGAATTTCACTTATGCTGCTTGTGAGAAGTGGTACCTTATGCTGGCATAAAAATAATTCTTTGTGAAAACTGACAGCCACTCCTCATGCTTAAGAAAACACGCACTCTTAGATGTTGCGAGTACACCTAAATATGTAATCCTTGTCTTAAACTTGGAAGGGCAAGGACAAAGTGTTTTGTTTCCTTTACTGAAAGAAAATGAAAAGTCACAAATCTCACCTAACCCTTATTGGCTTCATCATCATCTTCTTATTCTATCCCTAAACTTGGGCAGGTATTTGGTGTGGACATGATCGACTGGGTGAATTTTGCTGTTTTCTCTAATGCTTGGAAGTTGAATTCTAATGAATTTGACTCGCAAGAGAAAGAGGCTTATAAGTTTGGTAGTTGGCATGGTGTTGACACTCTACTCAAGAAGTGTATACTAGAGCGGCTTAAGTTCCTGAGTACCCCGATATCTCTTCACATTACTGATTTTCAAATGTTAGTTCGGCTGATTACAGAGCCATTGTCTTGGCATGTTCTTCTAATTCAGTCTTGTGTCCGAACTTCTTTTCCATCTGGAAAGAAGAAAAAGAAGAGCGGATCTGTGGATCTATCAGTCTTGACCCTATCCAGTGTAGTTCAAGATTCAATCCAATCTCTGTGTGGTACATTTGAAGAGGTTATGAAATGGTTGAGAAATCAGATTAGGAGGTTGGAGTATAAGGAAGAGAATCTGGAAGGCATTTTGCTGTCCATGGGGAATGAAGTACAAAAGGGAAGGCCCGGGGGAGTTTTCCAGATTTTAGAGACTATGTGCTCTTCAGGCAGTAAAGAACTTGGTGATAGAATCTCTGGAGCATTGAAATCTTGGGATTCTAATCATCTGGTTAGGAAAATAGTAAGTGGTCAGCATGCAGTTATTTCTGAAACTATTTCTGTTTGTGAATCAAAATGTAGAACGTTGAAAGCACTAAAGCAGCAGATTTTACAAATCTGAACAGTCTCTGTAGTGCCATTTGTGAGACTTGAAATGTGTTCAGCGGGATTCCATTCACTTCCACATGGATGAGAGATTTTCTATCTTAGCAGAGACTTGGTTGTCAAGGGCTGCAAGGGACATTATCTCTGATTATGCCTTGGGGTCTCCCATGATGTCAAGATATCACTGCAGTCAGTGATGACATAGCCTTCTGAGCAGTCTCGGGGTGGTTTGAGAGTTTGCTGGATTATGTAATTCTAGATGAACTTGAAATTGCTCTGATGCCTTTTTCTTTTCAAAAGATTTTCACAGGCAGATCATCTTTCAATTCTTTCAATATTATTCGGGCGACGTTTCATCCTTTTTCATTGTTAAGTTGTGTAAATATTCTTTTTGGAATAAATGCACATCATTTCATCAATTTAATCGAATCGTGCGGTCTCTCCCCCTTTTTTTTCAAAGTGTACTTTAGACGCGGATATCATCAAGATAAGATGTAATTGTACCTCTTTGGATGCCCAATTCTTATACTTTTGTAAATGCTAAGTCATCGACAATAGGAAGCTCTTGGGAAACGACTATATGTGATATGTGCCCCCTCAGGAATTCTATGAACAGCCTACAGCCTGTGCAGCAGAACCAAAGATATTGGTTGGTTATGTAGGGCGCATTTGATAACGATTCTGTTTTCGAGAATAATTTGTAAGCATTTTAAGCTATTTGATAACTATACAAAATTTCAATTCCCGAAATAAATCAAGCGTTCGTCTATTCTCAAAATTTTTACTCATAATAATTTTCTTTTAATATTTAAATAATTTATTACTTTTTTTCCTTTTTTTCTTCTTTTCCTTTCTCTCTCCTATTCTTCTTCTTCAAGTGGTCGGTGACCGGCGACCTCACAGGAGTGTTGCCGACCCTCGTCGACTGAGCTTTGCCGTTAGTTGGGTGAGGCTCGCCCAACCTTGCCGGTGGCCAAGCAGGCCTTCGCCAAGCTCGCCTAGGCTTTGCCAGATCTCGCTGGGGTTGGGCAAGGCTGGCTTGGTCACCGGCGAGGCTTGCCCTCGGTAGAGGCGAGGCCCACTTGGCCACTAGTAGTGGCTAGGCTTGCTTTCGATAAGCTCGCCGGACCTCGCTCTGGCCTGGTGAGCTCGTCGAACCGGTTGCCAGCGACTAGCGGCAGTAGGTGGCGAACGGCATCAAACGGCAACCGTGGCAGTGGATGAAAAAGAAGAAAAGGGAAGAATAAGAAAAATATGGGCTTGATTTTAAAATTGTTCTCGGAAACAAAAATTAATTTTTTTTTTTTAATTATTGATTCTGTGCCAAATCTACTTTCGAGAACAAAAAAATAGAAATTTGTTCCTAGGAACAAAAATTTTATCAAATACTATTCTATTCTGAAACTACTCCCGAGAATAAAAGAATAAAATTTGGCACTGTTAGGCCTATTACCAAACGTGCTCTTAAACAAGTCTAAGAATTTCATACATGTTTCGAGCCTCCTTGATCTAGTTTTGTTGTCCATTGGGTCTTCTAGATGCTCCGTTGGTGCTTGTTCTCTGAAGCTCAATTATTTATTGATCCAACTGAAGTAAGTGGTGACGTTACCTCCTTAAAATAAGGGAAGAACTAGAAGCAAATGAAGTTGCTAGCAAACCTAATTCAACACTGCTGACGTATTTCTTCTCACCGTATTATAAAACAGAAGCGCCTATGTTTTAGTTAGTTAAGTAGTTACGGGGAAGCATGGGAGTAGACCGACAAGACCTGCCTCCTTTTCTGCTTCTGTTGACCCTAATAAAAATAAAAATAAAAATAAAATTAGGGAAGTGTGATCGGCATGAATCATCGGCTTGATTGATGTTTGAAAACAGGACGTGCACCAAAAGCAGAAAAGAGACATTGTTGGCATCAGGATCACACCACATTGTACCATTTGATGTATGTAACTTTCAGAAATTAAGGACACAAATGATAATCATTTTATTTTAGAAATCAATTTCCGTCCTAAAAATAAATTCTTCTAATTCTATTCCCCCGGATGAGTTTCTAAAAAAAAATATGCATTTGATAATGGTACAAAATTTTTGTTCACGGAATAAAAATTTATTTGATAATAACACAAAATTTCTCTCTTTCTCTCTTGGGCGACGGTGTTGGACGGTGGGTAGTGACGGGTGGTCGGTTGGCTAATAGTGAGAGCGACCAATGAGAAAATTTTTTATTTCTCTTTTTTAAATAGAAAAATATTAAATTTTTATTTTCATTTCTATTCCAAACCTATTTCAAGATAAAAAAATTTGTTCTAAAAATTAAAAAAAAAAATGAAATTGCGTTACTAAATGGATTTCTGTTTTAAACTTATTTCGGGAATAAATAAAAAAATAGTTCTATCCAGAAATAAAATGATTATCATATATATCCTTAAGGTAATAGGCTAATTCATTTCTCGTACAAGAACCATAATGATTCTTTTGTATTAATTGGCCTTTCTATTGCAAGTACGGAGTGTTCATTCTCGAGCTAAAACGACCAAAGAGAGCAATTGTACTTTTGGGGCTGTGTAAGTTGGCTGCTCGAGCTTTTTGTTCATTTCAAGTGGAAGTATCATTCCACCAGACAGATATTTGCATTCTAATTCATGAGGAACAACACTAGGTTTATAATCTTGACTGATTTTAGTGATGTGATAAACTCTTCTCGTGTGTATTTATTGAAGCTATGATTTTAGACACCTTCATTAAAGCATAAATTACATTTTTCTCTTTGCTTTGTTGACCAAACCCGATCAAGCGCTGAACCTGCTCCTGCTGTCTTACAGTAAAATTACTCCAGCTCACAGCGCCAAAGAGGAGCCATTAAATTACGAAAGAACTCTCGAAGAAACTCTCAGATGGGGTCCACGTGCTGTTAAATCGTTGAGCTAACCATTGATGTCGAATGTCAGACTAGTTCCTTACCTTTTAATGATTGAATAAGAGCGCTGAGAGAAACCAACTTTTTTCTTTACCATTGACAGAAACTACACGGTGTATGGTGTTTAGTCTAGCATTTTAATTGACTAATCTCGGTTCTTGGGATTCAACCCTAAGTGGGGACATGTCATTGTTTATCTCCTACCCACAGGTAACGGTACGGCGGTTTTACTGACTTAAGGGGAGAGCATGATCAAATCTTGCACCTGCCCCAGCCACAAAGTCTAATCCGAGAAAACGAAATTCGTTAACCCCAAGTATAGAATCTCTTTTATTTTAAGGATCAATTGATCGGGCTAGTTGGTGTAACAAATCCTCTTTGCGGTTGGACTAAATGTCCTTCGATCTATGCTTTCTCTGCTGACTCGAAAACCTAATTTTGCTAACGTTTTTGTTTATGTTTGTACTGACTCGTTAAAATGTAGTAAAGAAAAACGTCAGTGGGCTTTCCTTTCCCTCCCCAGAATGATGTATAAATAAGGAGGTCCTCTTGATCAGTTCAATGCATACCCACCTCCAGTTCAAGTCTTGTCTGATAGAGCCATGGACTCTCGCAAGCTTGCTAATTTCTCCATGCGTTCTTGCCTCTTGTTCGCGACACTACTTGTGTCCTCGGTGTCTTTCTCAGTGGCTGAAGTTCACTTCCATGAGTTTGTGGTATGTCTATCGGATCTCCACATGTTATTTTTGCGCCCCTTTCCTTGCATTTTTTGGATTGTTCAAGATGATGGGCTTTGTGCATTCCTTTGTTCGTCAATTTGTTTTGATTCATTGCATTGGTACAGATCCAAGCTAGGCCAGTGAAGAGACTATGCAGAACCCACAGCACCATCACAGTCAATGGCCAATTCCCAGGCCCAACCCTGGCGGTGAGAGATGGAGATTCTCTGGTCATCACAGCCATAAATCGGGCCAGATACAACGTCACTCTGCATTGGTAATCTATAGCAAAAAAAGCTACATCAAAACTCTTTCATGTGACACATTTTTATGCATACATTGGATTTTTGGACGGACGGAACTCATACCACTCAAGTAACTTTTCTCATGACTTGTTGACCATTAGGCACGGGGTTCGTCAATTACGAAATCCCTGGGCAGATGGACCTGAATATGTGACGCAATGCCCCATCCAACCTGGAGGAACATACACATATCGATTCACCATCCAAAAACAAGAAGGAACATTGTGGTGGCATGCTCACAGCAAATGGCTTAGGGCCACCGTTTATGGAGCTCTCATAATCTTTCCCAAATTGGGTTCGCATTATCCTTTCCCAATGCCCAAGCGAGAATTCCCTGTACTTCTTGGTAAATTTTGATAGCTCCATGGCAATTTGTATCGAGATAAAGTCAATTACATCTCTGTCTAAGTTTGAGCAATAAAATGATTGATTTTATTTGCACCCTTGAACAGGTGAATGGTTTGACCGAAATCCAATGGACGTGCTCAAACAAGCAATGTTCACAGGCGCTGCTCCAAATGTATCCGACGCGTATACAATCAACGGTCAACCTGGAGATCTATACAGATGCTCCAGCAAAGGTGGTCCATTCGAACTACTTCACCGCTCTATTTAAAACTCATTAAATGGTGAAATAAGAAATGTGACCGTGCATCGAAATTACAGGAACCGCTGTATTTCCAGTGGTACCAGGCGAGACGATTCTCTTGAGGATCATCAATGCTGCACTCAATCAAGAACTCTACTTCTCGGTTGCAAACCATCAAATGACGGTCGTGGGCGTCGATGCCGCCTACACCAGGCCTTTCGCAACCAATGTCATTATGATAGGACCGGGGCAAACCACCAACGTGCTCATTACTGCTAACCAGGCCCCGGGCCGTTATTACATGGCAGCACGAGCCTACCAGACTGCTCAAAATGCTGCCTTTGATAACACCACCACCACAGCAATTCTCCAATACATATCGACATCTGGTAGTGGAGGGCAGGGACAATCCTCCAGGCCAATTCTCCCAATACTTCCTGCCTATAATGATACAACCACCGCAACTGCATTTACAGCGAGCTTGAGGAGTCCTGGGAAAATCAACGTCCCAACTCAAATTGACGAAAACCTAATTTTCACTGTAGGATTAGGACTCTTCAATTGCTCCATTCCTAACAGCCCTCGATGTCAAGGTCCCAATGGGACTCGGTTCGCTGCCAGCGTGAACAACATTTCTTTTGTTTTTCCTACAACAAATTCCTTGATGCAAGCCTACTATCAAGGAGTTCCCGGAGTCTTCACGACGGATTTTCCACCCGTTCCTCCAATTCCATTTAATTACACCGGCAACGTGAGTCGGGGCCTATGGCAACCCGTAAAAGCAACTAAGCTATACAAGCTGAAATATGGTTCCAGGGTACAACTTGTATTTCAAGATACAAGCATCGTTACGACAGAAGATCACCCGATGCATCTTCATGGATATTCCTTCGCAGTGGTTGGGACGGGATTTGGGAACTTCGATCCAATAAATGATCCGCCCAAGTTCAATCTCATCGATCCCCCATTGAGGAATACGATTGGAAGCACACCAGGTGGTTGGGCAGCGATCAGATTCGTGGCCGACAATCCAGGTAAAATGAATGAAGCAACCAGTATATATATATATATATGCAAAAAAGACAACCCAACCTCATATTTGACCATTTCTCTTTCCTGTGTCGCTCATTACAGGAGTGTGGCTGATGCATTGTCACCTTGACTCTCATCTGGTCACAGGTCTGGCCATGTCTTTCCTGGTGGAGAACGGTGTTGGGGAGTTGCAATCCGTGATACCACCCCCACCAGACCTACCTCGCTGTTAAACCAATTGCCTGTCGCATTTGGAAAGTTGCAGGATTTGTGGATGTCCCGAATCCAGTCATTATGTTCTATATGATTGATTGTTCTCCCAGATTGGTCGTCATTGTTTTTCCCGTGATTCGATGTTAATTGGATAAGTTAGAAACTTGTGAGGTTGCATCGAGCAACCACTTTGGCATAGTTCCCAATTGTACCGGGCTCCATTTGGAAATTATATTCCAAGATTATCATTTTCTTACAGTATACGATTGAGTGCTGACTTACTGGTAGGCATCGGATACATGCACTGGTAGACAAAGCACTGAAATCATTTGGCCTGTGCCACCTGTCGAGTGGCAAGTACTACCGGTAGCAAGCTTTCACCGCCGGCTGCATGAAGCAAATGACGTTATCCAGGGACAATTTACCCCCTGAAAATCTACATAGCAAAAATCATCCTCAACATTCACAATCCTTGTCGCACCAGACAACCCAACGCTCATGCTAATCAGATCCAACTTAAAAAATATACATTGGTTACAAAAACGCCTACAAAGTGGACAAATCTGCATTTGAACCTGCCGAGCAACTATTTGAATTAAGAGAGGTCCTCTGCTCAGTGCCAAAACTTGTGCTGAAAGTTTCCCAGCTGATCAGGCCACAAATTTTAGACAACGGGTATCGTTATGTATGTTCTGGCATCGGCGAGAACAGAAACGCATCCCACACCTCACACATGTATAAGTGGCGGTGAACCCACAAACGGTGCAAAAATGGCGACGAGAGGTAGAACTTGGAGGCCCAACTGCTGCCCTTAAGTATGAGGGAATATGAGGAGGCAAGGACTCGAGGTTTGCCTGTTTTCAGAAGGATGTCGTCATGAGGAAGGGAAAAAAAAAAAACACTCAAGCTAATAAAGATAATAGACAAAAGGAAAAGCAATTGCCTCAATCTTATACCTCATGCAGTAGCTCGAGGAATGTTCTAGGAGCTTTCCTGGCATTTTCAAGAGCTTTCGCTTGACGTGTTTTGCGTCTTGTGCTCTTCGATTGCTTTTTGTGCATATAACCTGAGGCCCAAGGTCCAAAAAGGCAAATAGTTTCTAACATGCACCTGCATGTATTAATGCACATAAAACCACCATGCACGATCAATTCCAAAAGATTGCTTTCCTCACACGGTCTAGCTTAAAGACCTGATGAAGAAAAGGGTGTTTGATATATCTCCTTAATGCTTCCCGGTGAAACTATGTATATCAGAGTGACAATTCCATCTACCAGTAAAGAAGGAAGGAAAAGGCATTGATCCTTGTTATCAGTAAAGTAAACAAGAGCAGAATCATTTCTCCACTCACAGGGTGGATACGGCAAGAACATTGAGAGCGGCCAAGTTGAAAGAAACGGATTGATGTCTGAATATCATTATTCAGGCGGCTTCTCATGGAGTGGAGGCAGTTGGTTTTGGGTGGAAATATGGAAGTTCTACACAATTTCTCCCATTTTTGAAGACTAATTCTCCCTAGCCCAGCCAAGCACACATGTACATCGCACAACTCATGATCACTGAAAGGAACACACACAAGGAAAGGAGCTAAATAATGCAAGCCACCCAAAGTCTGGTGATAATTGATGAGTAGGGGTAGAGTAATCTTGACGATGCAGGCGGTACTCATCATTGGATTGGTTTGATTTGGGGCGAGGACGTTAAAAGAATGAGGGAGGGAAGAATCAGTCCAAATGGCTGGTAATAAATGTATGAAGTGGAACGCTCACACAAACAAGGACATCAAAACATCAAAAATTTTAGCCGAACTACTCGGAAGCAACTTCATCGAAGAGAGAGATATCCGGTCACTAGGTACCCTAAGTCATCACGGACTTAAACTATGGTATCAGATTCGAGAGAAATGCTTGTAAGCTAGAGTGCTACGAGTTAGATGGCCCGCAGCCCAGCATCCAGAAGAGATAGCCATGTTACTTTCGCCGGCAACGCTTGGCTAATAAGAGGTTTCACTAAGGATAAGGAACTCTACTGCCGGATGGATGATGGGATGATGCTAAAGAAATTTCATGAGCCAGCGGAGAGTAATTCGGAACGAGACAAGAATAAACAGAGCAGAGAGAACCCAGGAAAGAGAATTGACCGACAGAGAGGTGGCTATGCTGTACAGTCCAGGAACGAAAAAGTACCGTCGTCGTCGTCGTCGTCCAGGGAAGCTTCGTCGTCGTCATTAAGATCTCCCACTTCGGTCCCGGCATTGTCATTCTCCAAAGCTTCAAGCCGAGCAAGCATGGCCTGAAGCGAAAAGGGATTCCAACAAATTAACGAATAGGTTCTGGGTTCGTGAGCTCAAAATCGAAGGTATGACATGGAGAGACGGAGAGAGAGAGAGACCTGATTTCGATTGTCGCTGCTGGCGAGGGCAGCTACCATCTTAGGAGCGACCTTGCGAGTCCGGCTGGACATGCGACGGAGTGGGTTCGAGGACTCGTCTTCCATGGTCGACGGCACAGCGACTGATCGACGGCGACGGTTGCCTAATTCTCTCCTTCGCCTCTCCTTCCCGATTCAATTTCGCCTTCCCTTCTCTGCGATGCAAAACAGAGGAGGAGAGACAGGGGGAAAGGGAGAGGGCCTTAAAGTTGATGAACCATCTGAGCCCAAAATGCAGGAGAAAATGCCATTTGAAAACCCAAATTTGTCCCATCCCAAAGCCCAAACAAGAACGAAAACCCAATCGTGGCCCAGCGGGGTCGGCCAATGCTACCGTAGTCCTTCCATTAACTAAGTGTTCGTTTTGTCTCATTCTCACCTCATACTTTCAAGTTCAACGCTTTACTTTGGCTTGTCGAAAAATGTTGTATTGAGTGCGTGAAGCTTAATAAGACAAGTTCTATGAATCCATCTGAGAACCAGACCGGTGAGTACTATCCACTCGAACCATACTCACCCTTACTTCTCATTAATGCACTCGCATGAATACAATCGATTACAATTCATTAATAGATTATGCCATGGTGCTCCTCTAAATATTATATTTCTCTATTCTATAAGAAAAGCAAAATGTAAGAAAACATCGAACATGGAACTGTAGCTTCAGCACTTAAAAAGACCATCCACCGTGCATGTATCGATCGAGCAACGTCTCTTCCGCAGAAGAAGGCAATCCATGCTTCTTCCGCTTTGGATGTTCTTTTTCCTCCTAAAATAACTATCCTAAACCCAAAAAAGAAAAAGAAAAAAGAACTAAGACTCTACTGACGAATCTGTTGCTCCTCCTAAGGTTCTGTGCTTACATCACACCAACCCCAAACGCCGAAGCCAATGCTTTTGCTCCCTCAGAACTTGCTGTTGGACCACCAGCACCGAAGCCGCGGCATCGCAGTACAGGGACGACACGTAGTCTCCCATCACTCCCAGCTCACTGTTCTCGCTCCAATCCTCCAGCCCTCGCAGCAGCACCGGGTTTATGCCATGCTTCCTCCCCACGATCCAGAGATCGAACGTGTTGTCGTTCATCGCGTGCACCGTGGCCACCGTCTCTTCGCCGTTCCTCACCTCCACCTCCCTGTAGTTTACCCTCCTGTTCATCTCATTCTTCATCCAAAACCAGGTCACCGCCCCGTCGTCCAGTTTCTTCTCCATCTCATCGTCCCCTTCCCCGTCGTAGGCAAGGAATCGGACCACGGTGAGACGCACGTTCTGGTTCCCCACCATCCGATCTGCGTAATAAAGCGCTTCTCGACCATCCGCGCCTCCTAAAAATAGGAGGACTAATTGGTGGAACTGTGCTTGGAAGTCGGTAGGGTTGACCGCGAGCATCGAGTTGCTCCTAAAATGGCCCTTGTCCAAGAGTATGCCCACGGAGCACGGCGCGTTGGCCAACACGGCACTCACGAGCACAATTCTGTGATGGTTCCGCAGGAGATTTTTGTGGTATGGGAGGAGGATCAACGTAGCCTTGTTAATGAGGGCGAGCTCGCATATATCTCGAAACATGGTTCGCTTCGGGGACATGGCCGTGTAGGCTTTGTAGTTGATGCACTCGCTCTTGCTTTCCTGGTACACTTTCATGGCTTGGTGGATGGTCTCGTAGATGGCGTACGTAGAATACTGCGCCAGCTTTTCGTGGTCGAGGAGCCTAGGGTACCCACGACCAACTATCTCCACAAGGTGCAGACCATAGATTGAGATGGGAGAGCTCAAAGTGGGATTGGAGGCTTCTATGAAGTTGATGAACTTGGCTGTATCTTCTTCGTCGTGGATCTTAAGCACCACCCCGAGTTCTGTGGACGGAGGAGTGTGTTGGATGGTTCGCCTGCGGTTCACCATGTAAGGCTTTGTGGGATCGTACAAGATGCCGATCAATGGCGTCGATACTGCGCTGGCCAACACTGAAAGCATGACCATCATCGTGTACACCTGCGGTTGTATGACCTGCATTTCATTCGGGAATCCGACGACGAGCAAACGTTAAGAATGATATCGTGTGTATACTCGCAAATAAATTTAGATTACGTTCGTCGTGCGCGATGTGTACCTTTTTTTGCAACCAATGAACGAACAGCAAGAGATCAACCTGACCCCTGAGGGTCAAGATGAGGCCGAGGGCAAGACCATCCGCGACGGGCATGTCGATGAAGAGGCCGGACAAAAGACACGTCACCACTTTGGTAAAGTGCCCAATTGCAACGATGGCACAGATTGGTTTCAGGTCCGACCACGCCTTCCCCATCGCGGCCAAATCTGTGGACTGGCCGATGAACATGAAGGAAAATGGCATGAGAAGCTCCATGATTATAGTGTCACTCCGCTCCACCAAAGTTGTCCCGAGCGGGGGGCCTTCGGGAATCATCAACCCCAGCCACAAAGGCCCGTTAGCGATGGCCACGCCTAAGAAGTCGGTCACGAACCCCGCGACCAACACCCCCACGAGGATCGCTACGATGTAAGTTTGGTCAACGGGCTTGCCTTCTGGGGTATTTCGAATGATCCGAGAAACCGCAGCCCGAGTGCCAACGTACATGATGGCCACCGTTACGAGCACCGCAGCCAAGCACCACAGGCCATCGTTGGAACCGCTTTTTACCTGGACTGCTGCTTCCATTATAACGATGGCGACGATTCCCATCATATCGACGACTACTGCGGACGATAAGGCCAAGCGTCCTACCTCAGAATTCAGAATATTCAGCTCCTTGAGGATGGGATACAGAACAGGGAATGCCGTTATAGCCGTGGACGAACCAAGTACTCCGATGGATAACCAATCTCCATAAGCATCGTTCATGGACCGTCGCATGAACAGACCAATTCCTATCACTACGAACGAGGGGACGAAAAAGCCTGTCAATGCTATGTACACATGTTTCTTCGCCGACCTCCACACCATTGCCATGTCCGTTCTCACGCCCGCCATGAAGAGGAAATACATGAAACCCATCACGCCAACGTTTCGTACCACGAAATTGGCACTATCTGGAAACGCATATTTTGCGAACTTGCGATTGTGGCCCAGAACGGAGGGTCCAACGAGCACTCCACCCTTCAGAATAAGGAGGAGACCAAAAAAAAAAAAAAAGTGAGCGTTGCTTTGGGTTCATTTAATCGTTGTTTATTTTCCTTGAATTGCCAATGTCACCGCAAGTCCTTAAATCGCAGAAACATAGAATAAGTCGGAAGAAACTGGAGGGTGAATGAAATACTCACGAGGATCTCCGAGACAATTCTAGGCTGACGAAGAGGCTTGAGGAGAAATCGGATAACCCGAGTGACCACGATGGCGAACGAGACTTCCAACAGTACATGCGAGAGTAAGTTATTCTCGGCGGTGTCGTCAAAGGCGACGCCGAAGAAATCATCGCTGGAAGGCTTGATGCACTTGGTCCGGAAGCCCGAGTTGGCAGGGCTGGGCGGGACCTGGACATCACGGCTTACATGGGCGATGTTCATGGCAGGGGGAGGCATGAGTACCTTCAGAATCGGCATGCGGCCTAATTATCTGGCCTGAGACCATGATAAAGACGATGATCAGCCGAGGAGACAGCACCCAACATCCGAGACCCGGAGAGTGATCGTGGCCCAAAATTTGTTCAAGGGTTGCAGATCCATGCCATAGGAGTCGTCACTCTGTTCCACCGCAGCTCCAAATTGGAGGACATGTTACTTGCAAGTTTCGATCCTTTCCCCTTTTCGGTTACAGCAAGTTTTGAATTTCGCTTCAATCAACAAGACGATGCCAAGCGAGAAGGGGAGCTACTGGTCAAAAGCACAGAACCCAAATTCCCTCAGTATAACCGTCTTAACTAACTTGTGGATGTGGCAACTCAGATTGAGCTACGGTTAAGCCCGGGAAGCCTCGTGGCGAGACCTTTTGCTATAAAAAGAAGAAGAAAGAGAGAATGCCTTCACTACTATTTCGCTGTTGACTACTTGGCACGTGTTCATCGTCACGTGCTGCTGTCTTATAGCGTGAAAACCAAAAAAAAAAAAAAAAAAATCAACGATAAGGTCGTACTGTAGCTTATCAAATTGTCGTACTGTAGCTTCTGTTAAAAAAAAAAATCAAATTGTCATATTCACTCATGGAGTTTTTGCCCGGAGTACGGAAGTTTGATGATCATATTTGTCGTTTGTCGATATGACAGACAGCGGCAACTCACGTTTCCCAATTTTATTTTCTCATCTCCTTAGTTAGCTAATCAAGAAATGGACATGCGTCTGGACACTAAACTGTTTTCGTTATTATTTAGATTCTTTAAATGTTACAATTTGTCCAGCAGTTTAGGGCACATTTGATAACCATTCTGTTTTCGGGAACAATTTCTAATTAGAAATGATTTTTTTATATTTTATTCCCGAGTACAATTTTTAAGCAAAAGAATGCGTTTAGTAATTATACAAAATTTATGATTCTGTAATAGAAAAAAAATGCATTTAGTAACTACATAAAATTTAAATTCCAATTCTTTTTCAATTACCTTCTTAGATGAGTGTAAATTTGATAATGAATTCTTTTTCAATTACCAATATAATTATCTTCTTATGAGTGAAAAAATCATATTATATTTTATTATATTTTCAATTTCAAAAGAATTCGAATTTAGAATTCTATTCCATTCTAAAATTTTATCAAATCATAGAAATTCTATTGATTAATTATATTTATACTTGAGTAATAAAATATTAACTAATCAATTTTTTCTTAAATAGTAGATAATAAACTATAGTATAAACTTTCTTACCGTTACAAAAAAAAAAAAAAAAAAAAAATAGTATAAACCATAAATATAAATACTAAATAATAAATTAAAATACAAAATTAAGTATGTATTCTATATTTAGCAAAATTTCAATTCCTACTTCAAATCATTTTTTATTTTTTAAATAATCTTTTTTATTTTTTCCTTTCTTTCTCCCCCTTCTTCTTCTTCAAAATGGCCGGTCACTGGCCTTGGGATGACTGGCGACCGACCAAGTGAGGGCCGGCGACCTCACCGAAGCGTCGTCCGCCCTCGGCGAGGCCGTGCCTCGTCGACCGAGCCTCATCGATAGCTAGGTGAGGCTCAACCTCTCCTAGATTGGGCAAGGCCGAGCTCGCCTAGATCTAGCGAGGCCAAGCCTCGCTAGCGGCTGGGCAAGCCTTCGGCAACAGGCGGCGGTGGGCGGCGGATGGCGACATTCAGCGGGGGGTGGTGGTAGTGGCAGATGGCAATGGCAGTGGCAGCAGCACTTGAAGAACAAGAGAGAGGGAAGAAGAATGAGAAAAAAGAGGAGGAAAAAGAAAAAAAATAGGTAGACTTAATTCTAGAATTGTTACCCAATGCGATTCTGTTCCAAAACTACTCTCATAAACAAAAGAATATAAATAAATACTATTTAGCCGGTTACCAAATAGACCCTCACATGTCATGGATGATAATGATGCACTAGAGGCTGGATGCCTATCCTAACCCAAATCAAATAAAAAAAACTAGATTTTCTATTTTTCGTTCATGTAGTTTATTGCCTTTTTCTAATGAAGTCTCTCAATCATCAATTTGTCCAATTAAGTCCTTGAACTTTCACAAATTTTTTAATCAAGTCCCTTCAACATCAAGTCTAGCTAAATCTAATTGAAGCTGTCGTTGGACGACATTCTAGTGTGAGGGGTAATGATATTTTTCCAATCCTGAATGCTCCACAAGCATCCATATCAACTAAATTTTATCTACATCATACTTGTATATGGTTTGCACTAGCTAAATTTTATCATGGTGCTAGCATAATGGTTGCCGTTATCTAGAATTTTTTACAATGGAAAGTGATGAGCATTTGAAAATAGTTTCTTTCTAGTTTATTTAAAAAAAAAAATAATTATGAAAAAATTGAGCAATAAAATAATATAAAAGTAATTTGAGTGCAACTTTTTAGCGCACGATGGATGTTGCTCAATCAAATAATAACAGCTAGTATACTTAAAAATTTGAGTAATTTAAGATTTTGAACTCCGTTAATTAGACAAATGTATAAAAAAAATTTCGGTTTACAAATGAACATACAAGTGAGCCCTTTATTGAAGCAAGAAAGATTCATCGGTCAATCTCTTGATTTTGATTGCTAGAAAGCGATGTATTCGAAATCAATTTTAATCGTTCACCGTGAAAATATTATCTTTAGAAATAATACTCAATCTTTCTTCTTCTTTTTTCCAATTCCTTTTTAGATAGATGCAGTTCGTATTATGGGTATGGTGGTTGATGAAGACAAATAGATAATGCCAATGAGACCAAAAATATTTTAGTGAAGAAGGAATCATGACACCAAAAGAAATGGTGAAAAGCTGGTTGTTAATTTAAAACAACGGCGAGTATTCCTTTACCCGATTCCCAGTAATCCAAAATCAAGAGCCCATTCCAATACAATTTAAGTTGAGCACGAAGAATGAGGTGCCATGTAAAAGTACAATAATATTTTCATTAGTCTCGAAAACAACATTTCTAATTATTATTTTTCATATTTTTATAAGAATAATGGATATTTCTAATAACATTAATAATCTTTTTTTGGCGATTCTATTCTCATGGTTGTTTGTTAATTTATTTTAGTAGTTATTTTTGTCACATTAGTTTTGTCAAGCTTTCTTGCTTTTCATATGTAAGTAACTGCACCCATGCAAATCCCAACTGAGATTTTCTGTTCCTGATTTTCCAAAGGAATTGAGTAAAAAAGTTAGTGGGGGTGGAGATGGCATAACTTCCCGAATTTTATCATAATGGTCCACATGGACGTTCACATCATACTTTGGTGTCGTCTCTCCACATGGACGTTCACATCATGCTTTGGTGTCGTCTGACAATCACGTTAGTTGAGGGGTATGGTCGAATTTGGTGTCGAAGAGACTTAATTAGAAATTATGTAGAAGTGGAAGGACTGATTAAAAAATAGTATGGAGACAAAAATTAAAATGGGGGTGGGGAAGGCCATTGAAGAAGGGTGCAGCTACATAAGCGCCGCCGCATTGGCAGGGTATGAAATGAATTTTGGGAATTGAAGGCATAAACCAAGGTGGTCGTTATGGAGTTAAGGGCCCAATGGGCCCACGGTTTTATGTTGCTTCTCAGTCTGCATAAGCTATGGAATTGGACCACCCTCATGGAGGTGGAGGTGGAGGTGGAGATTCAAGCACGACATCCTCATTCCTTCAATCCTCTTCTTCACATTCCTGAGGCTTACACTCCGAAAAGGGCTGCACCAGCTGTTCTATCCTAAAAATATATATATATATATATATATATATATATATATATATATATATATAAATATCTGAAAAGTGTCCCAACTGGATAATCAAAAAGGTACTTTCAGTAGCAATTTTACGAACCTAATTCACTAAGGTTGTCAATCGAATTCCTTTTATTGGTAGCTTCTTGTATTGCCATTGCTATTTGTCGCGTGTTTTCAATTGGCAATATGCTTGAATTCGCTGGCCAAGAGGCTGGTTGTCATCGTGAGCTCATTTAAAGTATAGAATGCTTCTCTTATTATATCACCGAAACCGTCCCGAGACAAGCATGCTTACAGTCGGGTTTTGATAAGACTCTTCGAACCAAAATAAACTTAGTTATTGTATACTTTGGTTGAGCGGTAACTCTTCACTTTTATTCATTTGGAAAACATGATTGTAAATATCAGTCGGTCAAACGCGCGAATGAAGCTACAATTATTCAGGCAGATTCGGTTTATGACAGGAGAACGCCAAATACAACTCACAAATCCCACCCCTTACTATTCAGAGTTGGCAACTCGAGTACGTAAGGCAAAAAGAAATTGTTATTTGAAGTACGTGATTCCTAGTATTGTCCTCGTCAAACGCATCAAGGAGACTGATAATTGCTGTTGGATTCTGTTTATAACAAGACAATCCACATAAAAACATTCATATATGTACAATAAAAGAGGAGAGAGAAAGGGAGAGGGGGAGGAGGAGGGGGGGATGCATTGGCGTCGGTGCAATGACAAATACGATTCAATGCATTTACTGACAGAAGCAGGAGATGGATTGATGAGGTAAAGAAGGGCAGGAAGCGTTATTGTGTCGACGAAGCGAACTGAATTACCGAAAGAGGAAGAGGAAGAGGAGGTGGAGGCGTTGATGGTGGTGGTGGTTTCTGTTGGAGCACATAAAAGCTACCACTATCTTGTGAAGATGGAATTCTTAAAATGTGAAACGCTGTTGTGTGTGTGACAGTGAGAGAGAGAGAGAGAGAGAGAGATGGAGAGAGGTGATGGGATAGACTATTTGCCTGTAATGGGGATGTGCGCTACAGATTAATGTGTTCCTTTGTCTCCAAAATTTAGGACACGACTTGCACCCTAAAGTTATTACCCCAGAACTTTCGATTCGAATATAATACCGTCCAACCCAACCATACACTTGGCTTAATGGCCAACCGGATAATTCCTATTGCACTTAAAAATCATGGAGGAGTGGCCAATAATTAGCTTCGACACCCACAAGTTATCTTCCAGTTAAGAGGGTCAACCTCAACATCATTATCAGTTTGTCCAAGGGAGGTTCCTTGCCATTTTTAACCCGCTGCATGAAGGACCCGGTATAAACAAATCAAGGAGCTCTTCATCTACTTTAGTCTTACAGTCTCTATATACGTGATGGAACGGTATGAATTTACAAAGATTTGGCTTTCAATGCGGCCATGATGGTCGTCATCATGATAGGTGTGTACACGGATCAACACATTTAAAAAAAAAATAGCTTTTACAGTGGATGACTTGAACGTAGTCGGAACGAGTCAACATCCGCAATTAGTATCTTTCATTGAAAACGCCTGCAACAGTATTAACTCAAGCACAGTTGAAACCCTAACCCTGCAACTTCCAATTCAGCTTCTTCAGCTGAAGGCTAGGGTTTCGAGGTCTAGTCATACCAGCAGCCCAACCAGCTCAGCCTGAAGAGAATTTAATAAGATGGTAAATCCATGCAGACAAAATCTAACAACCAAACATGCTCTTCCTAAGATAAAGGCATATGAGTCGGAAAGCTGAACAAAACCCTAGAAATAGAAATACGACGGACTCATTATAACTCCAACAATTAGATTGGGAACTCTGAACAATAAAGACCTAGTTCAGAAACAAAGCGATTCTGTTTTCTTTTTTCTGCGGCAATTGCTATGCTTCCAGCCCAATACTAATGTGTCAAAACCAGATGACAAACTTTAAAATCAGATTTGCGAGCATGCATATGCTGTGACAAGAAGGATTAAATAAAGTTATATAGGACCTTTAATTCACGGATATATAGAAGAGCAAGACACTCGATCGTAGAAAGGAAATAACCTGAGAAGAGATCCAAACACTTGCCCAAACTGAACTCACTGATTGTAAAGGATCTTATGTCGACATATAATGTCCTCGCTTGAAAAAAAGCTGGAGGAACAGAAAGAGGCCGATCATCTCAGAAGCTAACCTTGTCAGAGAACAAAAAAAATAGTAGGTGCATCTGGCTCGAAAACAATAGATATGGAACATGCATAGATTATGAAGTAAAGATTTAGCTTGAGATGGAGTAGTAATCCATAGTTTCGGAACCAATTCAGACGTTCTTTGAGCAGTAACTAAAAACAAAGTAGCGAGGAGGTTATTGGGATAAGATACACCCACAGAAAAGTAAAGCACTAGCACTGTGAAGGTTTCTTCTTTTCGAGAGAGAGATCCCTGGGTACGAAGGAAGGAATAAAACTTACTCATCCATCTGGAGGGCATATCGCTAAGCCCTTGAAATGGGTCCAAATTGATAAACGCCATCCGTATGACTAGAGAAGATGCATGTAAAACAAGCTAAGACATGAAGCTGGCAAGAGTCATAAGTATGAGCGAGGGAGAGAGAGAGTTAAGAACACAAATGAACACAAATTCACCATTTACGAAATGATTAGCATGATGGCAACTTCCTGTACTCCCAAGTCAACCTGGCCTCTCGATCTTCTCTCAAGTGAAGCCGATCGCTCCGCAGCCTCCAAGAAGACTGAAGACTCAGTACCAAAAAGATAGAAAAATAGAAACGAAGAAGCAAATCAGTTGCCCTGAACCCTAACCCCTGATTAGAGAGGAAGAGCACACATGAGATATCTATACATCAACTACTGGGATCATAAAATCACGAGAGAAAAAAGGGAAGCCGCAGAGTCAAAGTACCTAACATCCTTACACAGAAGATGCGGCTTGTTGAGCGATGCCGACCGACGACAAGGGGGCAAATCGAGAGGACATACATATCATAAAGTACGAAGAAGCCATGAAACTCAGGATGGATAGCGCCACCTCCAAAAAAAGGTTTGAAACGGCGCTATCCCTCCTGAGCTTCACCGATTCTCCGGCACTGCCACAACACGGAAGAGGAAGAGAAAGCGACTGTACAGGCGTGCTAGTGGGTGGGTGAAGAAGGAAGGAGGAGGGTACGAGTGAATTTATAGTGGGAGGGGAAGGGACATAATTATTTTGAAACTTGTAATACAATTTTAAAAAACAAAATTTGAGAGTTTTAGTGGACGGACGGTTTTCACTCTCTTTTATTTATTATTTCTTCCCTGGATTACGCTGCACGCTGCACGCTGCCGACTACGACTACGCTCCTCCCCTCCTCTCTCCAGATACTTCTCCGGTATTCCCCCCCCCGCCCTCTTCTCTCCCTACTTCTTAACGCCATGTATGGAATTTGAGGATGGACTCTAAAAATCTGATTCAAACTACGATATATATATATATTTACAGGAATTGTTATGTATCTGATTCACGAACTTTAGTCTCGCACCACACGCCCCCTTATAGTCTTCCGTGACATAAACTCTTAAATTCTGTCACCATTGTTTCTTTCAAGGGTTTTTTTTTTTTTTGAGTATTCTATATTATATATAGAGAGGTTTTGATTTGCAATGCATAAAATTGCACATAACACAAGGCGAATGAATGCATCGGGAATAACAAGCTTTATTAATCCATGGTAGAAAGATATTAAAAATGCCAAAGATTATGTATAATGCTCACTGTTATGTACAATGCATTTGGTAATGTGGAATAGATTTTGGATAGAAATGAGAAATAAAAAAAAAAACTTTTTTGTTCTAGGGAAGTTTTCAAGGAACAAGTCTCCTCTCTTTTTTTTTTTTTTTTTTTTTTCTCTTCCTCCTCTTCTTCCCCTAGCTGATTGCTGGTCTTGACAATGGCCGGTGATTAGCTAGACGAGGCCCAGTGAGATCGCCCCAAGCTCCATCCCGACCCCTGACAAAAACTTTTGGCACTAAAATAAGCGTTGTATATAACTTTTGACACTTCTAATATCATTCTTCCTTAATTTGAGTGAGCCCTTACTAACGAACACTTTTTTTTTGAGTGGATACTAACTTTCTAGGCGCATCTAGTATTAGTAATGGCCATATGGACTTACATGATCACAATAGTTGACATAGTTCTTCTCTTTCAACGATGCTTGATTTACATAATGGCACAATAAATTCCCATCTTATTCATGTCAAGTCAGTTTTTGTATTCCTAACATTGCCTTTACAAGTAAAAATAGAAACCAGATACCCAAATTTAAGAGGTGGTCGAAGATCACACGGCCCTTCCTGAAGTTTCTCCCATTTTCTTATGGCCTAATACCTAGAAAACCTCTAATTTTAACATTTGTCTTAATTTTACTTTTTATCTCATAAAAACTCTCGAACTTTTGGTCAAGTTCTAATTTTATCATAAACCTTTTTTTCCTCATAAAAAACCATCAACTTTAGGTCATATTTCCCAATTCTACCCTAAATATTTTTTTTGTCTTATGAAAAACCCTCAACTTTTAGGTCTTATCTCAATTTCACTCTAAATTTTTTTTAGTCTCATAAGAAATTACAAACTTTTACTTGAGTCACAAATTTGCCCCCACTAACCCTTCGTCCAAAATTTCTCATTGACAATTGAGACATGGAAAACTCCCAAGCACAAGCTATTTGAGTGTCCCAAGCGCAAGCTCTCCGACATCGAGAGACGAAACATTCTCCAGCACAAGATCAACGAGTGCAAAATCCTAAGGGCGATTTTGAGGGAGGGTTAATGGAAAACAGATATAGGACTCAAGTAGAAGTTGGTGATCTTTTATAAGACAAAACAATTAAAGTGAAATTGAAACTAGATCTAAAATTGAGATTGTTTTATGAGACAAAAAAAAAGTTTGGAATAGAATTGGTACTAGACCTAAAGTTAAGAGTTTTTAATAGGACAGAAAAAAGTTTGTGGTAGAATTGGGATAAGACCTAAAGTTGGAGGTAATTTAGGGTATTAGGCCTTTTTCTTATCAGAGATTAGTCACTGAAAGCCATAAAACTTGTCGTGAAAATGTAATTAAGTCATAAAACTTTCAAAAAGTGTAATGAAGTTCTAAAACTTATCATGAGTGCAATCAAAAGTGCAATGAAGTTCTATCCTCAAAGTACGATCAAAAGAAGAACAAATTTGGCCAATTTGATAAGTTTTGAAGCTAGATTGTACTTTTTGAAAAATTTATGACTTAATTGTACTTTTTGAAAGTTTTAGGATTCAATTACATTTTTGCGACAAGTGTTAGGACTTTCAATACACTTATCCATTTTTATTACGTTGGAAAGTTCTTCGTGAACCTTGTTAAGCATATCATTCACCTTCCAAGACATAAACTATATATAACTAGCTAAAATTAGTCCATACATTAAGAACTACACCACCGTTTAGTTGTTTGCCTAATAAATGCATTAGATATTTTTCTTTTATAGGGTCTTGTTAACAAGTATTTCTCAGATATTTGCTTAAATGAGGAAATGTACAGTTTTGAAAGCATTTATTTTATATTTCATGGACATAATCACATTGAAAATTGCAATACTCCCTCATTTGGTTGTATAACGAGTACCCCAAGATCACTTTTTAATGAAGTGCTATTTTCTAAAATCATTGGCGTGCCTAGGCAAGGATTTTCAATATGGGCACATAGCTCATGCCCACCCATCGATCATTCCTATTAGATTTGTATGTGAAATGTTACTTACGGCTTTCACTATAATTGTTATTTAGTTGGAAAAATACATCCAAAAAATAATGGCAAATTATAAAGGATCAAATATTTGGACATTAGTCTTTGGTTTTGTTTGTTTCACGAAAAATTAATGATTTGGAAAATATTTTCTTAAAAATGATCACTTGAATCTCTTAAAGTATTTAGTCAATATAAAACATTTTCATATTGATAATTTATGTCTATATATCTTTGTGGACAATGAATTTTTTTTTTTGTTCACTCATTTTTGTAAATGATCATTTTTAGGAAAATGTTTTTCAAATAATTTATTTCTCAGGAGACAAACGAAGCCTTAGTTCTGTTGCAAGAGTAAACAGTTCTAATCGTTTAAAAAAAAAAAATCCTTCCGAATCATTCATTTTCCAAGAAACAAACAAAACATTAGTTCTATTACCCAAGTAATGCTTAAGCATTTCCATCATATGGGGGTTTTGATTGATTCTAAATTTAAAATAACTATTGATTTTATAGTGAATAACTAATGTGAACTTCGACTCTACTTAGCACTATTGGTTAGTTGACTTAATTAAATGTTCACAAAATAGCTAACGCTAGAATTGAGACGGTTGTGTGGGCATGGGCAAGCCAAGCTAGGCAGTGGAATAAAAAACTATAGATTATCATGGAAATGATAATCTTATTGAGAGTTGGTGTCATTGCTATTGGTGATTGACATTCGCTGCTATTCAAGTGAGGACACTAGATTCTATCGGATATACTAAGACTCATGATGGTTGATGATATATTTGGAAGTTTGTTTGTGATATTTTCTCAATGGAGTATCTTTATGTAACAAATGCATCACCCGCGAGCAATCAAATTTTGCAGAAGAGCTAATCAACTGAGAATTTAAGTAGTTTAGTAGAACCGTGTCCTTTAGGTAATTAGGAGATCTTGTCTTCTAACATTTCTCCAAAGGTACTTCGGCATTTTGTCTTGTGGATGTACTCACGGATGCACGAAATGGGTGTTAGACATCAACCTGATTTGACAACAACCGGCCTGCCTAAGAAAGTAGAGAAAGTAGCATCGAGTACTCAAGAAAGAAAAGACAATTTCAAGCGAAACTCATGGTTGATTGGTTGAGTCTGACGGCTTTTTTAATCCGGCAGTCCTCGTTTTGCAAGCACGGAATCAAATGGAGACTGGTCGAACTCCAATGTCCTACAGCTCAGCAGCTTATTACGTCGATTTATACGAGCATGAGATTAGCTGGCTTCTGCTGGCTCGCGTTTATTTAAGTGAATGAGTTGGAGGGATCTGCTTCCTTATCAGCCTTCGGCGATGCATAGTATGAATTTCGCGGAACTCAATGACAAAGTCCAGCCATTTGTATAAGCACACAATCACCGGCTCTTCCTAAGCGATTGCTTCTAAGAACGATATAAAGGCTTCTAAATTGCAAGGGATTGATCATTCTCTTTACAATGAGTACTTTTCTCGCACTCTAGACTAATTTTATTTCGAAACTGGTGAGTTATACTCACGTCATTCAATACTTTGGATGTTGTCTAACAAAAGAAACAATTCATTAAATTAGTTTTATTGTTGCAAATCAATAATTGTCAAAAATTCTAACATTTTTTTTAACTCTTCCCATTAAGTATTTCCTTGAAGGAAATTGTTAAATATCTTCTCTCAATATTACAATAATTTAGTTAATTACATATAAAGTATTTATACGCTATATAACAACACAATTAGGAATCCTATAACTGTTACATATCAAATCCCTAAATACTACACGGATATATAATTTGAACTCAAAATTCCGCTTTATTTCTTTTAACAGAAGAAGACTCATATGAAAAATAGGATAATATTCTACCAAATAGTTTAACCAAAATACATATTCCATTTTCACAGATGTGAAAATTCATTCCGTGCATTAGAGGGTGAGACATTGATTGATTACCTACTTCTTTACCGTATATTGTGATTTTGTTTATTTCTAATTATGTATGAAAATTGATAAATATCTATAATCAACTCAACTAAGAGTTGGTCATGCAAATTTGTTGGTAACTTAATAGCATTTAAATTTGGCGATCACACTAATTAAGGTTGGTAATTTATAAAGGGGTGGTAAATTAATTGGGTTGGTAAGCAAGACAGAACAAAGGTTGGTAAAAAAAAAAATGTCGGTAAATTTAAAAAGACCAAATAACCATTGGTAAGTAACTCAAATTAGATTTGTTAAACAGAAACTGGTTGTAGCCGAATAAGAGACAAAGCGGTAAATCCCACAACTAAAATTATAAGAATTTCTAAATTTGAGGAGTTCGTAAGAGAGACAAATACATGTTGGTATATGATAATGAAAGTTGATAAATTAAAAAAATTGAATGAGAGTACGTAATCAAAAACTAGTTGGTTCATAATCGAAACGAAGTTAGTAGTCACTCAAATAGATATCGGTAGACTCACATAAGAGTTTCTACATTAACGTGTTGGTTAAAATAATATAAGAAAAGTCGATAAATTGTAAACTGTCAAAACAAATTGGTAACTTCATAAAAATGTAATTAGGTTATAGGGAAATTTGGTGACCTGTAACTTTTTTCTTTCAACAGCTTTCGATACTTACCAATTTTTTTCCAAAACTCTAACTGTACGGAAAAAATGTCCATTTTTCTAAGAGAACAATAGAGTGGTCCTCACGATTCTTATTGTTACAATATCCTGAACTCCCTGCAGAAGTTCAAACCATGATAATACTTCTCGTCTATGAGGATGTTTTGTTTTCTAATATTTTCTTTTTCATTATACGTGGTTCTTGTGATCCTTATGGATGTTAGGTACACAAGGCATGTAAAACATTGAGGGGATTGAAGCAAAATTCTGAATTCGATACTCTTAAGGTACTCAGAACATCAGAACTCAACCGGGAGAACATTACCTTGCAAAAAGAAGCTTCTAAATCGAGATGTTTGTCCATCCCTCTCGACTCACTCAATACTTCTTGTCAAAAGTCGTATTGGGCTCTATATGACCTCGACCTTCTGGGGTTTTCCCCCTGTCGGCATCGCTTATCCAACGAAAACAAAAGGAAAGTCAACCACCGTGTCGTATAGTTTGTACGCGTTGTGATTGTATTAGGGTGTATAATGAGAAGCTGCTATAGAGGTCATCTGGAGAGCGTTGAGACATGGCCAAGTTGCACCACCAACCCGATGAGATGGATGGTGGGGTGGGTGGTGGATCACATCCATCAAGATACACACCAACATTTGACTATCTGCGTATCAACAACACTGTTATCTTCTTGATTCCACGATCGTTTCATCCCCGACATGAGCAGAAAGTCATGCCCCCATGTATGACATCCAAACCCATTTCTGCATGAGCTGCCTTCAACTCGCACCCTTTTCCTTTTATTTTCTTGCTTCTAATATACGTTTTAACCGACACACGTAAGCCTTCCCATACTCGTAGAAAATAGACAGATTCCCACGATGATTTTAGCTTCTTCTGCCTTCTTTTTTCACCTCGTTCTTCCTGCTAGTTTTCCACGAGCGGATTTCATCAAATCTCTGGAATGGGTCCGGGAGTCAAACTGGCATAAAAGTCAAATCTTTGCCCTTCATTACACCAGCATATCACTCGTGGGATCGTGTATGCTATCATCATGACTTAATGATCTCTTTTCAGTCGGCAAGACGAGCCTCTTCACCTCGCATTATTGCTCTCGTGGAAACAGCAATAGGGTTAGGAATTCAAGGTCCTCAATAAGTGACTCCTCCGTGCGAACATATCGTTTTCTTAATTATTCTCCGAGCAGTCATCACATTTTCGTGACTTTCCTAATTACATCCCCCCCCCCCTTTTCTCTGTAAATTCATTCACCTAGAGAAGTCGCTGATCTCAGCTTGTGCCAAAGAACAAAACAATCCATTAAGACAATAAATAATTAACTATATAATATTTTTTATATTCATAGCAGAAAGTGAATGATCTAATCTTATAAACTAGTAATTAATGCAATATTGTAACCAAGATTACCTCATTATAGATGGCTAGAGAGGAAAGGAAAGGAGAAGGATGTTACAGGATCTTTAAATGATGGTTGAAATAAACACGATACGAGACGGTTATCAATAGACCATTGAGCACATAGATCTGGGGCTATGATAGAGAAATAGCTACCAATGCAAGTAAACGATGCGATGATGTGATAAATTTTGCATTGGAAAACACTACAATTGAAGTGTGGTGGGTTTTTATCGTATTAATTTGATTTGAACTTGATTTAAAATATTTGAAATGACATTGTTGATTGCACTATGGCTTTTATGGCGGCAAGTGATGATAGCTATACAAGTTGGATATTCTATGAAGGGGTATGGCATTCCCAGAATGACGAAAATGCTTAGATTAGATTATTTGAGGGGTTTTACAATGGGAATATGGACTCCCTGGGTCCGAAGAGTATAGTTTTGTTTTCCCTTAGCATAGTTTACATTTTCTGGATGTGCTCTTGTATCGAGATCGTCATCAGAGATGGAGGTGATGAAGATAGGGTTAAAAAGGGTTGCAGCATCCATCACCAATAATGGAGGAGCAGCTAAAGAAAAGAAGAGCGATAAGGTTTCCCCTAGGAATTAGAGTTGTACAGCCTCTGTGGATAGTGAAGTTGACAGCAGAATCATCTCTTATTAGTGCAAGTAGTTCTGAGATATGACCGGGCATCGAATGCCTGAAATTTCTCTCATCGGGGGGAGGTATTCTGGTCATAATTGTCGGATATCTTGCTCGTATCATTTCCTTGACCCGTCTTCTCTTCTCCTTACGCATATTCTGATGAATCTATCGTGAACTTGAATCGTTCGTGGTGTCCTTACAGTTTACAGGTCACTGGTCCTACCGCATATTGATGATAATTGTGCTCCTTTTCTGCTACAGATGAATATGCCCGAGAGCCTAGGCCCCTATGTGTCGAGACGGGAATGGAAAATACCCGCACATAGGTCTTGACTCAGAATCTTCAACTTTTTGTTGTGCACGTTCCATCAAGAATTAGCCCTTCTTATTGCCTCACAACGATTGATAGCTAAGTTCCTACCCAAAAATCTTGAAACAGATGGATGCAATCAATACTTGTACCAGCGATTCTATATATAATCATCTCGGTCTTTGAGGTGACGTGGCCACTGGAATTCTAATGATGATGCGTCTATACAGACTTTGCTTGTAAGAACTTTCATTTTATACAACCTATTTTGGAGAGATGAAATTCATCCTAAAGTAATGGATCTGCAATTATTAGCCTAACTATTCGTCCAATTTCATTATGAATCCTCTTCATAAATTACTTGGAAGAATTACTCAATCAATCTTAAACCTATAGTACGTCTACTGAGCTCAGTCTTCAACTTCCTAGTTTGTCCAATGTAATGCTAAACTTTTTAAAAATTATTTGATGAAGTCCTTATAGTCGATTTTAGCCTAAAAATACGAATGTGACATCAGTTATCGCTTGTTGTCTTATATGAAACGACCGAGATTTAACGTGTACAATTCTAGCAAAATTGTATCGTTTTTATTTTTATCTTTTGAACTTTCTAGATTTTTTCTTTCTTTTTTCTTTTCTTCCCTTTTACTCTACTGACAACATCCTCCTACTATTACAACTCACAACCTTAGGTACTTATTCCTTTTCATTGTGGAAATAAAGAATCAAACAGTAAAATAGATAGAGTAAGAAAATAGATTGGACCCTAGAATTATATGGTTTGATCAGTGTGACCTACTCCAACTGTAGATCAAGCAATACAATAGATGTTACAATCACACTCAAGTTACTTAAATACTTTCAGTGTTTTCCAGCCCAAGTTACATTTAATAACTCACATAGTATTTAGCCCAATAATTTCTCACGACATAACCTTTCAATCTTACAAAGGACTTATGAAATATCTTAACACAAGATTTTCATGTCTATAAGAAATCGAGATGTCATTCACAAGTACTAGCTCATCTTGGATACTCTTCACAAGAAATCACACTTCTTATATATAAAAGAGATTTGGATCCAAAATAGGAAACCAATTCAACTAGGTAACCACTTAAATAGAAAACAACCTTCAACTAGGAAACTTATTCAAATTAGGAAAGTTTTTCTTTTGAGCTCAAACTTGAGACATTTTCAATAATCTCCACCTTAACTTGATGTTTAAGCCAAGGCACAATCATTGAGCTGGAAAATGAGCTTTGCTCCTAATCTCCCATAGCCCTTTATTGGCTCAACTGTCACAAATATCTTCCAAGTCTAAGTCACGTTTGAATTTTGTTATTACCATATATATCATCAGAACACTAACTCGACCTACACCTTTAACTGCTCCATAAATATTTTCTAACACAATTTTCGTAATTACAGACAAAGCAAAACCATCATTGCATCCCTATTTGTCGAAGGATTGAATATGCACTTTGTCTAACTTAGCAATAATATCAATCGTTAGCTTTACGGGTTCCACCTCGCTATAAGCACCATCTATATTGATTACTCTGTTAAAATCCTCTGCCTCGAAAGTATTTTATTACAACTCCACCTTGAGCTGGACACCATTTAGATAACTCTTAACTAGTATTACTAGAGACTCGTCAAACCTAACTTCATTGATAATGAGTGAATTTAATTTCGGGCACCAAAACCGATAGCCCCAATCATCTTGTGTATAATATAGGAATATGCACTTTCTTGCCCTCCTATCAAGCTTACTATCACTCTCTTGAACATAATATGGGCAACTAAGGGTGCGCATGGTAAAATTTCTGAAACAGAAATTGATTTCTGGCCAGAAATCAATTTCTCAATTTCTATTCCCCGGACGAATTTCTGAGCAAAGAAACCCGTTTGATAATGACTCAAAATTTCTATTTCTGAAACAGAAATCCGTTTGATAACAGAAATCCGTTTGACAACAGAAAAAAATTTCTATTTCTATGAATCATGTTGTCCCCATCCTTTTATCTCACTCTTCTTGGTGCTTGTGATGGTAATTTAATTTGATAAAAGTTGGTAAATCACTTTAATTTATATTGGTAATTCGATAGAGTAGTTAAGAACTTCAAAACATTAGCAATTTATGTAAATAAAATCTAGTAATTAGTATAAAAATGCTAATATGCAAACTATAAAAGATTTGGTAGTTTCAAATGCTAATATGCAAATAGTTAATGTATTTATTTTCCTCATTCAAGATTCGGGTTTAAGTCACTACATTTTTTTGCATTCTTTCGAGACCACGAAGTGATTTTATGGTAGGTACTAGTTGACATGGAGGTAGGCGCAATTTGCGAGAGATTCGAAATTGATAAAATGGAAATTGTGCTAGAAATAGAAATTGATTAGATAACAACATAGAAAATCCTCAAATACAAAATAATAGTCAAAATAACACTAACGCATTACAAAAGTTGAAAATACAATTTCATGGAATTTTCGGCATATTATTATCCCTTGCCATTTTATTGGCAATGGTTTTCCTAAGCGTATTTATTTGGTTTCCCTCCTCGGTCAACTGAATGTTTGCAAGGTCATCTTGCGTAGGTTCAGCCAAGTACATCGGATCTCCATATAGGGAAAAGTTCCTATCCATCTTGTCTTGATCACGGATGTAATTATGGATGGCACAACATGCAATTACGATATGTGCTTGCTTTCGAAGTGCAAATGAGGGCATGTGCCTCAAAATGAAAAAGCAATTCTTCAATGCCCCAAATGATCTTTCAATGACATTCCTTAAAGAAGAATGCCTATAGTTGAACAATTCTCTTGCAGTTGTTGGCCGTCTCGCTCTACCCCTATACTCATTTAAATGATACCGGTCACCTCTAAAAGGAGTTAAAAATCCCGGAGTAGCTGCATAACCAGAACCCATGACATAGTATTTGCCTACAATAATGTATTTATACATTGGTCATAATTTGTAACTATAAATATGATCATAAAGAAAATTACTCCTTAAAGGACAAACAAATACCTAGTGGCGGCCGAGGAAATTCCAAGTGAGGAGTCTCCAGTGCTGCTGCAAGCACTCGACAATCGTTGGCAGAGCCTTCCCAACCAGCATATACAAAAGTAAATTTCATATCAAACGAACAAACGCACAGCACATTCTGAGTGGTGGTGCTTTTCCTACCTCTAAATGGGATTTGCTTCGACACAGGTACAGAAGCATGAATGTGGGTGCCATCAATAGCGCCTATACAGCCCTGTCATTTTATCAAAGACTAGTATTATACAAAATTATCAACTAAATAAAATTAATGGTGTAAAGGAATATATGAGAATTCTACCTTGAAGTAACGTTTATGCTTAGGATCCATAAGAATCTCTTGTGGAACAACATCAAAGGAATGTGGTATGATAATCTCTTTTGCCAATTTGAGAACTGCTTGCAATACTTTAGTGAAGTATTTGCTTATAGTTTGTCCCGAATGCTGGAATCTCTCACATAAATCTCTATTTGAGTTCTTGTGACAAATCATAGATAAGAAAATCCCGATTTGTTCATCTACCCCAATATATCGAGTATCTTCCAACCAACCTTTTTCCTTCATTAGACCACAAAGGTTGAGAAAGACATGTCTCTCCATTCTAAAAGCTTCATATACTCTATCGGAATGCCCATGAAGAACCTCCCTTATCCATTGCGCTCCTGATAAAGAGCTATCCCTAATAGGTTCTTTCGTGTGCATAGACATATCCACCGCAACAAAGCTGGCCAACCATGCTATCGTATATCAAGATCAAAATCATCAAAATCCTGTCCAATTGATTCAACTGATGCTACTTGACCATTAGACATGCTACTTTCACCATCATCCATATTACCTATATCATCACACAAAATAAGAATATAAACCCATTAGATAAGGATTCCAATATTAATCAACAATAGCAATAATGTGATCATAAGTGCAACATAAAAACATAAACAAACAAAGTCTCAAATACATAAGTCATGGAATGAAATTAAACAAAATAGAAATCTATAGCACGTTTCTTAACAACTACTCAAGAGATTCAATAAGTCCACGCCTCCTTTCAGGTAGAGCAACCATGAAAGCCTCTCTCCAAGTGGCATTAAGGCATGCCTGATTCACAGCCTTATTGTAAAGATTCTGCTCCAAATCAGACATGCCATTTAGAACGGCGACCACAACTGCTATGGAGTAGGGGTCTACAGGAGGTGGGGCTACAGGAGGTGGGGCCTCTGAGGTTATGGAGTCACTTGTTGATTTGGCAGTCCTTAATTTGATCATTTCTTGAATGGCTTTCATGGTGACACCGAGTTCATGGTTGCTACTCTTTCTTCTCCTCTTGGAATTTGGGGTCCTATTCAACTTGTGTTTCTCACGAACTGAGGTGGGAGTCGCGTCAGATGCAAGGACTCCCGTATCAACATCGTTTTCATTAGATTCCTCCGTATCACCTATGGTAGCACCACCACCATTGTCGCCACTAACACCATTGTCTTCTTCATCCGACACCACATACTCTTGTGCATTTTCTTCTGCATTTCCTGTTGTATACGCCCCAGTAGCGTATGTATCACCAAACACAATACAAAGGTCTGGATACTGAGGAAACCCCTCATTCTTGAATTTAGCCCATTCACTATTATCCTGCAAATTTCATTGAAATGACATACATGAACAATATAATTAAAGCCTTAATAAGAAAAAATGGACCCAAGTAAAGTGATACCTTGATGTGAGAATCCCATACACTTGAATCCTCCACAGTAACTGTTTTGTTGACATTATCCCATCCAAATCCAGATTGTGAAAGAAGCTTCTTAAAACTACTATATTGCTTCTTTAGTTTGTTTACCTTATTTTTCAATTGAATTACATTATAGTGGAGTTCTGTTTGTTTATTGAACTCGGCATGTATGTTATTCCACCCTACTTTGTTGTAGGTGCAGGTGGGGCGATTTCCCTTTTTCACCTCTTCCACCAACAAACTTATAAGCACATTGGTCAAAGACTCAGTCCACTTTGCTATAAATGCTTCTTTGTGGGGTGCCATTTAACCTTAACTGAATCAGTATTCAATGAAAGCGATCAGATGATGCACCAATTCAAGAACAAAAGCTTGCGATTAACAAGCACATCATGTAGGATAAGCTGAAATTAGAAGTTAAAGAATAACAAATAACAAGAAAAACAGTTACATAAGATTAATAGAAGCTAAATGGTGAAATTTATGATACAACAGTGAATGATTGATTGCACAAAATGCATGGAATCCAAAAGCAAGTCACTCCCGGCTTTAGAGTTTGCACCAGCAAGAAATTTATACAATAACATAAGACTTCTACTAAGCAATGTCAACTGGGGAAAAGTACACCATTTATCCTCATTTTTTAAGGATATTGTCACTTCTTTTATTTCTGAATAAATTTTCTCAAACAAAAACAGCATGAGCCAGAAATTCCCTTTTCTAAACCTTTCAGTCATCACTTTTAATTGACTGCATAAACTACCAAATCTAGTCCACCAGTGCAGGTCCCAACCAAAAAATAAAGAGTAATTGAAGCTGTAAGGTTAATCTTGGTATGAAAAGGAGCCTCAAAGTGAGTGCTACATAGGACCACATTGAATTAGATAGAAATAGAAAGAGTATCACACCTATTCTGTTAGCTGTAAAAAGAAGCGATGCAGCATTAATATGAATTTGATCTTTCCATTCACATGTTCAAAAGGTAAGGAATGGATAGAGGTAGAACATGGAATTAACAGAATTTAACTGGTCTAACAACTCCATGCGTCTTTATGCACGCTAAGCAAGGTTTCGATTCTTTTGTGAAAAAGCTTCGATATCCAACACAAGTCAAGGGCCAAAAAATTAACAGAACTCGAGATGCAGCCATGAACCACCATCTACTCCGCCACAATCAACCATCACAAACTATTTCAGAAACTATCCTAGGAATTCCCGCGGAATCCCCCTTCCTCACGCATAAGGGCTCCATATTTCCTAGTGGCGAACGGCTCCCAAGAAACCTCCCAAAATCCCGTCTTGATCACCTACCACAATCCGTCCACACAAATCCAACACTCCCTACCTCCTATTCCACGAAACCGCCCAATCCAGCACTCCCCAGTAATCACAGTAACTCCGCAAGCCAAACATAATGAACAAATGAACATATAGCAGGGACAACATAATTATATGACAACCACTCAAACCATAAAAGCCCAGAAGCTAGGGCGTTGAAGAAAGGGTTGAAGCCAAGTACCCCCAAAACCGAACAAAAGAACAAGAACAGAGACAACACATTGATTTTGCACAGAAACAGAGCAGCCCAGACTCGCAGCACAAATTGCAGAGCACAAGCACAGAACAAGCACAGAACAACCAAGAAAGAGGCGAAAAGGGAAGGATCGATCGAACCTCGTGAGGAATCGAAAGCAGAAATGGGCAACGGCGACTGGATCCGCGAAATTGAGAGCGGAAGGGGACGCGGACGAAGATGGGCGACGACTGGAGATGGGCGTAGCGACTGGAGTTGGGCGATGGCGACTGGAGATGAGCGATGGCGACGGAGATGGGCGATGGCGACGGCTACCGGAGTTGGGCGACTGGATCCGCGGAATCGAGAGCGGAAGGGGACGCGGACGAAGATGGGCGACGACTGGAGATGGGCGCGGCGACTGGAGTTGGGCGACGGCGACGGCGACTGGAGTTGGGCGACGGCGACTGGAGATGAGCGACGGCGACGGAGATGGGTGACGGCGACGGCTACTGGAGTTGGGCGACTGGATCCGCGGAATCGAGAGCGGAAGGGGACACGAACGAAGATGGGCGACGACTGGAGATGGGCGCGGCGACTGGAGTTGGGCGACGGCGACTGGAGATGAGCGACGGCGACGGAGATGGGCGACGGCGACGGCTACTGGAGTTGGGCGACGACGACGGCTACTGGGCGACGGCGACTGGAGCGCGACTGGGGACGCAAACGGACGAGGCGGGCCAATGGAGATGAGCGGCAAGGGCGAGGGCGAGGGCGAGATGAGCGGCAACGGCGAGGATGAACAGCTTCGGGGAGTCGCTAGGGTTTTTGGTTTTTGAGGTGAGGAGAAGGAATGGGAAAGCTGTGGTAGTGAGGAGAGAAAAGGAGTCGACGTGTTTGCTGAAGAAGAGGGGGGTGGATAGAAAAACAATTTCTATTTCTACTTCAAAATAGAGAAGCTAAAATTTTTAGCTTCGATTTCTCACCAAAAACAATTTCTGAAACAGATTTCTATTCCGGGGAACAGAGAAATCAATTTGCGTTATCAAACGGATTTCTGTTCCAAACCTGTTCCGGGAAACAGAGAAATTGAGAAATTGAGAAATAGAAATTTTACCATGCGCAGCCTAAATATTATAAAAAAATGAATAATCAACAGCTTTAGCCGACCACACTTTTTTTAGAGTCCGATATCTATCCGCAATCGATGACGATCTATTGACTAGGCAACTCATCATACTAGGCGCATCTGCCAAATTTTTTTTTTTTAACCATACTAGCATTAGATAGTATTTTATGTGTGATGCCCCAAAACATCACGCATGACATATGTCTTTTATGTTATGAAATACATGAATGGATAGAATACATGAATGAATATTCATTATATTCATCTTATCCAATGTACTTATTATGGTACATTTGTATCAAATGTTCTAAGTACATCTCCCTATACAATGAACGTTCGTCTCCCTTATCCTATACATGTATCATTCGATACATTGATATTAATGATAAGTACATTCTTGTTCTCCTATAAATAGGAGTTTAGTTTTGATGTACAATACACAATCACACAGAAACACGACAGTGAGATACTAGAAATAAAGCTCTCTCATCTTGCTTTCTCTACTATCTCTAGTGTTCACTTGCTTTCTCTTCTTTAATCTCTTCTCTATTATATATTCGCAACGCGATATTTTACAACACGTTATCAGCACGAAGATCTACCGATTGAGTAAGTAACTTTTGCAAGCACGAAGATCTACCGATTGAGTAAGTAATTTTTGCAAGGTGGGTATTCTTTTTATTGATCAACTTATACTTCATCTTCTTCTATCAATTCTTCATTTTTATTTTTCTTGGCCTGAAGCCAAATTTTAAATCTAAAAGCATCCTTCTGCTCCTGAAGTAGCGGTGGATATTTGGAAATCCTTTTAATTAATTTAAGGATTTATTTTTGCAAGGATTATGGCAAATATTGAAAAGCCCAAATTCCACATCCTCGAAGTGAGTGGAAAGAATTATCTATCCTGGTGCCTTGACATGGAAATGCACCTCCAAGGGCAAGGTCTCGCTAATACAATTACAGAGGATGGAACCTCAAATGAAAAGGATAAAGCAAATGCGCTGATTTTTATTCGCCGTCATTTGCATGAGAGCCTGCAGACTCAATATTTATCCGTTCGAGACCCGCATATCTTGTGGAGGAGATTGAAGGATAGGTATGATCATACAAAAACTGTTATCCTCCCTCAAGCACAATATGATTGGCAAAATCTCAGACTGCAAGATTTTAAATCGGTGTCGACTATAATTCTGCTTTATTTGATATCGTTTCTCGGCTTGAGTTATGCGGTATCAAACTCACTGATGCAGATTTGCTTGAGAAAACTTTTTCCACCTTTCATGCTTCGAATATTGTATTGCAACAGCAATACCGCAACGCGCTTTGACACATATTCTGAATTAATTTCTGTGCTTCTTCTTTGCCGAGCAAACTAATGAATTGCTGCTCAAAAATCATGATCTTAGACCTGCTGGCTCAAAAGCATTGCCAAGCATATGCTAACTTTGAGAAAAATACTGGCCATTTTAAGGGCTACAAGCGCAAGCAAGAACATAATCCTAGAAGGGATGGCAAGAAATTTAACCGCCCTAGGAAATCAAACTTTGGCCTGAATCATGGCAAAGAAAAGAAGCAAAAGAAAGTGATTAATGAAAGTATTTGTCATCGCTGTGGCATGACTGGGCACTGGTCACGTACCTGTCGTACGCCAAAACATTTTGTTGACATATACCAGGCATCTTTAAAGAATACGGGCAAGCGTGGTGAATCTCATGCCATTGAAATCAATCCTACTGCCATAACCACTTTGTTGAGGCCAACAATATCTCCGTTGGTGGGACTCCTCTTGCTCCTGAAGTAGCAAATGCATCATTGGATGTCTCTGATTTCTTTGAGGACCTCTGATTACTTTGATGAATCAAATTGGTGGATGATAATTTGATCTTTGAATTTTATGTTGTTTCACTTTAAATGTATTACTTTTTTTTATTGTTCTTTATGAAATGCTTATGAACCTTATATAATATTTATTTTTTCGACTATATAACTAATATGCAACTTTTATGATACTTGACACCTGAAGTTGTCAATATAAATGCAAATGGAAAATACCGAGAAAAAGGAAGATGTTTGTTTGCTTGATAGTGCAACAACACATACTATATTTTGTAGTAGACATTTTTTCTCGAGTATGACATTGCGTAAGGCACAAATCCATACAATATCAGGTCCTGTTCCGATTATTGATGGTTTTGGGAATGCTACAATTTTTTTGCCAAATGGCACAATCCTGCATATTGAGAATGCGTTTCTAAGCATTCGATCAAAAAGGAATCTGCTCAGTTTCAAAGATGTATGCCGTAATGGGTACCATATTGAGACTATTTATGAGCAAGATAAGGAATATATTGGTATTTCCTCTTATAAGATGGGCCTGAAGACCATCCATGAGAAGCTAGAAGCTTCTTCTATGGGTTTGTATTGTGTCATGATTAAAGCTGTTGAAACCTACGCTACCACATCCTGGAGATTGGTAAGCCCTGATCACTTTGGACTGTGGCATGATCGCCTTGGTCATCCTGGCGCTTCAATGATGCGTAGGATAATTCAAAATACAAAAGGGCACCCTTTAAAAGATATAAAGGTATTGTTGTCCAAAGATTATAATTGTGAGGCTTGCTCACAAGGAAAGCTCATTATTAAACCTTCTATAACAAAGGTTAATTTTGAATCTCCTTTATTCTTGCAAAGAATTCAGGATGATATTTGTAGACCAATACAACCACCAAGTGGACCATTTCGATATTTTATGGTATTAGTGGACGCATCCTGTAGATGGTCCCATGTTTGCCTATTATCTACGTGCAATGTCACATTTGCACGTTTATTTGCATTATTATCATATTCCAGCTGCAAATGCTCCAACTAGGATAGCTGTTCCCGAAGGACAGGCTAAAATGGATCAAAATCCCCCGCACTTGAAGTGTGGTAGACTGATAGGATCAAAAGATACTGCTCCTCGAAAACGAAGGGGAAAGAATCAGGAATCCGCTCCAGAAGAGCCTGGCGTTGTGCTTGCTCACAAAGAGCTTATTGCCCCTGAAGAGGCGCAAACCCATGAAAGGAGCACTAGCCCCGGGAATACTGAGAATTCCATTACATATTGTAATGAAATTTGGGATCGAAATGAAATCATCATTGATGATGCTTTTGCATTCTCGCTTGCTCATCAAATTATGGATGATGATTGTGAACCACAATCTATTATTGAATGTCGTCAAAGGCAAGATTGGCCTAAGTGGGAGGAAGCAATTAAAGCTGAATTAGCTTCCCTAACTAAACGAGAGGTTTTTGGACCTGTAACTCGTATCCCCGATAATGTAAAGCCCGTTGGATATAAATGGGTATTTATCCGAAAACGAAATGAGAAAAACGAGGTTGTCAAGTATAAAGCCCGACTCGTTGCCCAAGGATTCTCCCAGAGACCTGTGATTGATTATAATGAGACATATGCACCTGTGATGGATATGATTACATTTCGTTTTCTCATTAGCCTAGCAATCTTTGAAAGATTGGAAATGCGTCTTATGGACGTTGTGACGGCATATCTATATGGCTCATTAGACTCGATATTTATATGAAAATTCCCGAGGGATTCAAAATGCCTGAAGCATGCACTCCCCGCAATTTATTCTCAATAAAATTGCAAAGATCTTTGTACGGGTTAAAGCAATCCGGTCGCATGTGGTATCAACGCCTAAGTGAGTACCTAATTAAGGAAAGGTACAAAAATGATCCTATATGCCCATGCGTGTTTATTAAGAAATCAGAAACCGGATTTGCTATTATAGCAGTTTATGTCGACGATATAAATTTAATTGGAACTCCAGAAGAGTTAGCTGAAACTGCTGAATATTTGAAAAGTGAGTTTGAAGTTAAAGATTTGGGTAAAACCAAACTTTGTCTTGGTCTAGAGCTTGAGCATAAAGCAAATGGAATAATCGTCCATCAATCAGCATATGTTGAAAGATTGCTTAAACGTTTCAACATGGACAAAGCTCACCCATTGATCACCCCTATGGTTGTAAGGTCTCTAGATCCCCAAAAGGACCCATTTCGTCCTAGAGAATCTGATGAAGAGATACTTGGTCCTGAAGTACCATATCTCAATACAATTGGGGCTTTGATGTACTTGGCACAATGTACGAGACCAGATATCGCTTTTGCGGTAAATTTATTGGCACGTTTTAGTTCGAGCCAACTCGGAGACATTGGAATGGAGTTAAACATATTTTCTGTTATCTCCGAGGAACCATAGATTTGGGATTATATTATTCCAAGGATTCCACTAACTCTGGTTTAGTTGGATATGCTGATGTTGGATATAGATCCGATCCACATAAGGCTCGTTCTCAAACCGGGTATTTATTTTGTTATAACGGCACCGCTATTTCTTGGCATTCTACGAAGCAATCGCTAATAGCTACATCTTCTAACCACTCTGAGATTATTGCTTTATATGAAGCTGGAAGAGAGTGTGTTTGGTTAAGATCCGTTATAACACATATTCATAATTCTTGTTGCTTAATACTAGTTACAAATTCTCCCACTATAATTTATGAAGATAATGCTGCTTGTGTTGCACAAGTCAGGGGAGGATATATTAAAGGTGATAGGACCAAGCATATCTCGCCGAAATTTTTCTATACTCATGAACTCCAAGAAAGTCGACAAATTGATGTTAAACAGATTCGATCCATAAATAATCTTGCAGATCTTTTTACCAAATCATTGCCAACATCAAGTTTTGAGAAATTAGTATATGGCATTGGTATGAGGCGAGTTCATAAGATGTAAGATTAATTAGCCCCAGAAGTGGCTATATGGCTCTATTGAGGGGGAGATATTATGAACTATGCATTGCAGCATTGATAAGCGGCTAGTTCACAAGATGCAATAATGATTAGTCCCAGGAGTGGCTATATATACATTGCACTCTTTTTTCTTTATGTCCGGTTTTTTTTCCATAGGGTTTTTCCGGCTTAAAGTTTTTAACGAGGCAATTAATGCATCCATAAAAGGGAGAGATCATAACATGTGTGCTCTGCACTCTTTTTCCCTTTTGTCCGGTTTTTATCCCATTGGGTTTTTCCGGCTTAAGGTTTTTAATGAGGCAGTATCATTCGATGCACATTCGTAATGAATATGATGAATATTCAAGGGGGAGTGTTATGAAATACATGAATGGATAGAATACATGAATGAATATTCATTATATTCATCTTATCCAATGTACTTATTATGGTACATTTGTATCAAATGTTCTAAGTACATCTCCCTATACAATGAACGTTCGTCTCCTTATCCCGTACATGTATCATTCGATACATTGATATTAATGATAAGTACATTCTTGTTCTCCTATAAATAGGAGTTTAGTTTTGATGTACAATACACAATCACACAGAAACACGACAGTGAGATAAAGCTCTCTCATCTTGCTTTCTCTACTATCTCTAGTGTTCACTTGCTTTCTCTTATTTAATCTCTTCTTTATTATATATTCGCAACGCGATATTTTACAACATTTTACAATTATTACATATAATTATTTTGAGTATGCCAAAGCACAATAGAGCATTCACAATATCCCATACAAGACATCATATGAGTTTAATAATATACATGTCTTCATCTTTATACAAATATCAATATTACTACCTATACAACGATCAAACAAAACACTAAAACTAAAGTTTTAGGAAGGGTTGGGGTCACCTATTATCAACACACCATTCCTACTCCCCAAATCTTGCCTGTACAGTTTATTCATCTTTAATTAAACATCAATATTACTACCTATACAATGATCAAACAAAGCACTAAAACTAAAGTTCTAGGAAGGATCAGGGTCACCTATTATCAACACACCACTCCTACTCCCCAATCTTGCTTGTACAAAAGTCAAGTCATACGCTATGGATTGACAACCTTGCCCATTGAAGTATTGCCGTCATCATCTAACCCCCTCAATGGTCCAACCGACTTATCGTCAATATTCTATTACTAAGCAATAAAACAATGGAGAATCCACTCTTGAGGCCCCATATTGACCCATATGATGGAACTATATTTAGTATAAACTAGTCTATTCAGTTATAAACACATTTTGACATTCACAATTAAAGTGCATGAGAGCTCCAAAAAGCAGTAGTGGTGGGAGATTTATCCTAAATGTCTAAAAAATAAGGAGTGAGCCAAAACCCAGTAAATAAAAACTCTAAGTCTAAGGTAGAATATCAACTTACCACTTCACCCAGTACTAGCAAATAATGTGAAGCAATACAAAATAACCATGCAGGATGAGTGTAGAGTAAATGCATTATCGTTCTTATCTTTATATGCCGATGGAAACCAATCATAACATTGCATAAGATTATTCACTCAAATACATGACGAGAACTGATTATGTCTAATCAAGTTTATAATACTCTTGGTAACACGAGTACGCGCTCCTCCTTTACTTTGACTTACTGAAGCAACTAGCACAGTTTTACCAAATTCTCTTCTACAAATATCCTCACTTATAACCAAATCTTGAACATCATCAAACATCTAGCTTGTTGACCTAAAGAAATTATTAATGTCAATGACAGTAGTATTACAACTATGAGGTAACGAGAATAATAGAATCAAAGCACGTATCTCATCTTAGAAATTAATCTCAATTGACTAACAATCACATCAAATCATTAGACCTTGTTGATTACAAAGAGTTTCTCGTATATGTTCAACAAGGCCTTAATCAAACTTGCATTGGTCTTCTCTTTCACAATATTAAACGCTAAGTTACAGACCAACATCAACCAAATAACATCCAGCACTTGTCTATTCAACAATCCCCATTTAGCTTGCTTCTTCAACTTTGGTTTCTACCTATATAGGGGTTAGTGCAAATTGCTTTATTACGGGTAATAAAAATTAGCATCTTCCAGAAGCTAAAGTCTATCCTATCATATCCATCGATTCTCCCTTTTCCTTCTTCTTTTGCCACCAATTCATTTCAACTTAGCTAAGCCTTGCTTTGATACCAATTTTTGTGGAAACATGCACTCAAATAGTAAAATAGAAGAGCAAGAAAATAAATCAAACACCGGATTTATGTAGGTTAGTCAGTATAACCTCCGTTCATGGGGAGTGTATTAAAAAATTCCACTATAGATCATATGATACAATGGAGATTACAACCACACTTGAATCATTCAAACATCTTTAGTGTTTCCCGTCCCCAATTACATTCAATAACTTACACAATGATTAGTCCCACAATTACTCACGAAATAAGCTCTCAATCTCACAAATGAATTAAACAAAATCTTAAAACAAAAGTTTCATGACTTAAAACACTTGGAGTGTAATTCACAAGTACAAGTTCCTCTTGAATACTCTTCACAGGAAGCCACACTTCTTATATATAGAAGAGATTTTGATCCAAAATAGGAAACCCATTCAACCAGGTAACCACTTAGGTTAGAAACAAACTCCAACTACGAAACTTATTTAAATTAAGAAAGTTTCTTTTTCAGGCTCAAATTTGAGATATATTTTACACTTTTCACACCCAATCTCAAGTTCATGTTCATGTGCAATCATTAAGCCCCACATGCAACCCGTCTTTGCCTACTTGAATGAGTTGGCATCCAAGGCTTCAAGTTCAGGCTTTTCGAATTCGTTTGAGTCAACCTCCTGATCATGCCTCGACAACGGAGCTCCGAATTTTAGAAAGGACGCCCATGCCGTCGCCTTGGGACCCTTCGAGATCCCCATCCTCTTCCTCCCTATTCTTCACGTTCTCAAACTCTAATCCCTCCTCCCCATTGCTCACATACGAGTCAATCACAACATTCAAAGAGAAATTTCTGTTGATTTCAAAGTTGTGGAGGCTCCAAGTTCTATGCCGTCATGACCAAAATGTTCACTGGTAAGTGGCTCTGAGGTCTGGATTGATATCAAGGTGGTGGCCTGGAGATGACCAATATAGGAAACGAAGGAAGAGGAAGATGAGCAGTACATAAAGAAAAGAAATACATTATTTTGTATAAATATGTCCACGTCATATATTGGTCATATCATGTAAGACGGCCAGCAAGAACTGGACATCCACGTCAACATTTTCAAGTCAAAATTAACCAAAATAATTACATTTAATTTTGTACAAAGATTTAGGAATCACATTGACAAAATTGGACTATTTAGGACTGATATAATTAGTTCTGCTAAATCAATCACTCTATGTACATCTATACAAATTAATATTCGTGGTTTCACACTATGGCACTAGCAAAGACCGCATGAAACAGCATCTAATAAAAAATCCGGCTCTTCCCCAATCGCGGTGTCGATGAGAGCATATGGATTCCCGACAATGAGAGAGGCTTCGACACTTTCTGGAGTTAGTCAAGGACACCTCCAATCATTTTTTGAGGAATAATCGGAGATGTCGCAAAAGCAGCGCTTCCAGGAAAAGCCATTGGCTTGCCATCTTATCCATAGTTATTGGAGAACATCCTTTTCCTCTTATGCGTTGCATCACATGATCAGATTGAAGCTATCATCACGATTCCTCTCTCACCAAGGATTGGGGGAGGCGGCGATCAACTTGTGAGGCCATCCCGATTTGTACTCAACAAAAAAGATCAAAAGCAAATGTACACATTTGGTTATACAAAGAAAGATTGTTTTATCTTCTTTCAAATGGATTCATCTGGAAAAAAAAAAGTAGTAGTTTGAACACGTTAAATCAACTGTATCATTTTGAAATTAAATTATTCAAGAAGCAGCAAAAGGAAGTTCAACACTTGATCCTAGAAATGGCAATACTAGAAGTTTCATGTTTGGATGGAAACAACTAATTACCTAAATTGGATTAAAAATATATGAAAGTTCTAATAATAGAATCCTTATTCTTTGAGTAGTCCATTGAGCGGTCATAACAATTTAATTGCTGTCATGATCACGCAGGCTGTTTCTTCAATATTCCCCAAAGACAAAAGTAACCCTCTTAATTTCAGGTGAGTATTAAAGTTACATTTTTTAAGTGGAATTATCTTTCGGAGAAGTAAGAAGTTAAAGTGCTGCCGAGTTAAATTAACCCTTGAAAACCAATCAAACCATCTATCTTTCGTCTGCTTTACTTTATATGATGTCGAACTCTGCCCTATCATGGAGTCAACTGAGTTCACACCGTGGAGACAAATTTTGAGGTGGTATGAAATCTTTGGTGGTTAGTTTTAGAATAGAATAGTCATGATTGTTAATTTTCAAGCAAAAGTTATATTTTAGCGATCTCTAAGCAATAAGATTGAACTCCACGAGGATCACGTTACCTTGGGATCGACGAACTTCTCTTTGAATGAAGCAAAATTCAAGCTCTAATTTGGAAAGATGCCCAAAGAGAAAAAAGAAATGGGCCTCTTGGGTTTGAAATGAATACATTTATTTTCAATTGTATGGAAGTTTTAATTTGCTCTTGTATTTAATGGTTGCATGGTCAATGGAGGTTCGCAACGCAGGGTTAGCTTTTCGAGTAAGGATGACTTCATTGATGGTGTGAGGAAGTATCTTCTGCCCCGAGGGTATGTCGTGTCCTTAGGGATCGTAAAGATGAATACCAACTTAAGAGGCCAGTTCGTGAGTCGCAAGATCAAATATCAACAATAGCTACTAAATAGAAAAGAAGCGGTTGGAAAGCAAACTGAGCAAATTGTCAAATCAAGTGGGGTACTTTGCCACATGAGCCAAATGATATAAGTATAAAAAAAAATCATAAATTTATAATATTATTACCAATTCAATCAGAAATATTTTAATTAGACAAATTTAATTCTAAACATTTTCATATTAGTATCAATTCAATCCTTTTGACCAATTTGGCTAGCCAATACTTGATGTGGACACCGGCCTACTAGTGAACGCTGACGTGACAATTTTTAAATATTTTTTTTTTATTTTTTCAAAATTTTTATTAGTTTTTTTCCCCTTATTTCCCTCTTCTTCTTTTTTCCCTCTTTTCCTCTTCTTCCTCTTGGCTTCTTCTCCTACAATGGTCGACGAGCCTCCGATAGCTCGATGAAGGCCAGAAGGCAAACTGTGCGGGACTGGATGGCTCGCCGTGGCTGAAAGGCGACGAGGAGAACCCACCACGGGGGACTGAGGGAGAAGTAGATAATGATGATAGGGAGCATTTCAAGCACCACAAGGCTTTGCTACTATCAGAGATAAAGTTTGTTGACACGAGGAAGCTGATCACAAGGGTGATGGATGGGACGGTTGCCTCGTCGAAGGCCGTCATGGCCTCGCCAACCGTGAGCGAGGCCGCCTTCGCCCACAACTAGGTCATGGTGAGGTTAGTCTCACTCAGATCTGGGTGAAGCCGCCTTGCTTGCGACCTTGGGCGAGGGTCGTGAAGCCCTCGCCAGCAGTGCGCAAGGGCCGCAACCCTCGTCGTTGATTGGTGAGGGCTGTGAGGCCTTGGCCTAGTGGCAGGTGAGCCGTTGGAGGCTCACCAACCACTGCAATAGAAGGAGCGAGAAGAGAGAAGAGGAAAATGAAAAAAAAAAAAAAAAAGGAAAAAATTTCAAAAAAATTTCAAAAAAAAATTATTTTGAAATTGTCACCTTAGCGTTCGCTATTGGTATCAATGTGAAATTTTTTAGAATTAAATTAGTCTAATTAAAAGGTTTAATACTAATGTCATACGTTCAGAAACTATTTGGTACTTTTCCCTGAGCCAATAGTCGCTAGCAGCAAAGGTCGTCGGCGGTTCGAAAGCTAAAAAGACACCAAGCTCCATGAGGTGTGATCCTTCGGCATTCAAGGTTATCCAGAACGGGACGAAAACAGGGGTGAGTGTGGAATCATGGGCACAGTAGTATTACAAGCCCAGATTAGCATGAAGCTCCCAATTTGAATGTGCAACTCGGGATAGTTGATGTACATGGGAGTTGTGGGATGCAGACACAATCTATGTTATTTTCATTTATCCCTCTAAGTAAGAGAACGGCGTGTATCTTCCTCAAATTATGCTCACTTGTTCCTGTGTTATTTCTTGGACGCTACAACCTCTAGCGATTACTTTGTGCCTTAGAGGATGGTGCTTTATTATATCTCAGAGTAGAGGTGATCTCTAGCAGCTTCAGCCCGCTACGGAAATTTCACCTGCTTTCCTTCATCAGTAAATTCAACATGTTTGAGATGTTCACCCACTCGCTCATCCACCGCGTGAATGATCGATTGCAGTTGAGTTCCTTTGTTTTGACACGAATTGACACTACGGTGTGCAAAACACACTTCTGTACAGCACTGCTAGAATATGAAGTGGGCGAGACGGTAATAGTAAGGCCGACCAAGAAAAGATGGTAATACAGGGCCATATGCAAATGAAGTGGACGTATTTTTCTTAATAGCAGCGAAGAGAATTAGCCCGAATGTTTCCTTCTTGTTGGGCTTGTTATTGTAAAGTACATGTAAGTTTGGTTTGGCTTTTGGGAAAAGTTTTTGAAAAAATGCAAATGCCTTTTTAGATTAAAGGGGTTTTGCAAAACGCAAGTATTTAAAAAATTGTATTTTCAAAGTGTGATTTTCATGCAATTTTCCCCTGTAGACTTATCTTGGGCCGAAGGCTTGTGGATATACAATTGCATCTCTCCAAAACTCTTAAAAGAAATTGCCAACAGTATTTGCATTTTTTCAAAGGGCTATGAAGCCCAAATGCCCTTGGCAAAGCAGTTTCCAAACCCACTCAAGATTGCAAGAGTTATCTAGACTTTTTTTTTTTTGTCGGTAGAGTTATCTAGACTTGGCCCACACTTTAGTGGTTATGTTTCTTGGGGTAATTACTGTCTCAAGAATTTTTAGAGTCGTAGTTACCTGCCCCTCGATATCTCAGTTTTGGCACGAGTCCTCATAACGTTTTCAAATTAGTCCTCCTAGCGTCGACTCTACTCACATTATTACCTGAAGCTAAATTTCGATGTCCCCTACCAACGTTTCTTCCCTTATTTCTCTTTCATCTATTTTTTTCTTTTTCTTTTTTGGTTATGATTGATATCTTTCGATTTTGCAATTACTATAAGGGAAAGATAGCCACGAATCTCAAAAGATCAGTAGGCATGGAATTGTGTAGCAAATATGCAGGCAAACTTTAATTCTTATCGTGGAATGAAGATTTTCCCCTCAAGTTCTTGTCAGCAAAAGTGTCATGTGACATCGCGTGATCAATTTTCAATTGAAAATGTGGCCAAGTCAACTTTGGAGGATTTTGAGATCGATTTGAAAGCATCAAGGACATATATGTCAATATTGAGATATTGAGGGGCAAGGTGCAACCACCCTAAAAATCTAGAGGTACTTAGTAAGGCCATGCATTTAAAACAATTGCATTTTTTTTTTGTTTTAACGAAACAAAAAAAAGTGTTTACATTAGAACAATTTTTGAACAAAAAGAACGCGTTTGGTAACGTTTGGTCAGGGAATAAAAAATGAATAGAAACACGTTTGGTAAATTTTATTCTTTTTTGTTTCTTTTAATTTTTTAAACATTTTTATTTTATTATTTATTTTTTCCTTTCTTTTTATTTTTTATTTTTTTTCGGCCGGTCACCGGCCTCGGCGACGGGCCAACGGGGGGCCCGAGCCTCGCCGTGGCGAGGCTTGGCGTCGCCGGCGCGGGCAAGGCCGAGCCTCGCCTTGGCTGGGCGAGTCCCCGAGGCTCGGCCTCGCCGGATCTGGGGCGAGCTCGAGCTCGCCCGGCCATGGCGAGGCTCGGCCTCGCCGGATCTGGCGAGCCCGAGCTCGCCCGCCAAGGCGAGGCTCGGCGTGCGAGGCCGAGCCTCGACGGCCGGCCGATCGCCGGCCATGGCGAGAGGCCGGCGACCGAAAAAGAAAAAAGAAGAAAAAAAAAGAAGAAAAGAAGAAGAGAAGAAGAAGAGAGAGAAGAGAAATGTTTCTTCAAGAAATGTTTTCTGGAGCAAGAAACAACAAATTTGTTGTTTTTTTTTTTTTGTTCTTATTTCGTTAGAAACAAAAAAAAAAAAAGAACGAAACGCAACCAAACGCGTTTACGTTCTTTTGCTCCCTAACACTTTCCGTACAGAAGTGTTAAACGTTTCTAAGAAACGTTTCCATGCACGCCCTAATTTTCCCAGTGTTTCCGTGTAAGAGTTAATTAGAACTTTATAATTTGTCTATGTTTAGGAAGTTAATATAATTTAATATTTTTCTAGAATCTGCATTCCCAGGCTTTTTTCCAGATTGCATTTATGGTTCTGTTATTCTATTCTCATCAAAGTTTATACCTTATAAAACTCATAGTGCTCAAAATTCATATATTCAGATGAATCTGGCATATTTCAAAGTAGTATGATATAAACTATGTTACGAACGAATATTTTCATGGAAATTATGATAACCGCTATCTAACACATCATTGTTTTTTTATAAATAAATAAAAAAAATCAAGCTTAAGCTCAAGCAGTCATGGTCCGAACCCCTTTAGTTCAGTCCAAGCCAATTCTCGAATAAAAACTTGCTATGCCTTCAAACTTGACATGAAATTTCCAGGCTTGGGTCTCCTCAATCGCTTCGAAAGTGCCCCCAAACCAAACCTAGTATGTCCGGCTCATCCTCACATGGCCCGAATTTTTTCTTGAGCAGCCTTCTTTGAATTTTTAGTTGATTTCTTTGTTCCCATGTTCTTCTTCCAAAATGACATTAGGAAAATAGGAGGGCTAATTGCACCCAAAAAAAAAAAAATCAATTTTACACTTAAGTATAAAAATTCATCCTCATTTTTTAAAATCTTTAATTTGCATCTCCTCCAACCCGAAAAAAAAAAAAACACATTTACCCCAAAGTCCATAACACTCATCTCTTCCTCCCCACTCCACACGCACACAAAGTAGACTCTCTCTCTCTCTCTCGCACGCAAGGACCAGACCTCCAGACCCAGTTTGGTCCAAGTCAGGTCGCCTAACATTCATTTTAAACAGATTGAGATGACAATCATTGTAGGCCTCGAGCCTAAGCTTGGTATGGTCGGGGACAACATGGGCTAGGCAAGGAGGAGGCGGTCGGCCGTGCTACGTAGTAGAGAGACAGTGGAGGAAAAGAGAAAAATGCAAGTCAAGGTTGCGGTTTTCTTTTTGAGGATAGTTAGGAAAGGAAAATGACATTTCTTGTATATAAGTGAGGTTGTGACTGTAAGGATGCAAGCTGATCAAAGTCAGGATTTAAGTTGTATGTTTTAAAAGTGAGGATCACATTTGACATTACAAACCTTAGGATGTATTTGTAATTATTACTGAGAACGAACAAAAATTCCTATGAAAATATAAACCGAATGGAAAAGAGAAAATGAAAAAGAGAGAGAAAGAAAGAAAGAAAGGAGAGAGAGGATACTCAAAAATTACAGGGTTGCTGCAGGAGAGAACAAAAAAGAAGTAAAAGATCCAATGAAGATGCGAATCATGCATACGCAAAATTACGTGGCCAGAAACTCTCGGCCCCGAATCTCTGGTGGCCATAAAACACCAAAAAAGAATAATAATAATAATAATAATAATAATAATAAGGAAAAAAGGAAAAATGAAGGTGCCTTCAGTTTCTCTCTCCTCCCCTGCGTCTCTAATACGATGATAGATGCCTTTCATTATCGGAGACCGAGGAGCAGCTACCCAAGGAACAATGGCTTCCCTCTGTCTTAATTTGTTGCCCTCGCCACACTCTCGCAGGCTGACAGAAGCTTCCTCTGCTTCCTCTTCTTCTCCTCCTCCTTCTCCTTCAACGACACCAAAAAGTAGCAGCAGCAGCAGCGGCGGCGGCGGCGGCGGCGGCGGCAGCATTGGAAGCTTGAAGCCCATCGTAGTCAATGGGAATCCCCCCACCTTCGTATCTGCTCCCGGTCGTCGTATCGTTGCCGGTTCGTTCTTTTCGCCCTTCACCCTCCAACCCCTTTTACTCTGTATTCTTTATCCGGGTGACATCAACGAGGCCTCGTTGTAAGGTTGAGCCCAATTCAGCTTCCAAGGCTCGCTGCTTTTGTTATTTCTGAATCCCATGAGCTTCCTGTTTCTATGATCGATAGCTGAATTATGATTGCGGTTTCCTTTAGGCTGTAGCATATTCATTACTGACTTCTCCTTTTTTCATCAATTCGAACGAGTAATTAGACATGTACTCAATCCCCATGCTACTTATTCAGCTTTGTTTAGCTATTGGCGTGCATTAGGGGGTGAAGTGCACCAACTGTCCAGTCAATTTGTTCTTACTTGAATTGCCGAGCTGCTTTCATACTTGGGAGACAGGAGTTTTGCTTATAAGGTGATTAGCTGGGGTGATACAGATAGATTTATAGTGACATTGCCTCATTTGATCGATCCTTCCACCTATGTTAAGGGACACTCCAGTTATAATGGACCTGCTCTGAGGAAAGCTGATATATTAACAGTCAAAGGATTTATCTTTCTACCATCTAAGCTAAAGTAAGACCCTGCGCTTTAAGTTTAAGTTATATCTCTGTCTGTTTATGTAGTTGGGGATCTACATGGTGATCTTGAGCAGGCAAGACGTGCATTTCAGATGGCTGGTGTCTTGAGTTCAGATGGTCAAGACACATGGACTGGTAAAGAGACGGTATGCCTTATTCTCAAAGGTTCTGTCCAATGAATTAAACAGATTTGATCTAGCGATTCATCGTGATCTCAACTTAATGGTTGAGTCATGAGAAGGCTTCCGATATGAGCTTTTCATTATCTGATGAATGAACATTTGGCCCATGCTTTAGGTTTTGGTTCAGCTGGGAGACATACTTGATCGAGGAGAAAACGAAATAGCCATCTTATCCTTGTTGCGTTCTATGGATAAACAGGCACAAGAAGATGGTGGAGCCGTTTTTCAGGTTTGTATTGCTGAAAATGGAAGCATTTTCAGGCTCTTCTCAGAAACAATACACTTCACCATGTTTTAGTGTGTATCTGTGCAATAGTGGTATCATCACAATACAAATATCCTTGAAATTCTGAAAGCTGTCCAGATAATTGCAGATCACTAATAAATGTATGCCAGACATCACATATTCTTCTCTTCAATCCTCTATTTTGATATTTGTTAATTATCTTAGATCAATGGGAATCATGAGACTATGAATGTAGAAGGGGACTTCAGGTATGTTGAATCTGGCGCATTCGAAGAGTGTGCAGGCTTCCTGGACTATCTGGATAGTTATGGATATGAATGGGAAGAAGCTTTTCTTGGTTGGGTTGCTGCGGCTGAAAAGTGGAGGCAAGACCAGAAGACATCTCAAAATTATTGGGACTCATGGAATTTAGTGAAGGTAGTGATATTTTTTTGACTGAACAATGCTTTGCAACTTTGGAAAGTATTACTGCCTAATGACATCTATGCTAAAGATCTCTGATCAAGATATATTTGAATGAATCATCTGAAACTAACTAAAAAGAAGATATTTACTAGCTTTAATACCAAAACTAGAGCTTGCTCTGTGACCTAAAGGCATCACAAGTTTTGCTGAAGTTATCAACAGTCAATATCTCTCCAGAAGTTCTTGGTATTGTACTTTAGGCCGTTGTTATTGTGATATTTGGATTTATGCATGGTTATATGGATATTTAGGACAGAGGCAGAAGGGGGTTATTGCCAGATCAGTCTTACTGCGACCTGGCGGTCCGTTGGCATGTGAGTTGGCTCGGCATGCTGTTGTTCTCAAGGTCAATGATTGGATCTTTTGTCATGGTGGCCTCCTTCCTCACCATGGTAAAGACTTTCTACTCTTGAATAAAGCCTGTGTGGAATTTCTCCATATACTGTCCAGATTGTTGTAGCAATTTAGCCTAGGATGCCTGACGGAAGTGCTGGTGTTTTGCTAGTTGCCTATGGTATTGAAAGGATGAACTTTGAAGTATCTAACTGGATGAGAGGTCTCTCTGAGAAAGATCTTGGTCCTCAACTCCCTTTCATTGCCACAAGGGGATATGATAGTGTTGTTTGGAGCCGCTTGTACTCAAGAGATGTATCGGATCCGGAGGATTATCAAATCAGTCAGGCAAGAGCTTATGCCAGCTTCAAATTCTTCATCTTACTAATCATCCGGTTTGGGAATTTGTTCTATTATTGTTTACCTTTCAATCATACACAGAAACACAATGACTATGGTTTCAAAGCAGGAAGTTCTTTTCCAGCGACTGTTTTGGTTTCTGCTTCTCATATAGAATCAAGCAACCTATTGATCGTTCTTTTATCATGATATTCTATATGGTTTTTGGATGCTTGTCAACTTTTATGCTAATAAAAGGCAACGATGTGACTCCCCAGATACAATCTATTCTTGAAGAGACATTGCAAGCTGTGGATGCCAAGGCAATGGTAGTGGGGCATACTCCTCAAACTGCTGGAGTAAATTGGTAAGAGACTACACAGCTTGCCTGTGAAGTGTGAAACCTCTGTCTTGAACATTTTCAGTTATGCTTTGTTGAATCTTAAGTAATCTCGTACTCTTTGAAATCCTGTTGGGTATGAATCGCAGTAAATACAACTGCAGCATATGGAGGATTGATGTTGGGATGTCGAGCGGGGTTCTTAATTCAAGACCCGAGGTAAAGTGGTCTGTTCTACAGCGTTTAAAACGATGCTTGGCAGATTAAATTTGGACTTCAATTTTGCCTAATGGTGCTTGTTATTTGAGAGATCATCTGTTTTTCAGAACCGATGCTTACCTTAAGATTTAGTTTCAGTTGAGGCAAATGAGAAGCGACACTGATGGGATTTGCCTCCTTTACTCCTGTTCTCCAGGTTCTGGAGATTGTGGATGGGAAAGCAAGAGCGATAAAGGGAAGAAGGGACATGCTTAGTGAGCTTCAAGTTGTTGACTACACATAGACCAGCAGTGTAGCAACAAGGTACGACACCGAGAGCTCTGTTCTTCACTCTGTTATTGGCTTCCCGAGTAGCTTTACAGAATGACATGGCGTATGGCATTTCTGTCATGAGCGTATATGCAGAGTGGAACTTGGTGCGGGCGTTTGATATGTAGGCAATAGCATTGTCTCGAGATTACAGATCCTCCACATACAGGAGTTCTAACCAGCTCATATTCTGTTTTCATCTTCATCGTCATTTCACTTCTCGATTAAATTTTTCAGAATCAATATTATCGGTTTCTGTTTTTCTCCCAAGCATAACAAAACTTTCTTTGCCCAGAGCTTATTCAGCCTACATTTGACGCTGAAACAGGTGATGAACTTGATGGTGGTAGCAAGAATCCGACTCGAATTGTACTGAATTTGTAGTCCTCACCACCTGTCCCGAGTGAGTTCTGCGGCAACACAATTGCAGTACTGAATACCAAAGCCGGTTTCACACATCAGAGAAGAAGCAGATCTCTCGGTGGTGGATAACGGATATGTAGGAGGAGAGCAATTTTCATAAGGGGATCTCGTTTAATGTAAAGGAACGATTCTTCAGAACATTTTTCCTACTGAGCGGGAAGAATTATCCCATCTGTATTTAAATAGGCGGAGGATTGTATGAGCCTCATACTCATGGAAATTGTAAATTGGAACATATACTGCTAAGAAATCTCAGTACTTTTTACAATACTTGAGGAGGCTCTTGCATGCCGAATGGGGAGGCAGCAAATGTTCCAGACAAACAAGAAAAGGGGCATGAATTATACGGCTAAAACTTGAATGTCCCCTCCGGTTCATTCAACAACAGCATGTTCTTCGACAGTAGTACGGAAATGAATGCTAATATGCAGAAAAACCTCGCAATGCGTACGTATCAAATCTCATAGTTTCTCTCGGGAAATTCCTCGAACATCTTTTCGGCATTCAAGAATAATCCTAACCTCCATAGCACATATGGAATTCCCCTCACTTCCGTCTCCCGCCGCATCAATTGGAGGGGTGCGGTGGCTGCCGGAGCCTCCGGAGACGCTCGGTCCACTGATCCTCGGGCACGCTTTGGGCCCAGTCGGGAGCCAGTCCACCAAACGACACCCCGCGCATGGCTTCCATCACTCTCGTGGCGTTGTGGGGCGTCAACGGCGCATTCCTTCGGGTCTCATCTTCCCTGAACGCCGTGCGCATCGCCGCGTCGTAAGCCTCTCTCGCTCTCTCGTCCTCCTCCTCCTCCTCCTCCTCCTCCTCCTCCTCATCGTCGGCGGCATCGTCTTCGCTGCTTGTTAGCTCGAAGCCGTCGTCCACGCTGAGAGACGACACTCCGTTCTCGACGCAGTAGCCGTTGGGGAGACGCTGGGGAAGATCCGCCGAGGAGTCCGATTCGGAATCGGCGGCGGAGATCGGCTGGTAGTACTCCGCGGATTCGTCGGGATTCGAGTCGGTGTCGCTTCCGTGGCCGTTCTCTGCAAATCGAGAGATGATGAAATGAGGAAAAGAGGAACGGAAGAAGAGAGACACGACCGACGACCGACGACCGACGACCGACGACCGACGACCGACGCTGGACTGTACCATCCATGTGATTGGGAGATGGAGAAGGCACGGCGTTGTTCATCATTGGCTTTGAGTTGGAGATTTGGGCTGGCTTTGCTCTATTAGCTCTTGCGCCGGGGCGTTCGCGAGACGCAAATGAACGAAGGATCTCGCCCCCCACCCCTAAATGCCCAAAAAGCGACGACAGAGGCAAGGACCGATAAATAAATTAATAAAAAAATAAAAAAATAAAAAAATTTTAAAAAGTGCAAAAGGGAAATGCACCAGCCGGGAATCGAACCCGGGTCTGTACCGTGGCAGGGTACTATTCTACCACTAGACCACTGGTGCTTTTCGTTGTCATGTTGTCCGTTACATGAATTTTCTTGAATAAAATTTTATTGATGCACTGACAACTCTCAGCTGGAGACTCGCATTATTTCAAGGTTAGATCTTGGGGGTTGTGCATGACCTCTATTTCACCCCACTCGCCATCAAACATCAAGACTTCTCCATTTGTGTTTAATCCCGCATGGAGAGTAAGTCACCATATCAAAAGTGTTAAGTCACTGTCCTCTCAAAGACCTGCTCATGTGAGTTACCAAAATGTCTCCCTAAAAAGAGAGCACGAAGCGGTAATATTTCTGGTCTGAATCAAATGTAAGGTCTGCTCTCCACAGCCTCAATACAAACGAGGTATGTGCAATGAAGTTAGTCAATAACTTTAATCGCAAGGATCAAATGCTCATGAGTCATGGTGATATTACGAGAATAACAATAGCACAATCACCTCCTGCTAAACTAGGGGCCGAATCTGCTCTTTTTTTCTCAACCTCAATCCACATGTAGCAGAACTATGTTGATGTAACCGGGGGCATCTATACTTCTTCTCTCTGTTCGATGGGAAAAAGTAGTATGATGCTACCGGAAAACCAACATTAATATTCGCTTCTAATTTTTATGTGACCGCATTAGTATCTCTGCGGTTGTTAAGCTCTTGAAAGAAGCCTTTTGAGGCCTCGTATGTAGACCAGCATATTGCGGCAGCAGGAGCATGGAAAAGCATTCGCGGAATCCATCCTCTCACGAGCCCTCTGTATCCATCCTTCTTCACTATTGACTCGATGACATCTCCAATTGAAGTGGTCTTGTACCGGTCACAACCACAGACGCCCTACACCATACGAAAGCCGTCACGATTATTAGAATTTGGCTGCGGACCGCACCTCAAACGCACTTAAAACAACCCATCAACCAGGGGTGTTTACCAATGATAGAGTACCAATAGCAAGCAGCACTTTACCCACTGAAAAACAAGGGAGCGTGCATTTAGAAAGACTGGCCTAAGTACATAATTTGTGATGCTAAAAAACCGTGAGCTAAAGAGCAAAAGTAGGTGCTCCTCCTTATTGTTCAGCAAAGGTAGAATTAAGCGACACCCAACTTCTTTCTCGAGTGGGTTGGCGACAAGATACATAGTTTGGCAAAACTAGCTCCTACCAAGCTCATGGTTGAGAGGCTGGAAATGGGAGGTTAATTATTCCGTCTGTCGCATATGGTATTCATATTAAGACCACACGATCACGGTTGGAGCCAGACACAAAGGACAGTAAAGAACAATCTCAGTGATGACACTGTATGTAGCAGCTGGAGCCCCATAATCTATCCGACAGTCTGAGAATGGCAATAAGACTGTCTTGGTAATTTAAGCAAACAGTTTCGAATCATTAACAAAGTAGTATTTTCCTCCCAAATTAGACAATCCTGGCCTCGTTCAAATCAGAAGGTTAAGAACTGCATTCAACCATCTGGTATATATATATATATATATATATATATGAATCAAATTCTTTTCGTGTATTATGCTGTACCTGACATTGCAATTGAGTCTTGACCACATCAAGCGGAGTGGTGACGGCCGCCGCCGCTGCCCCAGCAGACGCGCCAGCAGTGGCATGAACCACCCACCGCTCATCATCCGCATTCTCTGGAGAGACCTCCATCAAAGCCCTTTTCGCCGCCTCATACGTGGCGAAATGCACCGCGGTGAACGGAGCATTCATGACCACCGTGGTCCTATACGAGGCATAGAAAGCCCTGACGCCTTCCTCCTTGAAGACCCTCCTCACGCATTCGCACACCCCTTTGTAAGGACTGTCCCTCAACTGCAGCCTCTGCTTCACCATGTCCATCGGCGTGAGCACCGCGTCGCTCGCCACCGTCGCGCACACTCCGGAAACGGCGTGGGCGGTCGAGTTGCGGGGGTCACCGCCGGAGAAGAACTTCTTGCAGGCTTCGTAGACGGAGAAGTAGACGGCGTGACGGGGCCGGCGCCGAGGCACATGGCAGCTATGCCTCGGTAGAGGCCCATCGGACCGTCCGACTTCAGAATGGATCGAAGCGAGTGCGCCACTCCGACGGGAACGGACTTGACGGGGCGAGAGCCCATGGCTTGCATTTGTGTCTTGACGGTGTCGACAGGGAACATGGCCATATGCTCGACGGAGCCGGCGATGGAACCGGCGATCATGAATTGCCAGAAGCGGAGGCCGTCGTGGGCGGATGCCTCCATTCCGGAGCGATAATCAGGCGACTGTTATGGGCGTGGAGATGAGAGTCGAGTCGCGAGGTGGGTCTGGCAGAAACCGAGCAGAAAAGTCGCTGACTCGAGATGACGATGGAATTCTATTTCTTTCCCGAACAGAGCATGAGATGTCGCCTAGTGACAAGATTTCTCCTCAAGGCATAAAGGAATGACACCGAATCTTCGATTGAAACTGCAGAACAATCACAAGATTTAAGGAAGTTTTTTTTCATCTCATAGTCATATGGAAGTTTCAAAAATGGTAAATTTCTTCTCTTTCATTAACCTGGAATTGCCAAAAATAGTGATCTTTCGATCACTTCTTTATGTCAGCTAAAAGGATCCTTTAAAATGTTTTTGACTTTCTGATAAAGATAAGAGGCCACAAGGAAAGAGAGTCGTGTTTGAGTTGTTGATCACATCCTCATTGAGTTCGGTTTCGGTTTGTGTTGTCGCATTCGCACAATAATTGTCAAAGGAGTTGGAATCACACGTACTGGCATACAAGGGATTCATTCTTGTCGATGCTACTTGCATGCCATTCCAGTCTTTTGACTGAAGAAAAATCAACTGCCAACCCCGAGTAAACTTGGCCACGAATTCGGAATTCCATCCCGTTTACAGGTTCAAGTTGTATTAATATCGTCTTATAAACTGAATACATGCATTTTCCTGGGAGCTTCTTCCTGCGAGTCCCTGCGCCATTTGCCTTCCTCTTCAGCTGATGGAACTTGTACGAGTGAGAATGTTAGACCTTTCTTCATAAGAAACAAACGAAATGCAATCAACAGATAGAAAAAGCCCTGATAAATGAACCGACTAACTCTGCTCCCGTGGGAAGAAACAAGGACCGAATTCAGTTTTGCTTTTTCATGAAATTTTGCCCCAGACTAGTCTACGCTCTTAGTAGCCTACATCACGGTTATAACTGCTGTTCGGAGTAAAGCCTCACGATTGCTTTGCATGCACGCTTGCATGCTTTGTACTTGGAATTGCCAAATTACACTTCAAAATCATTACTTCTGGAGGCAAGCATCAAAACCTTGGACATAAAGTAAATGGGTCGTTGTCATCTGGACTTCGTGGCGTATTCAAGAACATTAAAGCTTCATGTTACTTAGTGTGATGGTACTGAACCCAGTGAAGGAACCTTGGTAGGTGTTTTATCGTACAACATCATGGTGAAAGCAAAATCCACCACCTTATTACAGAAAGTAATCTAGAATGCAATGTCTAGCTCCATTAACGTACAATGCATATAAAAAGCTATTGTCTGTCAATTCCAATGAGTTAGGGATGGACACTCATTCCATTTGTCTTCATATACATGGAAAAAAACTACTTGCCAGGATAGAGCTGCTCCTCGCTCTAACAAACAGAATAGCTTCCATTCACCTGATAACATAGCGAGATGCCTTTTTTTATGTTTCCAGCCTATGGCCCTGTGATATATGTTGGATGAAAGCATTGAGGTTTCTATCAGATGATCCTCCTGTAATTGCTCTCAGACAAATTTCTTTAAATTCTGTCGCTCCTTTCCTGATTTCTTTTCCCTCGCTGCTTTGAAGATCCATAAATCGCTGCACAAGCTCTCGAATCTTTCCCCTTGGCAATAGTTCTTTGTCAGCATCCGCTTGGTTCTTCACCCTCCACCCTGTCTTCCAATCTTCAACTATTTGCTTGCTATTGGAGGGTTGATCTAGAAATATTGGAAAAGTGAGCATTGGAAGGCCAGCAAACATGGCCTCAAGTGTTGAATTCCACCCACAATGTGTCCAGAACCCTCCCACAGAAGGATGGCACAACACCCTCAACTGATCACACCAAGGCACAACAAATCCTCTCTCCCCACATTTCGTGTTTAACCTTGGAGTCTCTTCACGGGCTACCAATAAGTAGCCAACACCGCTCTCGTTCATTGCAGCCACTATTTCATCCATTTGGTCCATTGAAACTGACAGGAAACTTCCCAATGAGATGTACAAGACTGATCTCTCAGGTTGGGAGTCCAACCAACTTAGATAATCAGGGACATTATCGGAATTTGTAGAATTATTGCTGCTAATGTCTAAGAAAGGTATTGTTGGACCAACAGGCAACACGGGGAAAGAGAACTCTGCTTCTAAAGCATCCATGACTTGAGGTTCAAGCTCATACAGAGAAGTAAATAACAGATATTGTGCTTTCGACACCTGCGAAACACATTCCACAACTCGCTTTATGACTCGTGGATCAACTCTAGTGGGGAGATCTGCCACACTCATGGGAGAAATCCCTGGAATGTAATCGACACGCTGCGCTCCATGCTCTAGCACATCAGTAGGTAGAATCATTTAAGTTACAGTTGAAAAATGAATATTCACTGAATCAGTTGTATATGGCACGCAATATGTAAGATTCTAAAGCTTAAAGCCTTTATTTAAGCTGGTTAAAAATCGGAAAGAACTCAAAATAGAAAGCTTGCTTGTTTTTGCTAAAGGCTTCGACATTACTATTTGTGTTTTGGTAGTTAATTGTACCAAAGAGAAATATCAGAGATACCGTAAAGAAAAATAGAACATACAAAAGAGGATTCACAAAGTTTAGGCGGTTGACTCGTTTGGTCAAATAAAAAAATTAAAATAAACCAATTGTAGTGAACTCCCTCAAGATATGTAGGATTATCAATTCGACACACTCTTTTTTTCCTGCATATGCAGAAGCTTTTTACACTTTCTATTGACACTGAACGGACATGGACATTGCATAAATAATGATAAAAATCTTTATGGCTTTCCGCTGTCTTTTGTTGACCAGAGTACCCCAATTCCATTGTTTTAAGAGATATCAGCGTTAATCGGTAATCATCGACTCACCAGACAGATTCACTGGAAAATGACTGTTTTGCAGGATCGAGTCAAAGTGATGGAATATGGAAAACACAGAAGCAGACATGGTCCAGAGCAAGGCTACAGGTATGTTCCTGCGATTACCCACACCCACTCCCCAGAGCAGCTCGACATCAGCCAAGAACGCAGTCACAGGAGGATGGAGCCGGTCCAGGAGCTGCTCAAACGGAGCTTCCATCTTCGTCATGACGGCTTCGTTGAAGCCAGGGAAATCGGCTGCTTTGAGCCGCTCGGATGGCACAACGTTGGGGATGGTGGCGAAGCGGATGTTGCTGGGCTTAGGGTGGGAGCCGATGTAGCCTAGCCACTCTTCCGTGACAACGAAGGTGATGATAAGAGGAGGGTGCTGTTGTCTGCTTCTGGAGGACACTAGGATCTTACAGAGGTTCATCATGGGATTGACGTGGCCTCTCCCCGGGAAAGGCATCGCCACTATGTGGCATGGTTGACGTCGAAGCTCATCCGCATCCATGTCCGGAGAAAGAAAGGAAGGAAGAGCTGTGGTGTGGTGAAGGAGCTGTGGAAGAAGAAGGGTTTTCTCACTAAAGCAATCTCTACTTTGAGCAGAGGGCATTAGGGATACGGCGTGCCATTACCAACTTTGATACGGTAAATTATTGACATTTTTAAAATCGAAAGCAGTAACCACGGGGACCAGGGGCCACCTTTGTAGCACTCGAGGCCAAAAGAATCCATCTCATTGCTTGTGACTCGGTTTTGTCCGCCACCATCTTCTTATTTTCTTTTGGAACTTTCAAGTGCCCAAGAGGAAACAGAGGAAACAGAGTCTGATTGAACAAAATGAAAATTGTCGTTTGGAAATACAAAGCAAAAACTTAACCCCACCATATCATATCCCTCTATCGGATTCATTCGGCCCTAGATATGTCACTGATGAAGGCATCCAAATTTCGATCCGACGATCCGCCTCTGGCAACCGCCCGTCTACACGCCTCTCTCAGCTCTCTTGCTCTCTTCCTCATTTCTCTCCCCTCGTCGCTTTCCACATCCATCAGCTTTCTCACGAGCCGTGCAATTTCTTGCCGGGTGACCAAATCCTCAGCACCGCCACCACCACCTTCCTTCTTAACCCTCAACCCGATCTTCCAGTCCTCCGCGATCTGCTTGCTGTTGGGGACCTGGTCCCAGAAGATGGGGCACGTCAGCATGGGGACCCCAGCGTAGATGGCTTCCAGCGTGGAATTCCACCCGCTGTGGGTCCAGAACGCGCCCACCGAAGGGTGGCACAGCACCTTCAGCTGCTCGCACCAGGGCACCACCACTCCCATGTCCTCCTCCTCGCCTGCGCTCTCGATCAGCGACGTCTCCCCGCGCGCCACCCACAGGAACCGCACTCCGCTGTCCCGCACCCCGGCCACCATCTCCTCCATCTGAGCCTTGGAGACCGAGAGGAAGCTCCCGAGCGAGACGTACAGGACCGAACCTCTGGGCTGAGAGTCCAGCCATCGGAGATAAGCCACGTCTCCATCTCCGTCGCCGCCGCCGTTGAAGGGGACGGTGGGGCCGACGCAATAGAGGGGCGCAGAGAGTTGAGGTTGTAGGGCGTCCAGGACAGGGAATTCGAGCTCGTAGAAGGAGGTGGAGAGGAAGTAGTCCGCCTTGGATGCCCAGGCGATGCACTCCAGGGCTCCGCCCAATACCTGGCGCCCATTTCCGTGGAAGATCGTAGGAAGATCTGCGATTCGGGTCTTGGCAACTCCTGGAATGTAGTCCACTTCCTCTTCTCCTCTCTCTGCCAACCCACAGACAAAACAGAGAAAACAGGCGAATCCAATTACTGGTTTACCATTCAAGAATCGAGAAAAAGTGACCTCTGTTCCTGGTATAGTTTCTGTTTCAACGCACATCACTTTCATCACGAGGTTACTATGACCTTTTTATACTCGTTAAACAATTTTGGGGGTTTCCTCAGAAAACTGAATTAAATTATGTTGTTTCCGCACTGGTCCTTAAAACTCTTCCATGGAATCAAATCTTTCTAACTTGGATATTGACACCGGCACCATAACATTCTTTGGTCACCATCAGCAACTTGTGTCGATTTGGTGAAGGAGAGTGACGCGGAAGAAGACTCAATTGCAACGTCGACTACGCAAAGTTCTTTCGTTTCGACCCAGATAGTTCCAGCTGTTACAGTCTGATAATTGAGAAGCAAAAGACTGGCGACATTCTCTCCACATTCATATATCTCCGTCGTTTTCGTCTCTTTATCAAACGTTCTTCCTGCATAGACGAATCTAGACCACAATAATTGGGCTAACGCTGGGGACTTGATCACCAGACGGTTGGTGAAACATCTAAAGCTCGCAATTATGGAGGGAAAGTGATCTTCCCGGGCCTATGCTTTGCTTCGCGTATTTACACAACCATAGAATTCAATCCAAGGACAGTGAGCAGATTTCCTATTCCCGGGCCATGGACGACAGATCAATTGAAACAGCCAGTTGCATGTGCCCCAGCCCATCGTCAATTTAGAAGATACCCCCATGTGCACATATCTAATTTCGGTATAATCAACACCATTTACGTGCATTGAAAAGCGATTCATCTCGGTATAATCAACACCATTTACGTGCATTGAAAAGCGATCCTTCTCTAATTACCAATGCCTCGCCTTGAAGGTAAAGAGAAGGTAAAATATATTAGATTCTTGCTGTAGTGTATTGCTTTTAACTTAAATTTTTTCCTTGAACCGTAGTGTTTGAGTTTGAACTTTCATTTAGTGGGAAGCATCCCAACTATTGTCGTCCTCAAATATTTCTAAGTCTTTTAGAATCTTCATCAATAAATATATTTTATATTTTTTTTATTTCAGCATAAAATTCAAATTGAGCTTCTTGATTGGACCTCAAGCTAAACCAAAAAAACCCTAGTCGTATCCGTCAAGAGGATGCAACTACTCCAGTATAGATGTATCGAATATTAACTTTATTAAGAGAATTACAAAGATGTGACAAATTTATATGATGTAGTGAACTATGTTTTTCTTAATGGTAAGATGACAATCGGATCATTCTCGTTCTCATAAAAATCACTTTTTTTCCAAAGGACTGGGCGGTTTATCGAATCTTTAAGAGCTTTCATTGATCTTTTCTGATGGTTTTCCTAAGTTTACAAGTAAAAATCTCCGCAAGAGTAGGTAATGTGAACGTACTCGGAAGCCCCGCATATTAATCATAATAACCATAATCATATAAAAAGGAAAATTACCAAAAAAAATCTAAAACATATTATATGGATTCAGTTTTATCATTATTCATCTAATTTGATCAATTTAGTCCTAAATCTTTTTATGATTTGTCAATGTAACCATTCTAATCAATTTTAACCTAAAACCGCTAAAATGAACGTTAGCTACCCTATGTGACACGGGCTGACGTAGACATGGATAATTTTTACAAATTTTATAATTTTCTGAATTTTTTATAAATTTTTTTATTTTATTTCTTTTGCCGACAATTGGATGAGGCCCTGCAAGCCCTCGTCGACTAGCGAGGAGGGTTGCGGTCCTCAACCAAGTTTGGGTGAGGCTTTTGTGATCTCGTTGGCCATAATGAAAAAAAAAAAACATTTTAAAGAATTAGAAATTCTTTAAAAATTTGTACAGATCAATATTTTGCATAAGACGATTGCATCCGCATCAATGATTTCAAGTCAAAAGTAATCCAAAAAGACCATATAAGTAGATTATCAAAATATTTAAATTTAAATTTGTTAAATTGAATGGTCTATAGCTAAATTAGCACCTCCACAATATGTTTTGTTATTTTTTTGGTAATTATCTCTCGTGCAAAGCGTTGATAACCAAGACGCTAAAATCATTGGCATCCAATGCTATGTTTCTTGCTTGACAAAAAAATGCTATGTTTCTTGAAGATATTAATGCGCACCTGACAAGTCGACAGGAAAATGGCCCTTCTGCTTCAGCATCTCGAAATGATGGAACACCGAAAACACCGACACCGACATCGTCCAAAGCGTAGCCACCGGGATATTCCTCCGCTTACCCACCCTGACCGCCCACAGCATGTACGTGTCCGCCATGATAGCCGCCACCGGGAGCTCCACCCTGTCCAGCAGCTGCTCCACCGGAGCTTCCAGTTTCGTGAAGACGGCTTCGAGGAAGGTGGAGAAGTTCTTGGCTCGGTGGAGCTCCGACGGTATAACATTGGGGACCGTGGCGAAGCGAACGTTAGCGGGCTTCGGCTCGGAGCCGATGAAGCCGAGCCACTCCTCCGTGACGACGAAGGTGATGAGGATGTCGGGCTTCTTGGAGACCATGAGCTTGCAGAGGTTCATCATGGGGTTGATGTGGCCTCGGCCGGGGTAAGGCAAGGCCACTACATGGCAAACCGAGGTGGGCTTCGACTCCATGTCGATCGGATCCTGGTGGAAGAGATCGAAGAAGCTGCTTGGAGCTACACCTCCGCTCCCAGAGATTTGCTCTCAAGAACTTACGGTGGTAGGAAGAAAGAGTACGACTCCATGCGGTTAGGGTACGGCCGGAGCAGTAAATGACGGATTGCGCGGGGAGAAAATTCCAAAGAGTCTGTGTCGTATGCTCCCCATATTTCTATGATTAATGAGATACCGGATCTCTTGGATGACGTACCCTTGTCGCTTGAGCCAAAGCGACCCCACTGGTTTTAGCTAATTATAAAGAAGGGGAAAAACAAGTTAAAAAGAAAATATTTTGATTTGGGTTATGATTTGATTGTCTAATTAAGACTTTGGTCTTAGTGTAAGCGTAGGCGAGTTTTTGATTAGAAAGGAAATGATTTAATGAACTTTGATTTGGTTAGGCTCTTTTAAAGAGTGAGTTGACTGCGAAGGATTACCATTAATGTTGCAAACTATTTTGGATAATGATGATCCATGTAGTAGCTTTGCTTAAAATTGAAAATCGTTACTACACTCTTCTTCTTTTTCTTTTTTCTTTTTTTTATTTGAGTTCATTATTTGCGATTCGGCATAAATTCTTCAATTAAATTTGACTTTCTGAATACTAAGTTGGCCCACATGAAAACACACATCACGTTTTAAATTGCATGCATAATGTAAATCTGGCTCATGTGGTGCTAGTAGGCACCACGTAATCAATTTGTGCAAGGCATCGATATTATTGCGTCTCGTGGACCCAATACCCTTTTTCAAGCGGCTGCTTGAGGAGGGGCTGCCGCCACTAGTGGGAGTCACGCCGCTCTTAGATCCAAATTCGAGTCGCGACTATGGGGCTGTGCGAGAGCGAGAGTACGGAGCTGTGAAGCGAAGCAAGGGCAAACCACAATCTGGTGGTCGCCATGGCTTGGCCCACTCAACCATCTGTTGGAGAAAACTTCCTTGAGTGTTTTGAAGTTGACAAAATGTTTCCATCAGTCTAGTTTGAAGACTTGCAGGACTCTACTATCAAAGTGCGAAGACCTCGGACCGCTGCACTCAGACTCAAAGTCATCCTCATTGTGCAGTTTTAGATCGTCGAAGAAGGCTTATCCGAAATGAAGTATTTCATTAAGGATTTGATTACTGTCGGCCGAAGAAGATCTCTTGGTGGATATAGCATGTTAGAATCCATTATTCAAATCAAGATTAATTCAAGGATTTTGGATCCGTTGATTGGCGAAATATACTTGGAAGGTTCCACTTATGGAAACCTAGATCACGATTGTATGGGCGAGCGGGATTGGTGGGCTATCGTCATGTTCATTAAATAGCTCGAAAATCTTCCTAATTGATTACGTCCAACGGGTAGATTGGAAAAATTCCTTTGGTAAGTGCCAACGGGTGTAATGGCATGAAGGAGTATATAAGGAAGACGTTCCAGTTGTTTGAGTGCGTGCGTGATAGAAGAATTCCAAAGTCTAAAGCTCCTTGTTCTTAGTCAATTAAACTGTTGAGCGAAATCTTGTACGCAAAAGAGAGTCTATATCTTTGAGAGACCTTAGGAAGTGTAACAGAGTCTCTACACTATGGAATCAAGGAAGAGCTTTTCTTTGTAACATCTCTTTTGTTTCATAGTACAATCCAAATTTGGTGGGGCATCGGTGCGAAAAGAGTGGACATAGGCTTGGATTAAGCCGAACCACTATAAACTCGTGTTCATATTCTCTTCCCTACGTTCTTTTACTTTGATCGTAACTCGTTTTATTTACAAGAGCCAAATTTCCTTTTCATAATCTATTGTTGATTAGTGTTGCACACTTATCTCGGAAATTTATTTTTACACCTAATCACCCCCCCTCTAGGTGCTCGTACTAGCTTTTACAATTGGTATCGAGCACATGTGTACTCACTTAAGTTGAAGTGTTTTACTTCAGAGTTGGCTCCAGGACTGGTTGAAGAGCAAAGCAATACCAGACCGCCTTATTTTGATGGAAATAAATACAACATATGGAAAAACAAGATGAATGCATTCCTAAGATCAAAGGATCCTCTGGAATGGGATGTGGTAGACAAAGGAGTCATTCCTAAAGCTGCACCTGTCTCAGAAAGAGGAAAAGAAGCCGTTGAGTCTAGTGAAATGACTCAAGAAGAAATAACCAAGAAACAAGCTCTTGATGCAAAAGTAATTTATTCTTTATATTGTGCATTATCACCTTTTAATATAACAGAATATTTTCTTGTGATACAGCTAAAGAAGTCTGGGATAGATTACATATCACCTATGAAGGAACTGATCGAGTGAAAGAAACTAGAATCAACATTCTGCTCTGTCAATACGAAGCATTCAAAATGAAATCAGGAGAATCTATCACTGACATGTTTAGTCGTTTTACAGAAATCGTGAATGGTCTTGAAAATCAAGGTCAACCAATTTCTGATCCCATGAAAGTAAACAAGCTATTGCGTGGACTCTCTAAGGATTGGAATCACATAAAGACCTCAATAAGAGAGACACAAAGAATTATGCCACTCTGTTGATGAATCGGTTGGGACTCTTCGGTCTTATGAAGTGGAGCGAATCAACGAAGATGAAGATCCTAAAGGTAAGAAATCCATTGCATTAAAATCTAATGATAATTCGATGTCACGATTCTCAAGACGATATGGATGACGAAAAGCTTGCTCTCATGATAAGAATATTCAGAAAGTTAAACAGAAAATGGAGAAGATTCAATCCAAAGAAACAAAGTTTTCAAAAGCAACGGTCTAAGTCAGTTGAGGATGATGAATCCAATAAAGATGTAGTCTGCTTTGAATGTAAGAAAAAGAGACATCGGACCCAACCTGTCCCCTTCGAGGAAAAAGAAAGGAAAAGCTGAGAAATATCGAAATGCCCTTAAAGCAGAAATTTGGAGTGATACAAAATGTGAGGAAAGCGATGATGATCATGGCACAATCGGACTCAAATTCAAACTCCAAGACAGACTCAGATTCAGACAGTGAATTCGAGGTAAGTAATTTGAATATCCCTACTAGAGTCTCTAGATACATTGATGAATTGTGTCTTAGTCTCAGAACTTCTCTCAAAATGATTTCCAAACTTAAAAGAGAAAATTCTACCTTTGAAACAACGGGAAAATATTTAGAAAGAAAATGTCAAAAGTTTAGACAAAAGTGTTACTACTTTGAAAGAAAATGCAGACAATCTTTCAAAAGAAAATGCATTCTTGAAAAATGATATCTCAAGCATTTCTAAAAGATTTTCTATATGATCTGAGAAACTTGAAAAAATTCTTTCAGCATAAAGACCTTACTTCAACAAATCAGGTTTAAGAATGACTGCTGAAACTATTCATCTAATTGATTTTCCTAAAGTAAAGGAAAGAATTAAACAAAGACCTACAAGAAATGCTTACAAAAATCATTTCCAAATTTTTTTGTAAAACCAAAGAGGTCGCAGTGCTCTTAAATGTTCTAAGTGCAATAGCTCGATCATTTTGAGAAAGAATGTCCTATGGTTTGGAAACTGTTAAGAAGATATAGGCAAAGACCGTATATTGCACTAACACCAATGGACCCAATAAAATATGGGTACCAAAAAAGCTTGAGTCTCTTTTCTAAATGCGGTCACTATCAAGAAAAATGTTAAATGGTACCTGGATAGTGGATGCTTAAGGCATATGATAGGAGATTCAAATTCCTTCATAAAGCTTGTTCAAATTAATGGTGGAAAAGTTTCTTTTGGAGGAAACAGCAAAGGAAGAATTGTGGGATACGGAACTGTAAAGATTGGAAGCCTCACGAGGGAAAAGGCCCATGAAGCTCACTGCCCAAGCTGTGAGTTTCGGTTCTGCTTTGGCTGGACCGAACGCCTACGGCGACTGGAACGAGCTGGACTGGCGTAAGTAGAGGCGGTGAGGAGACTGGATGAATGGCGTGGGCGAGACGGTGGCTCGAGGACGGCGACGGCGACCAGTCGATGGTTGGCTTTGGTGGACAACGACTCGAGATGCGGGGGACACACGGGGGCGGGGAGGCACGGTCAAGCGGCTCGAGCTGGCCTTGCGAGCGACCGACGGCATGCGGCTGCAGCGACTTCAACAGGCTCAGGCGGTCGATGGCAGCAGGGATGGAGGGCTGGCTGATCTTGGCTGGTTTTTCTCCTTCTAATTCAGCAACAATGGAGGATAGAGAAGCAAAGAAGAAGAAGATAGGCTGCTTTGTAATTTTGGAGGGGGAACAAATGGCCACCAAAGTCAAGCCAAAATATCCAAATACTTGAGTGCAAGGCCCCCACCAGTCCTCAGCCACAACCCAGCAGCCATTTCCCTCCTCAAGCTTCTCCAACAAGCCAAGATTGAAGCAGAAATGTTGCACCCCCCATGGCCTACGAATTTCATGTGCCTCCCTCACAAATCAACTCAATTATACACCAATTACCCTCAAATTGATAGCTAAAATGCCAAGGAGGAAGCCCACACTCAATTCCACAATTTTCCTCACCAATTGATTCAACTTGGAAGCTAAAAATGCACTCAATTTGGTCCATTCAAATTCTCGAATCAATTTCGCCGAATCTTGATTTTTCGCTGAAAATCTTGGGTTTGCCGAAAATTCTTTGAATGATGAGTCAACATTCCTAAAATAAATCGTGACATGCATGAACTTTCGATTCTTGAAACCGGGTTCAATTTCATGGTTAATTTCAACCGGAATCGATTTTAGCATGACCTAACCTACCGGGTAGTTTTTAGGAATTTTTAGCACAATTGACCCGTGGTCAATTATTTTCGATCCACAATATGCATCTTCGACTCATAGGCGACTCTCGGTTGTCGTAAAAATCTCAAGGTTTCAAATATGAGCAAAGGGTACAAAAACGACAAAAAAAAAAATCGGTTTAGTGTCGTTCGACATAAATTTTGCAATCGGTGGAATCACCCACACTTTAATTATATGCCTATGTCGAATTGATCTATCTCTGGTTTCTAGTGAATTTTAACAATGCCATATTGACTCTTATAAATTAGCACGGTCGAGCAACATTTACGGTTGAATTCTCAAGTCAATCACGTTTAAATTCCTTAACAGCTTCACCTGATAGACTAGTTATCTTGTGAGTGGCCAACTCAGAGAAAAATGCCATAGATGCGTCAATGAAAAGCTCATTTCATTTCATCAAAAACAGGGTTGAAAATCAGAATGTTACAGTAGTCAAAACCTTCTCGATGGGTGAATCCTTTAGCCACTAATCAAGCCTTGTAACGTTCAAAGATCCATCTGCTTTATATTTGATCTTGTAGACCCATTTGCAGCTGATCGGTTTGCGATGAGATGGAAGTTGTACAATTGTTGGGGATATAATACGCGAAACGACGGGATCTTGCAATTTACATCAACGCGAAATCGCCGAGAGAAATAAACGAGAAAATCAAGACATCAAAATTTACGTGGTTCGGTCAGTATCGGTACCTACATCTACGGGGAGAGCCAACAACAAATAATCCACTAAAAACGGAGAATCGAGTTTACAATCGCTCAATCGCTCAAGTATTTCCCACACCTAGATTTAACCCAAAACCCAAAGTGTTTATAAATAAACAACTCCAAGGGTATAAACTCACGGCACAAAAATACCGCGCGTCCCTTGCCTCGAAGTATAACGCGCGCGGCTCAATCGTCACTTTGACGTGTGGCTTCTCTTCGGCGGACGTACGCATGAACGTGGGTTCTCTTGTGTGGCTTCGTTCTTCGTCGGACGCGCGCTCTAGTACGTAGGGTTTTTCTTTTCCCCTTTTATACTTGTACCCCAAAAGTCAAATATCCCATGTCTGATTTTCAATTAGAGCATGTAATTCTGCTTCCATAGTTTGTTGCCAACATGAATCATTAACTGCCTCATCATAATAGGAGGGTTCCCGTTCCTTTGATATCCGACTAATGCAACACATATGTTATGATAATAGTCTATGAAAGGAAACATAGGAGGAAACTGGATAATGAGTACCTAGGGAATTCAAGGCTGCACAAACATAATCTTTCGTCCAAGTGGGTGGACGAGTGATGCTTCTAGAGCGTCTTGGTGGATCATGCTGAGGCGCAATAAATGGCTCATTAATAATGGTGTGCTATGGGAAGTTCTAGTGACAAATGATCAAGGATCTCTTTGATCAAGTCATCCATAATTGGCGCGACATTAGAAACCTTAGGTAACACCGGAGATGGTTCAAGATTTTCTTGAGGTACATTGAAGATGTATTGATGATCTCGAGATAGATTCTCTTCATGAAGAAACCGATGAGAAGCTACTCTTGTGTCTAGATTTCCGGTTGAAGATGCCTTATCTTGAAAAGGAAATTTATCCTCGTGGAAAATAACATCCCTGCTTACAAAAAAATCGCATGTGTTAGGATCATAAACACAATACCATTTCTGAAGACTTGGATATCCCATGAATATGCACTGGCGAGCACGGAACCCATCTTATCTCGAGGTCCTACTGTTGTTACGTAACATAAGCAACCAAAAACTCTGAGATGGTGGAGTTCAGGTTTCTTCCCAAAAAGTAACTCAAATGGAGTTTGCCCATTGACAACTCTAGTTGGCATGCGATTGATTAGGTAAGCTGCTGTGACCACACAATTTCCCCGAAAAGTCTCAAGAATATAAGCTTGAAATTTAAGAGCACGAGCAACCTCTAACAAATGATGATGTTTACGCTCAACTACCCCATTCTGTTGTAGAGTATAAATACAAGAACTTTCATGAAGTATTCCATGAGAAAAGAATAATGATCCGCATTCACTATTAAAGGACTCTCTTCCCTTATCCGTTCAAATTTTTTTAACGGATTTTCCAAATTGATTTTTGGATAAGAAAAGAAAGTTTTGCAAGTGAAAAGATGATACTTGACTCCTGGATTGCATAAGGAAAGCCCATGTAGTATAAGAGTAATCATCTACGATTGTGAGGAAAAATCGTGAACCATCACAATGTGGTGTATGGTATGGTCCCTAAACATCAACATGGATTAATGAGAAAACATTATCAGCACGATTTTTGCTTGCAAGAAAAGGAGCATGCAATTGTTTCGCTAAAGGACAAATGTGACACTAAGGATAAGGGAAGAAAGCACTTTGACCCATCCTTTGATGAAAAATGAAATTTTATCATTGGTAGCATATTACACAATAATTGTTTATTCAAGGAAATACTTGACAAATCGAAGCTAGTCCAAAAAAATAACCCTTGTGAAGCACTACCCAAGCTTATTAGTTTGTTAGTCGAAAGGGCTGAAAGAAGTAATTATCAGAATTGAAAATAGTAATTATCAGAATTGAAAGTGACATGACAAGATTTGTCCTCACAAACTTTGAAACAGAAACAAGATTGAAATGGAAATTAGGAACATAAAAAACGTTCCAAAGAGTAATAAGGGGACTAAGTTTTACTATTCTGTTGTGGTGACATATGCGACATTTCCATTTGGAAGACGGACGGTGACGGGGTAAGATAAATGCTCATGAATATAAGAAAAGAAACTTTTATCACAAATAATATAATTACTAACTCTGAATCAATTATCCACGCATCATTTAGTATTCGGTCATCGAGGCAATAAGAGGTACCTAAAAACTTTTGATTTTGTCGGAGGTATCCAACTTCTTTAAAGCCTTCATGAGCTATTGATATTGATCATTGGTAATTGGCTAATGCTGACTAGTAACTTGATAAGCGGTGCAAATTCCTTTCCTTTTCTATCCTTGTCACCAGGCTTTCCGTGCAACTTCCAACAAGTGTCAATAGTATGATGTGAACACTTACAATAATCACAATATAATTTACATTTTCCTTTAGAGTTTGTGCCATTATTTCTATAAGGGGTAGTAAAATTTTGACCGCTTGATGCTTTAAAAATTGTGGTTGACGTGGCCTCTTGCTGTCCATCCGATCTTGCAGCTGAAAATGAGTGACGTGGGCCGTCGGATGTTGGGGCGAAATCTGCACCGTCGATCCTAGGGTTCTTGAAGCTTCTCCCATCTTCTTCGTTTCGCCTCTTTCCCCCTTGGTCTTTACTCGTTGAAGCCCTCCGTGGTGGGTGTGCTTGAGCCGCGAGCAATATGCTCTCTCGGCCCCTAACATAGTCCGATGAAGTGATGCGTTGGCTTTCTTCCCGCATAGCCAGCTAATAAATCCAACCAGGAGGGGGGGACCAAATCCATGGCCAGCACTTGAGATCGAAACGTGAGGTAAGTTTCATTCAAATAAGGAGGAAACAGGTAGCCTTTTCCCTTTCCCTAATCGCCTTGTCTTTGAATGTTGAATCCAATCCTTCAAGTTTTTCTTCAGCAGCTTCGAGCTCATTCCGAGCATTGAAAGTTTGTTGAAGCATGTCATGATAGACATGTTTCCTTGCTTCAACTTGGATATCACCTAGGAAATGGAAAAAAGCTTTGCGTAATCTAATTTTCCATACATCTCCCATATATTTTCCCACATAACTCTCGAGTCTTCCATCGGTGGTAGTCTGGCCGCCACGTCCGATGCAATACAGTTCCCTATCCAGGTTCGGACTAGCTGGTTACACTTCTTCCAAAGCCGAGCTAAATGCTTATCAGTGGAAATGGGGATGGTTCCGTCGAGGAACCCATCCTTGTCTTTCATGACGGGGGCCCAACGGAACTCTTGTAACCACGTCAAGTAATTTTCCGAGCTAGTCAATTGAAAGGTGATAACTCGAAGCTTAGGGCCATTGGCAGTGGAGGTGTAAAGGATGTTGCAGGGTTCTAGACAGCCACTAACGGCCGACTGAGAACGACATAAATCCAAGTTTGGGAAACGAGTAGAGTTCCCCCCCAAGACTTAGGTGAGGTACCTAACTCATGGACTCATTCCGGCCCAATGGATGGGCTTGCCCGACTACGGTTAGTGGACCTCCATTGGGTCGGACTTGCTCTCCTTGAACTAGGTCCCATGACCAAGGAAAATTTGTAGTTGGCCCATAAATCCATGGAGCGAGACATTACCTATACGGGTAGCCATTGAACAATGTAGGCGCGGGAGGCCCGAAATGGGTTGGCCCATAATGGGCTGTCCTTGATTTGGCAAGGCACTCGGAAGGAAATCCATTGGATCAACCGGTGCAGGCCGTATTGTTCCCGATTCACAACATCTCCAAAGAAGTCAATTTCGTTCTAACAAAGTTTCTTGCAAAGACGACTCCTCCGGGTTTGTTCCTTAGAGATAGATGAATGTTCTTTCGTCATGGTATCGGTAAGAAATGGAGGTAAATGGCATTGCTAAATTAAAGGGTTTAATGATGTTCAAAACTGATTCCTACACCGGAGTGCTAACCTTGTTTTGCAGGTTTGTTTTTCTGCAACAACAAGAAAGCAAGTAAATCTAGAAGGCAATCAAGGGAACACGGAAGATATGCTAAGAAACGGAAGCCTTGGTACCATGACAAAAAACAAGAAAGATATATGGAAGAAATTGTATTCCATATATATTCAATTGTTCTCAATGTACACTCCCCAATATATTGTTAGAGAAAACTCCTTAATTATTTTGAAGTTGACAAAACATTTCCAAAAGACTAGTCTCAAGACCAGACTCAAGTGTTATAGTTCAAGAATTCAAGACTCATCTGTCAAAGTCTGAAGACCAATTAGACTTTATTCTCAAAGTCTCGCCTCACCATGATTCTAGACCGACGAAAAGAAGACTTATCCCGGATGCGAGTTTCAAGGATTTCGTTTGTACGGTTGAAAAGATCTTACTGGAGTTAGCACCTAGTGATCAATTATTCTTATTGAAATCAATTTGGATAATCGGATCTTTTGAAAAATGTGAAGTATACTTGGAATGTTCTACTTATGGAAACCTAGATCCCGATTGTATGGGCGAGCGGGATTGGTAAGCTATCATCACATTCCTTAAATGACTAGAGATCTCCTTGATTGATTCTATCCAACGGGTAGATTGGAAGAACTCTTTTGGAAAGTGCCAATGGTTATAGAGGCATGAAGGAGTATATAAGGAGGACGCCCAAGTTATTCGAGTGTGTGCGTGAAAGAAAATTTCCAAAGTCGAAGCTCTTGGTTCTTTGCTATTTCAATTGTTGAGCTTATATTGTACTCCAAAGAGATAAAACACTGTGAGACCTTGAGAAAGTGTAGTAGAGTTTCTACCTTTGTGGGGTCAAGAACGTGAAATTGTAAAATCTCTTTTGATTCATAGTGAAATCCAGGCAGTGGGCTGTTAGTGCAGGAGAATGAACGTAGGCTTGATCTAAGCCGAACCACTATAAACTTTGTGTTTTTATTATCTTTCCCTGAACTCCTTACTTTAATTCGTAGTTTTACATAACTGCTTATAGTTGTTTACATCTTCAGTCTATTATCCTCTAAAGATGAGCTAATTTGTTAAGTCTCGCAAAATTTCTTTTAACACCTATTCACCCCCCTCTAGGTGTTTGTACTAGCCCTATCATATATAATGCAAAAGGGCAAATAATGAAGGAAAAAATATTGAAATATCAAATCTAATTCTAAATCGGTACACAATTGAGATAGCTAGTATAAGCACCTAGAGGGGGGTGAATAGATGAAAAACAATTTCTCGTGATATGTGAGCAATATTAGACAATAAAAATGAAGCTTGCCTTTTTGTTATCACAACTAATTATGATCAAAGTAAAAGAGAGTAGGGAAGAGAAAATGAACACAATGTTTATAATGGTTTCGGCTTAATCCAAGCCTACGTCCACTCTCCCACGCTAACAGCCTTCTTGGCTGGATTCCACTATACAATCAACAAGAGATTACAACTTTGAGTGCAAACACTTAGTAGATCACACTATCTCACTAAGTCACTCTTTTGATATTTCTCTCACGATCACAAACGTTTAAGCTCTCCAAAGACAAGTGTATGAACAAAGATCACTTGCACTTTGGAATTATAAATTCTACGCTCTATCTCTTACTTGCTCATCGGTCCTTCATCTCCTTAAATACTCCTCCACTTCCAAACTACCTGTTGGACAACATCTTGAGGATCGTCTTCCAATATACCCATTGGACAGCTACGTATCTAGAAGATTTGGTAGTCGTTGAGTGACAAAGGTAGAATCCCAAATTGATTCCGATCGCCCATACAAACGAATCTTGGTTTCCATAAGTAAAGCTTCTTCGTATAGAAATTCCTTGTCTTCAAGATCCAATTGTCAATCAATTAGATTGAGTCAATCAAATCAATCTTGATGTGGAATCCAAACCAGATCACTAGCCGTTATATGATTGGGCTTGAGTTACGTTAAAGTCGAAGCTGGATGTAAAGTCTGAGTGCAATAGACTTTCTGTCCAGAATTACGAGTGCGATAAACTTTTCATGCGGATGCGAACATATTCTCGTTTTACGAACAGATTTAGCTTTAAGGTCGAACACCGTTTGAATAAGTTCAGCTTCATTATAGAGTCTGTCTTCTGGTTCAGCTTCAGCATAGAGTCTATTTTCTGGTTCTTCATTCACGTTCAGTCTGGAATTTGTCAGAGTGAGCAGACTTCTGATGTAGAACAGAATTTGACACTAAAGTTTGACAGGTCTTGACTTTGACACGACTGCAGAAATCTTCATAATATACTTTTGACATATGTTACGTTCGATCTTTTTGGCGTCTTCCTCACTTTAACAATATCCTTTACATGTTCTATCATCCACATGATCTATTACTCAACCATTAAACACGTTAGTAGCCTTTGATTTATTTTGTCATCTTCAAAACATCATAAGGGATTTCCTAACAATCTCCCCATTTTTGATGATGACAAAACAATCTCTGAATATGCAGATTTATAAACATACTTTTAAAGATATTAATTTAAATAAAAGGATATCAGAAGATAGCAAATAGATTGAGCATAATAATATATAGAAAAATAATCGCAGCTCAATATTATGCAATAAATAATATCAACCAATCAACACATATGCATATTCATATCTTCTCCCCCTTTTTGTCATAATCAAAAGCGATAATAATGGAAAAAGTATCACGTAGAGAATGATAACAAATATCTTGCATGAATCACAATTTCCAAAATCAGCTTTTATAAAGTAAATCGAATATTAAATATATGCAATATAGCTCACTTGATCATATTAGCAAATATCCAATAAAAATCACGGATGCATCATAAAATTCTACCCTTTTTGTCATAATAAAATGATAATATCAATAAGAGATTTGTTAATGACAAAAGGTAATAAAAAAATGCACTAACCGGATTTTTTAGAACAAATTCTGACACATTTACCTTTCCTTCCATCCATAATAAGATCACGATCAATCCAAAAGATTTTTCCATAATTGATCAATGCTCCCCCTCAATTTGTTGCATTTTTGAGATGATCACGATTCTTTTCATTTTTCTTTTGGATTTGCTTTCTCCCCCTGTCATCATGACAATATTTGCGAATAGAAATAATTGTTGCTTGTGTACGTTAAACAGAATATTTTCCAGTATTTCCTTTGTAGCAACAATATCCGCAGCAATCACTTGCATTTTGAAATTCGAGGCAAAAATTTATTTTCTTCAATTAAGCTTTTCTCGAATTCAACCTGCATCAACTTAACAAACTTTTTTCCACAAATAATATCCACGTAATATATAATGCCCTTTTCTTCAAATAAATAAATTGAATAGCATATATAAAATTATCAAATATTAAAATTCAGAACTATTCAACCTTTCGTACAACACATAAGGGATTTCCTCAATAAGCAAGAATTTTGCACAAGGAATAGAATTTTTGAATCTCCGGAAGATAGTATAGAATCTTCATAATTTTCAGATCGAGCTTTCAAAATCCATATGGAAGATTATTTTGTTACCTGCAAATTCTTGTATAATGGATAACAATCCTTGCAAAATATCACATAATACCTTTCTTTGATTTGCGGATTAAATTTGCTAGATATAATATATCTTTTAAGAATATAGCAAGAATATCCATGAATATGCAGTAATATCTTTCGAGATCAAAGAGATTTCCTTGAGCATAAATTTCAGATATGCATTTTGCAAAAGAAAATATATATTTCTATCATGTGCCAAAATTGCAATACCTTATAATTAAAACAAAAGATATTCGCAATAAACAATCATCCAAAATCATGATAAATGCACATACAAATTTGTAAGCGGGATGACAAAAAAATATTCTCTTACCCATGGTATATATTTCAAATATACCATTAAAAAAAATCATTAGCAATCTTCACATGAGATGCATTTCTGTTGCATCATGATTTTCATAGATTTACGGTCATTCATCCCTTAAAGAATTTCCTGCAATCAACTCATTTCCTTTTTGGTATCCATCAATTTGGATCCTTCCATGACGTTAGAGCAAAATATATAATCTCCAAATATTCTTTCTTAATTCATCATAACAGAGTATTTAAAGAAAGAATATTATGCACAATGATATTTTGAAGAATAAATTCTCACTTAGTCATAGTACGATAAAAACATAGAGAATAAAATCTTTGAATATCTAAGAATATCTTGCATCATCACGTAAAACCGATTTTCACTTTGCAAAATATGACTAAATCTGAGAGTATAAAATTAGACAAAATAATTTGAATTATCTCAAATAATCACACGTATTAAATCAAATCTCAACTCACAAATCACAAAAACAAATCATACGATTCTTCTTCAATAAAGCAAAATATGATCATTATAAAATCTCAATCAACCAAGGATATATCGAATATCAAGTATAATGAGAATTATTGCCCAAATCAAATTGAGAAAAAAAAATCCTTACCAAATCCTCTTTCTTCTTTCTTCCTTATATCCTGCAAAAATAACTCATCTTTTCTTTGGTACCCATTTTTTCTTGGGTCCATGAGAGTTAGTAGAATATGCTATTTTTACCCAATTTTTCTTAATAAGTCTCCAGACTTTAGGACAATATTTTTCAAAGTGTTCCGAATCTCCACAATTTGAACACTTGACGTCATTTCCACCAACGAGGTTTTACAAATACTTTTTGAAAATGATTTTTGTAAAATGCCTTTGAGTCTTCGTCTAAGTCTCTCCTTGACTTTAGGAAAATCAATTAGAGAATCATTTTCCTTATTGAAACCAAGTCCCGACTTATTATAGTAAGGAACTTGTATAGAAAGGATATGCTCTAATGTTTTGAACTATTTGAAAATCTTGTCGAAATATTTGAAAATTCTTTCTTTAAAGAATTATTTTCTTTGACGTAAATCTCGACTTTCTTTTGTTTGTAGAAAATCTTTTTGCAAAATTTCAAACTTTTCTTTTGAGAAATATCCTTTGCCTAAGAGAATTCTCCTTTTAAGTTCGAAGATCCTTTTAAGAGAAGATTTGAAATTTAAGCAAAGCTCATTTATATACTTTGAAACTTTGAGAAGAATTTTTGAATAACTTACCTCGATTTCCTCATCGGATTAAATCGTAGTCTGTCCACTACGATTCGATTCCGAATGTGTCCGAGTCAGACTCTAATGCGAGGTTTGTGTAGTCGGACTCGGATTACGAATGTGCCATCAAGCATAAATTTCCTTGCTCATCATCTTCTTTCATTATTCTTTTTTGGCCATTCTGTTTGTATTTTCTTCTTCCACTAAATTTGCTTCCTTTTCTACTTAGTTTCTTGAATTTCTTGACCATAAAAGCAAGTTCTTCATCGTCCATGTCATTTTCTGAGTTTGTTTCATCAAAAACAGCATTAGATATTAAGCGATGGACTTCTTACCTTCGGGATCTTCGTCATTGAGTTGTTCCACTTCATAGGATTGAAGAGTGCGATCAATTCATCAACGGAGAGTGGCATAATCCTTTGAGTCTCCCGGATTGAGGTCTTGACATGGTTCCAATCTTTTGAGAGACCTCGCAAGAGTTTGTTAACCTTCATTGGGGCAGAAATTTGCTGACCTTGATATGCTAAACCATTTACAATTTCTGTAAAGCGGCTGAACATATCTCCAATCGACTCTCCTTGCTTCATCTTGAAGGATTCATATTTGCCGAGGGAAGTTTACTTTTGTCTCTTTTACACGATCGGTCCCTTCATATGTAACATGAAGTCTATCCCAAACTTCTTTTGTTGTTTCACATGAAGAGATTCTGTTATATTCGGTAGGAGACAAGGCGCAATATAAAGAATAAATAGCTTTTGCATCAAGCGCTTCTCTTTTGGATATCTCCGTCCGAGACATAGGAGCGGGGGGTTTGCTTTCTTTGTCTTTGCCATTCTTATTTGATGTAGATGCAGGAGTGGGATTGATTTTTTTTTCCACAACATCCCATTGTAAGGGATCTCTGGATCTTAGAAATGCTTTCATTTTGTTCTTCCACACGTCGTATTCCTTTCCATCAAAATATGGCGGCATTGTGTTGCTTTGTCCCTCCATAAGTCCTGGTGCCAAGATACTAGCCATAAAAGATCTTTAGCTCAAAAGTAAAAACACTTTTATAAATCGAGCACTTGGCTCTGATACCAATTGAGATAGCTAGTATAAGCACCTAGAGGGGGTGAATAGGTGCAAAAATAATTTCGTGATATGTGAGCAATATTAGACAATAAAAATGAAGCTCGCCTTTTTGTTATCACAACTAATTATAATCAAAGTAAAAGAGAGTAGGGAAGAAAAATGAACACAAGGTTTATAGTGGTTTGGCTTAATCCAAGCCTACGTCCTCTCCCACGCTAACGGACCTTCTTGGCTGGATTCCACTATGCAATCAACAAGAGATTACAACTTTGAGTGCAAACACTTAGTAGATCACACTATCTCACTAAGTCACTCTTTTGATATTTCTCTCACGATCACAAACGTTTAAGCTCTCCAAAGACAAGTGTATGAACAAAGATCACTTGCACTTTGGAATTATAAATTCTATGCTCTATCTCTTACTTGCTCATCGGTCCTTCATCTCCTTAAATACTCCTCCACTTCCAAACTACCCGTTGGGCCCGTATCTTGAGGATCGTCTTCCAATATACCCATTGGACAGCTCACATCTAGAAGATTTAGTAGCCGTTGAGTGACAAGGTAGAATCCCAAATTGATTCCGATCGCCCATACAAACAGAATCTTGGTTTCCATAAGTAAAGCTTCTTCGTATAGAAAGTCCTTGTCTTCAAGATCCAATTGTCAATCAATTAGATTGAGTCAATCAAATCAATCTTGATGTGGAATCCAAACCAGATCACTAGCCGTTATATGATTGGGCTTGAATTACGTTACGTCGAATCTGGATGTAAAGTGCGAGTGCAATAAACTTTACAATCCGAGTTAAGAGTGCAATAGACTTTACAATCTAGGTCTGAACATGTGTTTTTGAACAGTTTAGCTTTAAGGTCGAACACGTTTGAATAAGTTCAGCTTCATTATAGAGTCTGCATCTTACGTTTAGCTTCGACGCAGAGTCTCGTTCCTTTCCGGTTCTTCATTCACGTTCGATGCAGGAATTTGTCGAGTGAGCGGACTTACGATGTAGAAGCAGACTTTAACACTAAAGTCTACGCGTCTTCGAGGCTTTGACACAGAGAAGTCTGGAAATCTTCATAATATATTTTGGACATATGTTACGTTCGGTCTTTTGGCAGCCTTCGGCTTTGACAATATCTTTACATGTTCTATCGTTCGCATGGTCTATTACTCAACCATTAAACACGTTAGTAGCCTTTGATTTATTTTGTCATCTTCAAAACATCATAAGGGATTTCCCTAACAACAATCAATTACAATTCTAGAATAATTCCGGTATCGTTGGGCGGCCGGTGCAACCTCCCATGGAGAAATGGGACTTTGACAGAAAATTTTCGGTGGGCGATGAGATTCCTCTCGAGGTAAGGATTTCTATCACGCCATTGGTTGTTTTCTTTTGGAGCTCTATGCCATCTCATTTGGAAGTATAGAAACAACATCCTCTTTAGAGAGCATCCGATGTGGTTGCGGCTATCAAGAAGCATCTTATTAAAGTTGTGAGGGATAAAGCCTTAACCTTCAAAAAGCGTGGAAGATTGCCCAAGAAATAGGAGGTTACAAAGCTGGGGCCTTGACCCATCTATCTTCAGCTCTCCTATGCCGACCGCCTAGGTTGCCTTACTCTACCTTTGCAGGCTGTTTTTCTTGGCCCTGCGTGGCCTTTTGGTTAGTCTGTCTTTTAGTTTGTTGTCTCGACCTGCGTGGCTGTTTTCTTAGGCCTCCTGTTTCGGCCCTTGCTTGTCTTGACCGTTTTGCAGTGTTTGTGTCTGGCGCCCTTTCACTCCGAGAAG